>UELW01000996.1:6627052-7191166 GCA_900490495.1 Danionella dracula
CGAAGCCCTCTTCCGTCCACACTGAAGCTTACTTTTTGGAAGAATTGAACATTTGGACTCATTTTTCCCCACTTTGCCTTTACTGTGTGTTTTGCTGGCTTTTGGGTCAAGCATAGACGCTCGACTCAAAAGAAAGGCACACGACCAAATACATTGGCTCTCTTAATGCAGTACAGAAGAAAAGGCTCTTGCATTTGTGAGGTCGTTTCTTAAAGGGGTATTAATAACTTAGCACTTATTACAGGAGTGATTCTCCTTCTGTTAAGCCAATAGATCTGATGGAGCCTATCGGTCATTACAAGACAAAATCTGATCGAAACACTTTTTTTCTTTTACCCCAGTGGTATGTGTTATTCATTCCTCCCTGGTCACAAAAAAAAAACTTAAGGGAAGAAGAAATCTACAATCAAATGAAACTTGCAATGTATGTTTTTTGGTCTGTACTGTTTTTACCTCTTGCTATGAAAAAGTGAATGTCATTGTTACTCGAAAGTCTTGGGTTTGGAAGAGGCTGGGGATTTGTCGAGTTAGTGCCTCGATGTGTAAACTGTCTGGAGGACGTCCGATTCTGAATAGCTCGATGTTCAGTGGATCTATTGATGTCACAAGATGGGCATCGTTCGTCACTGGCGTCATTTTCAAAGCAACTCTACCCAGCCCTCATCCCTTGTCTACATCAATGTTTGGAATATCAGAACAGATCTTTCCTCAATTTCTGTTGGTCTTAAACTGCCAGCAGTACTTGCAGATACACTTTAAAAGAGGTGCCTCTGTTAACCAATCCTGTGTTACAAACTCACAAGACTGATTTCTTGTGAAAAATCATTTGAGTCTTGTAACAGTATTCTTTATTTCCTTTATTTTAGGGGCTCTTTTTGGTGTGTTTAACTCCGCTGCTAACATCCACCCTCGATAGCGTTGTCTCAGTGAAGCTGAACCTGTAATGGAGACTTGAAAAGCCCTGTGCAAGCAGTGTTTCTACAGACCCACTGGTTCTTTAACTACAGCACACCGAATGCTGGGACTATGCAAAGTTAAAGATGACGAGCACTTCATGAGTGCCCAGTGCCAACCTGTGGCTTTGAAAATTACTTTAGCTAGCAGTCCTCTGGTTCTATTCTATCTATCTCAAGTACTTGAGGCCACTGTCATCCTTGTGAATGGAGGATGTTGCCTGACGCTCTGCCAATTTACTTTGTGAGGTCTGTGCATTAACTCTGCTGAAGTTGCTTAATGTGGTTCAATACAATCTCAGGGCATGGCTTGATTTCCTAAATTAAATGAAGAGTTCTCTTTGGAAAGTAGGTTTACACATTAAATAATGTATTTGCGTGTACATTAAATGCAAGAGATTGTTTAACTGTGGGGCAATAAAGTTAGGAGGATGGTCCGCTGCATCCTGTTGCCGAGCCATGGGTTGGTTAATCCAGTGAATGGAACTGGTGTATTTATACCTCTCTGCTGCTGGCTGGGTTGAATTCCTCTCATGTGCCAATGAATGCACATGGTCGATGTTATAGATCCAGTTCACTGTGGCATCTCTAACTTCACAGCTTAAATTCCAGTGTGTTTGTGGTGGAGCACTTCTATTCAGAGGCACTTTGAAGGTTCTTTTACCAGTCACCTCATGAAAACTGTGTCTGTTCATCTATTATGTTGAAGAATTCTTCTGAGCCTGGATTCGGGAGAATGGTGTACAGATAACGAAGAATCCCTTGTACTTGTTTTAAATACCAAAAATTTCTTTTTTTAATAAAAGTTTGACAAATGAAGGAGAAATTATCTAGGATATACACAATGCACTTCTTGCGGATTCTATCTTCTGTTTTCTGGTGATGTTGTAAAGAATGCCGTAAGCAGGAGTGCCTTTTGTAAATGCTGTAGTAAATGTGGAACCAGGACTGTACTTTTCCTTCGGATTCACTTTTCCTTTTCTGAAAGCGCTTTTATTTTGAAAAAAAATCAGCGAAACAAAAAAATACAAAGAAAAATGCTGTTGAATTCTATAGTATACTTCTTTTTATCTGATTTACCATCAATGTGAAAGTTCAAGTTAATTATTGATTTTTTTTTTGTTGAAATGGTGGTACCATTGGAGGGGTTGCTTTCACCTGTGTTTGAGTGTAACTAACTGTCAATCAACTGCAATGTGACTCAGCTACCAAGACATCCCTTCTCACACCACCAAAGCTACACTGAACTTTCCACATTTTTAACTTTACTTGATGGAATAATAGTACCAAGCGTTCCCTTTTGGAATTACTGTGTTAAATGTTATTTGAACCAAGCAATAGATCTTGATCTTTACAGTGTGGCATCCAAGAAAAATTCTCTACAAGATGATTAACTGATCAGTCATGCTGTAGAGCCAAACAAAATATTTTTTGAGGATGTGTACTGGGACATTTAAACGGCTAATGGCATCCATGCAGTTATATGTGTGACTTCAATCATTGTACTGATTCCCAGAATTTTGATCGATATTTGTCTCTGAGCAAAGAGAAAAATCACAAACATATCAAATTTCGCCAATACTTGAAATAAAGTACGCCAATTGTAAATGTGAATTTATTTTCTTTTAAATTTACTTTTAACTTTGGGTCTGACACTTTTTTGACACTTATATTTGTGAATAATGTTAAGAAAGAAAACCATGTTGTTTCTTTTTTGTATTGTTTGTGTTTAAATGGATCTGTTCCTGCGCTCCCTGATAATAATCACTGCTTCTCAATGGACACTTATAGGATCCATTTACTACATTACTTCTGTTATTTCAGTGTGTAGGAGCCTTGAAAGATTTCCAACAGATTTATTATCTAGTGTTGCACTGAGTGTCTTTTGTTTTCCGTGCTTATGTTGACAAAAAAAAAATCTGAAAATGACAGGGGAGATGATGACAATTCATGTGTTCATGTTTACTGAAGGACTTTATTGATTTATTTTATGGACTTAAAATGTATCTTCATTGTGGAAAATACCCACAAGACTCATCATTTCAATATTGTTTGCATCTTTGGAGTTCATCAAAATGCTTAAAAAAATGCCATAGTGAGAAATTTCGTAGAGATTCTGCCTCATTTCAAAAGGTGCCTAATTTTCATTCTGTGGTTATTTTTATTGATCATGCAAAACACAAAAAAAATCACCAATTATACAAAAAAAACTTAATGTTCATTACAGCTTCCATCAAATAAGTGAAAAAAAATCATATGAAGATGTATGCTACGTGCTAAACTCTGGGATTGCTTCAGTGTTGCATTGTATTCTTTCTTATGATTTACACTTGTTCATATTTGTCGAACTGATAATTGTCTTTATATGTTTGTTCCTATAAAAGCAACAGGATTCTGTCACTGTCTTGCACACTGACGATGGACTTGGACATTTTCTCAGGAAGATCAGCAGTCCAGAGTTTAGATGTTGATTATCACAAGAATTAAACAGATTACTGAAGCGAAAGGATGTTGGTGTCCAGCTCTAAGCACTGAAGGTTGTGGATTTACAAAATGAACTTTTTTTTTTTCTGTAGCAGACTTACATTTACCAAATACTAGATTTGTAATGAGCCTATGTGTAATATTTCTTGAAGTAGAGTACTTTCCATATGTTTGTAATGTATGCATCACTTCACATGCAAATGCAGTGTTGTTTATTGGTCGGGTTTTGTACGGACCGGCTACTGTTTGAGTTTTACCTTGCCTGATGTTTCTCAACGAGGTCCAGTAAAAGATGTTTGATAGATATTCCATCCTTTTTTGTCTTTGTTTTTGAAAATCAGTACAGGCCTGTTGTGTAATGGCCTGAGAATTGTAGATCAACTCTTAGAACTTGAATTGTATCAGATTTTCATACTTGTTTTTGATTGAGAGTTGAAATGCTCATATAGGTAAGACTAAACTGGGAGAGATGTGGAAGGATTTTGAATCTATGCACAAGTTTGAGGAGACTGGGAGTGTCTGGATGTTCTATTCCATGGGGCTATTACTTTGCTTGGGTAGGGGTCATTCACGGTCAGAATTGGATCACATGCTCTGGGTTTCTCAAGTAACAACCAAGCACTGTGGCTCTAAAATGAGACGATTAGATAGAACCTTGAATAAAATGTTTCTATGTTGTTCGGATTTTAACCACATGACTGTAGTGACCGAGATCCAACAATATCGCTGGTTTTTAAATGTTTTCCTTACCCTAAATAGAATGTGATCGGTGGACTTGAACTGAAAACATCTTTCCATGTGATATGGAGATTTCAACTTATATTAATAAACAACTTTTGTTCCTCTATATCAGTGTTTGTGTTTTCTGTGCTTGAAATCACACATTTTTAGCATTTTAGTAGTTATTTAAGAGAGGTTCCTATAGTTTTATTAAGGGTGGAAACGACAGATTTTCACACACGCAGAGTAAAATCTAACTACATATATATATGCCAGTACAAATGCTTTTTATCTTTATTATGAACTCATTCCTAAATTTCACTAACCACACAAAAATTGTCATTTAATTTTTTATATTATCTGCAAAATCTGTTTTATTCTCAGGAACATTATTCGTTCACTTGCGTCAACTCTTTAAAAAAAGAAAAAAATGGCATATAATCAAACTTACCTGTTCTTAAGCTGCCACTGATTACTATTAAGCCCTTAAATATGCAGATGAGGAAAAAGTCCAAGTCCAAATTTGTCCAAGATGAAAAAGTAGTGGTCTTTTATTTTGCTAAATCTTCAACTTCAAAAGTTTCAAAAGGTATAATCATGCAACAGGTTCATGTCTGGCATCGTTTGATATGTTCTGGAGTGTGTAGTGCAAGTATCTTGTTGCAATCAATAGAATCCCTAGCATTCTACAACCCACTGCTAAAGTGATTTCATCTTCACTGATGCTCTTCTGGATCCCTAATTAAGTCACAACTCTCTGAGAGGAGATTGTACTGATTGTACCATCAAAGGCCAATATTAAAACATTTTAGAATAATACATTTCAACTTGGATTTAGGCAATAATGGTTTACTTTTGGTTCACATTTAAAAATTTGTATGCTCATTGTTGTGTAGTAAACAAGCAGTACTTCAAATTCATTCATTCATCTTCATGTCGGCTTTCTTCCCTTTCGGGGTCGCCACAGCGGAATGAACCGCCAACTCTCTGGCATATGTTTTACGTGGCGGATGCCCTTCCAGCCGCAAGCCATAGCTGGGAAATTCAAATTCAATGGTAAAAACTTTCTTTAATATTTCTTCCGTTGCGGAAACACTTTTAAGGGTTATTAAAAATATTAACATCAAGTGTAAGTAAAATTATTGTCAATGAGTGAGTTAAAACATTTCATTATCGTTAATAACTAACATTCTGATATGTTTGGTCAAGACCAAGAATAATGGTATAGTTAAAACCTTTTACAAATCAATTATCGAGTCAGATATACAAGTTTATGTGGATTATTAAAATCCTATAAGCACTGTTACAAGACAGGCTAGCATCTGTCATTGGATCAAATAGTGGGGCTCTACAAAAGTATAGACGCATTTTTTTCAACAATGATTGTTTTGCATTAATCAGTATGATTGAAAGGTAATTGGGTTTGCTTTGTAATGTAAATAAATAAATAACTGAATATATGTCAAGATTGAAACGTGGATACTAGGCTGCAATGAATTAGCATGCATGCTCCGCTCTCTTAATAGTGAGATGTGCAATCAGTGAAGGTTGAGCACCAGGTTGTACAAACAGCCATGACATTTATTCAAAAAGATGTCCCTCAGTCAGCGGATGTCCCTCAAAAATAGGTTTGAGACAGGATGAAAAGTAAAAGATGCTTTTTTATTTTAAGTGCAAAATGTGCATTTAATTTCTGCTAAAGTATTTGTGTTATGTTGACCACCTAAATAAATAACTTAACACAAAGGTTGGGTTTGGTGGATAACATCACTTTGAGGGTAATTAAGCTAATGCTAGGGCTTGAGGATGAGGATTGGCATTTGTATATTTCATTTGTAAGCTATACTGAGTGCGGGTTTAAAACACATCAAGATGCCACTCCTGGCGGATGTTGCACTTAGTTAAATTAAAGTAGCTTTGTTTCTAGACATAAATAACATCTGACAATTAAAGGTGTAAAATTTGGTCAAATTAGTGTTAAACTAAATGAGCAAACATCAAGATATAACAGAATCCAGTCTTATTTGTTTATTTTATGTATATGTTATAAATATACCTTATTTATATATTGTAATCTAGAAAATGCATCTTTTTCTCTAAATACACGTTTAAAGGGTTAGAATTATTTGAGACTTTGTCACCAGAGAGTTGATGACACTGAGGTGCTGAAACCCAGTTTGTCTCTACACCTACAGCTGCTGTATTATAGATCTTGATTTTTTATTTATTAATTTTTAATTATTGTTAAATCAACTAACACATGTGTAAAGTCTCTTTTCTTTTATGAAACCCAAGAAATGTCATTGTGTTTACATCCAGAAACAATAGATATCATTTTTCAATCTGAAGATTTATAAGAGCTGCCTGGATCTAAACTCATGTACTATCAGAGAATGCCGTGGATATTTAGTGTGGATGTTTGAAAGCCTTGGATCAAACTTGTCAATATTTATTTGACTTGTTTCCTCACACGGCTGGCTTTATATTTCAGCACTATCTGCAACAGCATCGATTTTCTGAGCTCCTAGGGAGTAAAAGGTAGCTTGTGTTCACGCTACCTGAATAATATTTTTCTTTATTATTCATTGTAAAACTACACACAAACTTGATGATACTGTTATAATGCAATGTGCTAATGTTGTACACAGTATAGCTGAATGAAACTTTCATGTTTTTGTATCAGTGTATGTAGAGTCTGTAACACTTTTGTTTCAGTTTCTGAGTTTTCTATTCATGAGAAGAGATTGCTATTAATCCTCTCTGAATAACTTTGTTAAAAATGCTAATTCGCTCGTGTGGTTGCAGCTTTTGCTGTATTAAAGTAGTTCTGAGCTTTGGAAGAATTTAAAGAGCATGTGAGGTAATACCGAAAGGCGATGTTGACTTGTTAGCTTTATACGAGTCCCTTTTTTTCAGCAGTGCCTTTCTATTGACAAAAATACCCTTAATAACATGTTCTGTTTCTTTCTGTCAACCCAGGTTAAATTTTAAGTAAAACTATTCTAAATATAATAATTATTGCTACATAATAAGAAAATGCTATTGATATTAAATGAGGATATAGAATAGAGTTCATATTATCATAGTTTTGCCTATAGTTTGCACTTAAACTGCTGAATTTTAAATTCGACAATGATTTCCAAACAATCTTTATTTAATCTGAATATTTTTAATCTGAATCTTTTCAGAAACATAAAATGTTGTACGAAAGTGAAAGAAAATGCCTTTAACAACTGATGTATCCCCCCAAAAAAAACACAATTAAAGTGTCAATTAACAACATTCCCACCACAGCTCCAGTGAGAGCTGAAAAAGAAAAACGTATTTAATGCAGCCTTATAGGATAATAATTGTCCCATATTTCTAAAACTTTTAGAAAGATTTATGTTTTGCAAACATGAATACACAACCTAGTATACCATACTGCCTGATTTTGCAAAAATGTCATTGTGTAGAGGGACAGGCTTACTTGAGGAAGGATCTGGTCCACATCTAAATAAAAGAATTTAACAATTGCTGCTATTATTTTGAGATGTATTAATCTCTTCACCCCCACCCCCTCCAACTACATGGTCTGTGAACCCCATTCTCTCAAATGAAAAGAACACTGATTAATATGCAGCTTTATTAAAATGAGGTCTGAAAAGGTTACTCACTTGCACTCTCCACCCCTTCTTTCAGCTCTCTTTTAGGCAGGCTCAATGTGGTACTGAATCATCAGTTGTGCAGTTTCCGGTCCAGGTTTTTTCCACTGACCACCATCAAACAAACAAATACATAAATATAATGCTATTTTAGCAAAGCACATCCACAGTCATTTAGATGATTTCTTTAGTCATTATTTACCCTTCTCTTGCATGGTCAGGCTCAACAAAAATAGCTGTGAAGTGCTTAACTAAGTTAGATACAGTAAAAAAAAAACAGTGGCAACAGTTGGCAACAGTTATCTTAAGGAGTCAAAGCTTACGGGGGTGATTCTGGCTATGTTCAGTGAATGTAGGGTAAGAGGTGGAGTTTAGGGCTTTTGCGTGTTTTGGGGAGAGAGTCTGTTCCTCATTGAACTGTAAATCCCCTTTGGCTAGGGATTAATGTTGTCAGTTCTCACTCTCCTTCTGTGGGGACTGTGTGGCACATGGACTCTAAACATGAAACCTTGTGAGGATGACATCACAAACACAAAAGTTAGATGATATGCTTCAAGTGAAGGTGGGTGAGAGTTTTGACTATGTTTCTGTCAAATCTAATTTGCGTGTTTGTGTTGTGCTTTGTGCAGTAGAGCACAGGAGATGAGACACTATCATCATGTAATGATGACAAGAGAATACCCTGAAGAAAATGGGACCAGGCTAAATTAGAGACTAGAGCAGACAGCAAACTAAAAACAGAGGGCTTAATTACAGGGAGGTGCAATTAAGGGGAAAACAGATGACTAACAGACTGGCAGAGAATTGATGATGGCAGGAAGCAGAGCAAAACCAACACCCATACGTTTGTCTGCCTGAACACTAGCATGCTTTGCTGTTTGTTCACCTGATCTGTGTGGTTTGGCATCTGTGTTTTTTTTTTCTGACAAAATCGCTCTGCATTGTCAGTTGAGAGAAATTATCTTAAAGGAGTCAATCAGTTCATATTATATCACAATTGGTAAACCTACTTTAGAGTCTTGTTTGAGTTTCAAATGATGTTTCATTGAGTTTCTTCTAGAAGTCATTGCATAATATATTTTGGTATTAGCAACATGTACAGGTTTTTCTGACTGTTTTTTGCATGCTCCCCCCTCTTAGGTGGGTTTCCACAAAGTCAAGGAACTTTCTTCAGGTTAATGCAGAATACTTAATCGTCTACAGTAGGAGTAAATGTGGCCCTGTGGGCCAATTTCCATCAAATGTGACCCAATGATGAACCCCCTTGATTTAAAAATAGATCAATAAGGTGTTGTGAAATTATGAATATTATAGAAAAGGTCTATCTGAGTATCTGAACTGGTAATATAGACATGTTTACCTTTCCTACTTTTAAATAGTAAAAAAGCCATGTTAAAAAAGTTTAGTTTATACAACTGTTTACTCCTTTGAGAACTGAATCATCATTGCTTTCTGTCTTTCCTTCCAAACCCATTCTCTACTTCCAACCTCACATCTCCTTTATGAAAGCATTATGATTCATATATTTGGAAAGTTGTGGCATTCATTTATTATTATTTTTATTTAAAAGTTGAGGCTATGCAATACTAATTATTTCTCTAAAATACTTTATCTAACTTGCAAAAAAAGCTTGAATTTAGCTTACACTGCAGCTCAATTGCTGTGTTGAATGTGTGTCACCCAAACAATTGGCTTTTGATTCTTTAATCCAAATGCGCTGAACAACTGGATTAATGAATTGATTTGACATAATTTACATATTTTACAAAGAAGTGTTGGTAATCCATATTTGACCTAAATTTTGGTTTGAATATCCGATCATATTGACAGCCTGACTTTTTCTTAGTCTGTTTTTGAAATAGCATACTATTACTTAAAATGGAAACTTGTGCAGTAATTATAAAATCTTCTATCTTCCTTCTCCTGTATTCAGTTTGACCCAGAAAACTCCGGTTTCATCAGTACTGATCGTTTCCGCGACCTGCTGGCAGCTCATGGCTCAGAGCTGGACCCTAACAAGCTGGAGGTCCTGCTGGCGCTGGCAGATGCCAACGCTGATGGAAAAATCTGCTACCAGGATTTTGCTAACCTGGTGAGTTCTGCAGATGAACCCGAGGTGAGCTTCGCAGAACTTCTGGCCCTGAACCTATGGCCAAAGCATAGGATATTCCATCCCACTTGCATGGGAATGCCATCAACTGTGAAATTCCGAATGCCACCCACCCACACTCTCACCCTCCACTGCCCTTTACCCTGTCTTTCTCATTCCCTCCCAGTCTTTCTTTCAGACAAAGATAGAGCATCTTCTCAAAGAGTGCCATTGTCCTTCAAAGTAGCTGAAAAAATAGCTGTAGTGCTATAAAGCAATCCAGTTAGAGAGTGCAGGAGAGTGTTTTGATTGGCTGAATTGGATTTTGTGGAATTGGGAGTATGCAGTTAGTCTTTCTACACTGCCATTGTTCCTTTTCAATGTCCAGTGTAACAAAGAAAAGGCCAAAAAATAGCTTTTGTAAGCAAAAGTTGAATACAAAGTTATTTTACAGGTGGAAAAGAAAAAGAAAGAAGAGAATATGCTTGCTTTGATGCATGGATTATTTCAACCAAACATGTTAAATTACCCTCCATTACCTCACAATTGTTTAAGGGACTCTCTTAGCTGATGAAGACTAAAGAAGATATTTTGAAGAATGTTGAGACTGGTTACTAGCAAATACTATCCATTTAAACTACTTATATCACATTTATACTGTAGTAATATATTGATTGAAAGGTGTAAAATCTGGTCAACCATGACTCGCTAATGTTGTAATTTTTCCAGCATTCTTAAGAATATTTTCATTCCACATCCACATTCAGGAAAAATGTCTAGATGTCTATGTTGTCTCCCTGCTTTACAATAGATGTTTATTGAGCTGGAGAGTGGTCACACTGTTGTATTGTGTCTTTCTTTCTTTCTTTCTTTCTCTCTCTCTCTCTTTCTTTCTCTCAGCCTTACTGTAACTCAGCTGGCAGCAGTGCAATGGTAGGCACAACAATAGAGCATGCCAGAGACATCACAGTTTGTGTGTACATTGTAAAAACATATTGTTGGAGTTTCCCCTTGTCATCTCCATAGAAACAGCAAACACAAAATTTGGGCTGCCAACAGAATCAGCCAACACAGAGTTCTTTTACAAATCATTATGCCTGGTGAAAGAAAGGCTTTTGTGCAGGGGTTTTGTGTGGTGTGTCGCAGGTGTGTGAATGAAGAGTTGCACACTGGCTGCTAAACAAGACTGCTGTTTTGATGAATACATGGTCAGAACTCGAGCAGGACTGTGAGGTTCAACAGTGCCAACTTTTGCCACTACTTATTGTTATCATTTAATCTTTACAGAGTTATGTGTTCACTAAATCAAAATACACTAAAAAATAATTGTTGCAATTCAAATTCCATGTGCCTTTTGAGTTCCCAGAAAACTAATATAGGATTACAAAAACATGCATAAATAACTGTAAATATAATGTTTTAGGCATATCTCTGTTGAGGGAACAATACTAAAACAAAAATGGCCATGATTTGGCACCTTTATATGGGAATTGCATGAATCAATGTTTAACTCGTGGGCCAAGTATGGTCCAAGTCTGGCAGATGTGATATCAGTATTTTGTTATAGCACAGAACACATAGGCCAGCGATTAAAGGTGCAATATTATGCAACTTTTAAATAATTTATAATAAATATTTGATCAAAATATATATGCATAATATAATAATATTATTTAACAATTATAGAGTTCTATGTTATAATAACAGTTTTATAATAATTATTATTATGCAAAATATTATAATAACATAATAATCTTCACTAGGCAGTATTTATCATTAAACAATGTCTTTTCCGCAAATGGTTGTGCTCCCCAAAACAAGCTGTGTACCCCTGATCCACCCCCTGCATGTTTTGCTTGTTGGCTCACAGAATTGCAACCCTTTTCCGATGATTGCATGTATTTTCCGGTAAGCCAAAAATATTTTTGTCCCAGGCAAACCAAAAACAAACTTTCTTTCATTGTTTAGCAACACAGTTCTGCTACAGTTACACTTCTGATTCAGTCAGCGCATACGTTCTTCACTGAGATGCACAATCGAGTCATTTGATTGGTTAGTGGGTGGTGCTTTGGCCAATGGGCATTGCTACAGCCATTGAGCCCTTTTAAGCTTCCAGTAAAATAAAATAGGATTACATGCGTGAACCAGTCTGAATATTACTTGAGGCATGTCAGTGATGCCTCAATGACATGCCTCAAGAACAATACTAAAGCATGCCAGATATTTCTGAAAAGTCAAGTTTACATGATACGGCACTTATAAATGTAATGATTACTTGGCTGAGGCTTGGGCTGGGAACGTGCTACTTGGGCTAGCAAAACTGCTTGAGTAAGCTGCAGCTGAGCCAATTAAGAATTGATATTAGAGGACTTTCTGCTAGTGTGCAATTAGGCTGAATCCCTTAGAAACTGTCTGGTTTCATGTGCATGTGAAGTTTCCTATCTGTTGTGTTAACAGAGGAGAGTCCTTTCACTTAAACATTTCTTTGCTATACAATGACTTCTTATTACAGCTTCTGATTATAACTGAGAAAAAAGCTTTCTTAATGAGTTTTGTGAGTTACAGTCATGGTTTAAACCTCTATGTTTGAACACAAGGTGACAACTTAAAGGTATTTGTACCTTATTGTTACATAATGCATGATTTGTATTCCTAATGAAGAGTCTGGCTTTGGATAAAGGTTCCATTCCAGGTTCCTGAGAAGTGTTTTTGCTTAGTAGTGAAAGCTTGTTTGGATATCATTGTCTCATAAACACTGGTTGCTTCACAGCTGCTCTGAAACCATGAGATGAGTGTGGAATCTTGAATCAGTTGCCAAGCGACGGCAGTGGCATTTCCCATTTTTGACAGAGGAGGTGTGGTCTGTGTGAAGGGGTATTCTGTAAAAGGGCAAGAAGACAGATTATATAGACATATGTGTATTTATAAGGAAGTCTTCATGACTGTATGGAGCAGTTTGGTATGTTTTAGAATAGAACATCTATATTTCTTTTCTTGGTTTTGTTTGATTTCATGATCAAAAGTGAATAAATGATTCATATATTAATCTGAACTGCACATAAAAGCCTCGTGTTTCTGTCAGATTACAGTTTTCACCTTTCTTGTTAGTGTATCGCAACTTTTAGATTTAGTTGTATTTGCTTATCAGTCGTTGGGTGGCTGGCCAATTTATCAAATTGCTTTAATACATTTAAAGTACGCTCAGACTTAATTGAAAGTTTCAGTGTAATACATCTTTAGGAGGGATGATGCCTCCCTGACCAGCCCTGACTAATCTTACCCCAAGTATATGTTGGGTGATGTCACAGATTAAAACTGTTACTAAACTGTTCAAACGCTAAGAATAATGTTTTCTGATGTTAACTAAAATTGCTCAAATCAAATATTGCATGTTGGCTGCTCCTAGATTGTTGCATTTTGGCAGTTTCTAGATCATACATAATAGCAAGTCCTGTGCCACTTGTGTGTTTTATTATAGAAAACAAGTGGAATCAATTTTTTACCAGGACATCTTTAAGCTATTTGTTTCCAGGTTTTGGTCAGATTTCATACGAGTGTATCTTTGTACTGATCGACTGTTTCAGATAAATGATGATGTATAGTGGTTTTACTTTTAAAGTCAGGTAAGTGTGACTAATCTGTGCTGTGTTTTTCAGATAAGCAACAAGCGATCAAACAGTTTCCGTCGAGCGATCCTTCAGGGCAGTAGACAGATCAGGAACTCTGCTTTGCGAGAGGAGGTGGGTTTGGGTCTGTCCCGGAGACTGGTGCGCCATGTGGCCTATGAGACTCTACCCAGAGAGGTGGACCGCAAATGGTACTTCGACAGTTACAACTACTGTCCACCGCCATGGCTCATGCTCGCCATCACAATAACAGAGGCAAGGATAGAATCTTCTACTCTAAAACTGGGGTTAAGTCTTTATTTTTTTTAAACAATTTTAGAAAGCGTAGCTACTTTCAAAAATCAGGTTTAAATCCATAAAAATTTGAATAACTATTAATTAGTTTTCTACTTTTAGTTGAATTGTTTTTTGAAGTATAATACATTGTTTCCCAGAAATGGGTTGTGGCTGGAAGGGCATCCGCTGCGTAAAACATATGCCAGAGAGTTGGCGGTTCATTCCGCTGTGGCGACCCCGAAAGGGAAGAAAGCCGACATGAAGATGAGCGAATGAATAATACATTGACTTTAAGACATTTGTTTTAATTTGTTTGTGGGTTTTTTAATGCAATATAGCCTATTTTTGCATTCAAAATTAATAGTGCTAATAATTTGTTCTAAGCTTTTTAATGCCTTGGTGATAGACAGAACTGACCATCACTTAGCAATTTTAACCCCCGTAAATCATAGTTCATCCATTGCATTTCTGGTTGTAACTCTTTTTCTAATACTACCTCTCGTAGAACCTGTCTTCCCCTGTATTGTGCTGTGATGTTTGTATGATCCAAGAGGTTCAATTTCACTGCATGTAACAGTGTAGTGACCAATAAAAGCCTTCATTCATTCTTCTATATTTCATGTATGTTATTAATTAGTTAACTCCAGGGATAACATTGGTAGGATTTCTCAGTCACAGGCTCTCACTCATGTTCATCTTACTTAGGTAGTGGTCTTCTTGTACTATGGTCTACAGTTGAATCGCTGGGTTCTTCAGGTCTCCTCACCATTCTTCCTGAAGAGCCCTCTGCCATATCACCCTCAGCTCAGATCCCAGGCCTGGCGTTTCCTCAGCTATGTTTTCATGCACACTGGGTTAGTCAAACTGTATACTTTTCATTTTATGGTATTTTTTAATTCTTTAAATCTCAGTATTTATCTTTCTCAGGTGATGTTAAGAAAGTCAATCAGCCCTTTTAAAGACTAAAATCTGTAATGAGTTAGACTTCTTTAATAAAAAAAAAAATACAAAAATCCATTAAATAAAACAATAACTAATGTAGAATTTAAAAACCTGTTTTTAAAAGACACGAAGTCACTCAACGGTCATGTGCACTGCAATCTCGTTTTATACCCCAGAATCTCAATGACCTTTTTGTGCCCCAAAAGCCCCAATGAGGCTTCTTTTTCTGAACTAAAGTGAACTGGAGTCAAAACTTCATTAGAAACATTCTTTGTATAATTTTGAAAGTTAGTTTTTTGGGGAATTAAGTTGTTTTACTATACAAATACACTCATTCTAATACTGCAGTTGTTGCATTGAATTGTTTGTACAGTTTAAAATGTGTATTTAATGAAATTGAATATTTACATAGAATTTAATTCTGTTTTCTTCTATATGCATTTGGTGTTGATTCTAATTCTATATAGTTTACAGTATTGTAAATCTATATGCTTAACATAACTCAGAAATGTAGAAAATGTGTCATTAAAATTTAACTTCAACAATTTATTTTGAACATACTTTGAGATCCCAATTTTGAAATAGCTTATTCTTTTATAGTTGAATGTGATCACCCAGAACTCTGACTTTAGCTACATGCCCCAGTTATCTGAGACTCTGGATTTTAGCTTCCTCTATGAGAATAACTCCTCTGACCTTGTCCTGCTTCTTAATATTTTAGATCTGGGTCTAGAGTTTTTTTGCCTACTATCGACTCTCTGCTTTTGACCAAACATGTTACTCAACCTAGTTAAAAGTGATCCACTGTCAATCAGATATGTCATCATTTAATTTCAGAATTTGATTCCAATGCTGCTGGAGGTGTTTCAAAGTCAGAAAACTCAAGCAGCTGCTAAAGTCATTAGTGCGTCAAACAAATGGCAAAGTTTTTTATTTTCACTTTAGGCTCCCTATCATTTTTTACAGAACTATTCTGAAAAGGGTTGCTGAATTTACATTGAGAGCACAGAAATGGCAGTTTAATATCAGTAAACCACCTAAAATATAATAGCTATGACAGTGTGTTGATACGCTCTTCCATTTGTAAAGCAATACAGTTAACCTTATTGGATTTTTAAAGTTGTGCCTCATTATGCTTCAGAGATACTTCATGAGTTCACACAACTTTATAGATGAGATATCTGAAGAAGGAACTTGTATCCTAGAAAGTAACTCGGACCTTCCAGCCTCTTCCCCCAAACCAGGGTGAGATTGGTTGCTGTTGATTTAGTGCAGTCTGTTTGGATGTGGGAAGGATGCTGGATGGGAATAGTAAATGGCTGATGTCAAGTAGCTAATTTTCAGTTATGTTCCTCTGAAGGTGTGTGACGAAAACAGAAATCTCACTAGAAAATAAATGTTTTGCCTCGCTGGGCTCACACTGTGCATGGCTGTTTTATGTGTTTCAGAATTGAACATCTGGGTCTAAACATGGCCATGCAGCTTCTGGTGGGGGTGCCACTAGAGATGGTTCATGGGGCTCTAAGGATTGGCTTGGTGTATGTTTGCGGAGTACTGGCAGGTGATTTTATCCATTTTCATTTACATTTACATTCATGCATTTGGCAGATGCTTTTATCCCAAGTGATCCAATATGGAATTTGTGAAGTAGTTCACACTCCTGATCATCTCAGGTGATGACCTTAACAGAGAAGTGGTCTGAGAATGGGAATAATCAGAGAGTAAGGGATAGGGTGTTGCTGCTGACTGGATAGGGGGGATTATTTCTTCATCTGGGGACAGTCAGAGGGAAAGTTACGGTGATGTCATCTCTGCCTTTCTAAAACATGCCCCTGCTGTTCCTTATTCGAACACAAAGATCTTGAGGGCATGTAGGATTGTAAGAGCTTATGAAGGAAGGTGGGTGCAAACTTATTTATTTATGGTCCAATCCATTTTTGTAGAACTATACAGCTCGCAGAGGTGAAGAGAGAGACAAGGCCAAGGAGTGAATGACCGAACAGGGAAGGCTGTCTGTATCTCCCATCAGCTGTAGCAATGTCATTTTATTCCTTCTAATGGCGTTAGCAAGCATCATTGGTGTGCTTGTTGGTTTGTGTGCGTGTGGTGAATCATGAGCAGATGTCATTATTAGAGAGCAGAATCTCAGACCCAGATGGGGACATTGGTGATGCATTCCTGAGATATTTTAATGATGATGAATTTTCCCAAATGTTTAGCTCCCAAAACTCTACAGATATTCAGAACTAAGTCTCCCACGGACATGGACTAGGGAGCATACTTTTTAGCTGAGTTCTATTTTTAAATGTGTTTAATTATGTTGCTGCAGCTTTTAATAATGTTGTGAATCCAGGCGACACCTAGTGGTGTTACATATACCTTAAGACCTATTTTTCCAATTAAAAAGATATTTAAGGTATTTTGTTCTCTTTGGAAACACAGTAGATGAACTTTGAGAGAAAGTCTTGGAATCGTTTTGTTAGGATTAAACTATACTTCATCATTGGTCACTGATAGCCCTGTCACTGACCATCTCAGAAATCATTTCCTGTCACTTGTTAAATTGCTATTCTGCGAGTGTGACTTTGCTTTCTGTGGGAGAGGAAAATTACCTGAGGTTGTTTGTGCCTCGTCCTTTTGTCCTTCCAGGGTCACTTGCTGTGTCTGTGACAGACATGACAGCTCCTGTAGTGGGCTCATCAGGCGGCGTCTACGCTCTGGTCTCTGCTCACCTTGCTAATGTGGTCATGGTAAATAAAGAAGTCAATACATTGCCACTAACACAATTTTATTAATGTATTGTCTGCTGTGATGCTCTGTTAGATAGAATATACGTGCATTATAGCATTTTGATCATGTTTTGATTAATTAATTATACAGTTGTTTATTAGAAAATAGCGATGTGCTGCAAATGTCAAATACTTTAAACCTCAATTCATTTTTGTTCCATAGAAAACTCATTGAAATGTGTGATACTCCAGGATAGTTTAGACGTTTTAACTTTTACTAGTTAAATTGTGAATATTATTTTACATGTTAAGTTAATTGACAAAATATGGTCATCTGCCCTCAAAATATTGGAGAAGATGTTCCAGATGTTAAAACTATCTAGCAAATGTATGTTTAATGTATACAAGTAGAAAACTTGGAAGAAATCATGTTCTTTTTTCAGTTCTTTATTCAAAAGTGTTGTCGAAATAAATAAAATCTGAGATTTTAAATATTAAAAGAAAGCAAGCATATTAAATATTAACATCTTGTATAAAATGTTCAAAAACAATTTGTTTGGGTGCATTGTAAGCCCTAAATAAAGATGGAATTCAACCAAAATGGTTTTTGCTGTGTTTTTTTATATTATATTTAGAGCTTTTCATAAAGTCAATAATAACTTTATATTTTGTTTGTAAACAGGTATTGTTTGATATCTTAGTTACCATCATAAAATACTGAAAATAGTTTTAGTACATACGTTTTTAATCTTTCAAAAGATATAACAATTTGCATTTTTTCCATATTAAACACAATTACTTCCAGCTAGTTAGACTGTGACAATTTGATTTTGACCAACTGTGTTGTTGTTAAGTGTGACATTAGCGTGAACATTAATTTGTACTAACAGGCCAACTTTTCTAGCACAAGCTATAGTTTGAAATTCTATATACACAATTGCGCTTCTTGGGAATATACAGTAGACTTGAAGAGTTCGTATTAGTCTAACTTATGAAAGAGTGAACTGCAAATTGAGAACAGGGGATCCTTTATGAGAGCTGAGGAGAAAAGAAGGGGTTTTCTCTGTATAAATCCTAGAAGACTTCACATATTAGCCCTGCCTCTGGTCACTGCTCCCAGTTCTCAGTCATGACCCTCGTGTGCACATTCAGCTTTGCAAAGAGAGCTTCCTCTGTCAGCACTGTTGCATCAACTCAACTCAAATTACACTTAGGCTGACCAAACCAAAACTGTTGTCTCATCAGCTAAACTTAAAACTGACTCTGATATATATATATATATATATATATATATATATATATATATATATATATATATATATATATATATATATATATATATAATAGAATACATAAAGAAAAAATGTAGTCACACGTGCTTATCCTTGTCATCTTCAATTTCCTCATCTTAAAAAGGTTTAAACACCTAAAGTGATGCTTCTCTCTTCACAGAACTGGTCAGGGATGAAATGTCAGTTCAAGCTCTTTCGCATGGCAATGGCCCTGGTCTGCAGTATGTAACCTGTTTCTCTTGGTTCATTCATTACAAATCTCCGTATTGTTGAAACATATCTAAGTTGACTATCTAATTTAGCATTCAAATAGCTGTAAACCTCCATCTGTGTCTGCAGTGAGTGTGGAGTTTGGTCGTGCTGTCTGGCTCCGCTTCTACCCCGCAGCTTTCCCACCATGTCCCAATCCCAGCTTTGTGGCTCATCTGGGGGGAGTGGCAGTGGGCCTTACTCTTGGGGTGGTGGTTCTTCAGAACTATGAGCAGCGTTTGCAGGAGCAGGCCTTGTTCTGGATCTTCTTCGGCGTCTATACACTCTTTATTCTCTGTGGAATTTTCTGGAACATTTTTGCCTACTCTCTCCTCGAAGTCAAGTTACCACCAACTCCATAAAGCACAGAGTGTGTTTTATCAGACAGTGAAGATTGTTAAATTATCCTTAAGTAAGTATTTACCTTATTGCAGCCCTTCTGCAATCAATGTTTGTGTTAGTGCCTGAAAAATGCCAAGTTTTGTACCATCAGTGCAGGTGAAACAGCAGTGTGATATTTCAAAGCTATGATGAATGTAAATTTGATTGATTAGCCAAAAAGGTAAAGTAAAGAATGTGTGTCTAAGTTATACTGTACAGATGCGGGCATGTTAATTGACAAAGGGGTTTCTTTATAGTGCCAAGGAAAGGAATTGATGCATACAATTATTTTACCTAACATTAGCCTTTAAGAAAATGTTTTATATTTTTGTAATTGCCATTCAAGGATTACCAAAGCACACTCTAAAATCTGAAAGCACAACTATGGTCTCATGCAGGTTTTTTCACCTAAAGGTACATTTTGATACTTTTCAGAGGATTCCTTGAAGGCAATGTTATTTATATGTTGATTTGGAGTTGCGGTATGACGTCAAAATATATAACCATACATGTTATAAACTTAAAACAACATTTTTAAATCTTTGTTTATAAATGTTAAGTTTACATTTATTTAGGTTAACTACATTTTTATTGTATACTTATGCCATTCTTAATGAAATATGGAAACACAGTCATGCTACATTATTGTCATTTTCTATAATTTTACAATTTTTAAAATTGAAAATTGAATAAATAGAATACAAATCTAAATCCCTTTAACATGTTATTTCATAATAAATTACTTATGTTTATCATTAAAGTTGAATAGGTTCTACTAAGTTAATTTCACTAAGTTTTTCATGGTCCTGTGGTTATACTCTTTGCAATTCAACAAGACTGTGATTCTTTAGCAATTTAAAAATTATATCAACATTATATAAAAAGTATGTACGGCAATGGAAAGTGCACATTTAAATAAACATCAAAAGTTTTTACCAAGTATATAGCTTATCATTTTGACATTATATCAATCCTTGTTGGTCACTTACCCAGGTAGTGTTTTTTCGGGGCTGACAGTATAGGAAAAAGGTCCCTTCTCTCTGCATCTGCTACATTTTAAAAGTATCTGTGGAGAAATCTGATTTCTTTGCCTGAATTTTCTATCACATTAAAACCTTATATTAACAGAAACCAGTTTGGTAAGCTATCTACATTTTAACTACTGTTAAATATAAAGATCTAATTAGTTTTTAAAATGCTTTTATAGTGTGCCTCATATACTGTCCTTCAATTACTGCAAGAGGTCTGTTACAAAAAAAATTCTGTTGGTGCTGTTATAGTTTGAAAATATACGCTGTGTGCCTCCAGGTATTGGTCACCTCTTCTCAGTTCTGTCATTTACAGCCACGGATCCTGGATGGCTTATGTTTACTGTCAGTCTTTTTCTCCTAATATCATGTGTTTGTCTTGCAAACATTACTGAGTGAAACTGGATGGAAGAGTGGGAAGCAACACAATGTTTATCTGCTGAAGATTCTGAATATTTAATGCAATTTTAACTTCTCTGACTGTGTGCCCTAAACAACATAACTTACATTAACATGTTGTTCAAGCTCTTGAAGTGCCAGCATGTTAAGCTCTTTAAAGGCTGTTATTGTCCTATTTGCCACTGACTTTACTGTTTCACAATGTATGGATAATAGTAACTTGGAATTGTTGGTAAAGGGCTATGGTATTATAGATATAAATTACTTAAGCATATATTAAAGACTTGAAATATAAATGCGAAATGGATTAAAAATGTTGACTGCAATTAAATGTCTGCCTTATGTCTTCCTTGAAAAAGTCACACAAATGTGTTTGTCAATGAAAAGTTAACTGAAGCTCAGGCTTTTATAAGATATCAAAGACGCAGCAAACTGGAGAAATAATCCAAAAAACTTAAATATTTTTATTACTTTTAAGCAAATGTGCAATGAAAATAATTGCATTTACTCGTACTACTGTAACTGAGCATTTTTCATGTACTTAAAGAAAAAATGAACAAAGCCATTTTACTCGTTCAACATTGACTGTGCTCGTTCTTCAACTATGCTGGGGTTAGAACGGAATTACGTAGCTGCGTGTTTGCGTCATCCGTAATTGCAATGCATTGTGGGTTTCGGCTTTGGTGGAGAGAGCACGCGCCATTTTTAGTGGTCTGGCGTGAAATAATACAAACATATTCCGTGCTGTGTAAAGATTTGAAACACACAGTCGGGTATTTTTAAATAATAGTTACTTTCTTAAATAAAAATGGGGCGAAAGAAGAAGAAGCAAATGAAGCCGTGGTGCTGGTATCCTTTTCCTGAAACGTTAATTGTTATGGCCTTTCCGTTTTCAGTTTCCACTTTTACTCCACACTTTCGAAGTAACGTTAATTAATGGACGTTTCGTATGCAAATTCACTTTAAATCACTAACTTCGTCTTAAAATGTTGTTTGTTTGTTAATGTTTTTTTGTATTAATTTGGCCTAAGTTAATACTATTATAGCCAGAGGTTCACAGAGCATTAACGTTAAATTATTGGTATTTACCCGTAAACAATAGATGTTTGTTTGCTTGCTCTATTTACTTACAGTTGTTCTTTCGTTTTAAGACTTAACTGCAGTTGAAGGTACTGTAACAGGGATTTTGATGACGAGAAGATTCTTATTCAGCATCAGAAAGCCAAGCACTTCAAATGCCACATTTGTCACAAAAAACTCTACACAGGACCTGGTTTGGCTATTCATTGTATGCAGGTAAGGACATTTCATTTGACTTCATTTTCAATATTGGAAAGTTTGACAATGGTGTTAATATATTTTAAAGGTGCACAAAGATACGATAGACGGCATTCCTAATGCAATCCCCGGTAGAACCGATATAGAGCTGGAGATATATGGCATGGAGGGCATTCCAGAAAAAGATGTGCAAGATCGGAAAAAAGGACTCGCACAAAAGTCACAAGGTAACATATGCTTAAAATAAAGGTGTAAGTATTAAAAATATTTTTATAATGGGTAGTTTTCTGTAAAATGATTATAAGAATATATATGTTAATTCCACCTTATTGTCTGAGCAGATAATCAGAAGAAGAAACAGAATCAAGATGATTCTGATGAAGATGATGATGACGACGATGACGAAGCTGGAACTTCATCATTTCAACAGCCTGCACCTCCACCTCAAGCAGTGTACATGCCTTCAATGACCCAGGCAGGAATGCATCCTGGGCACCATGCACAAGGCATGCCACCTGCTGGTTATCCAGGTATGTATGCAAGTATATGAATACGAAAACTAATAAAAGTGTTTCCATTTAATTGTTTGTCTTTCTGAAGGCATGCCACCCATGATGGCTGGTGTTCCCCCAATGATTCCTGGGATGCCACCAGTAATGCCAGGCATGCCTCTTGGGTAGGTTTATTTTTAACATTAGATTTCTTGTATGCAACATTTTGTTAATTATTTTTCCTGTTGGTGTCTAGCATGATGCCAATGGGAGGGATGATGCCTCCAATGATGCCTGGCATGCCACCTGGTTAGTGTTGATTGGGCCACAATAGACTTGTTGATTCTTGACAGTCACTGTAAATATTTTTGGCAAATTTAGTGCCAAGAATGGATTTGAGCAGCTGCCAATCTTCATTTTACAGGAATGCCACCACATGTTGGGAGACCAGGTATGCGTCCAATAGTACCTGCTGCACCAATCACAGCTCCTGGAGTGGGCAGCAGACCCAGTGTACCCCCCACACAATCTGCTGCATCCAAACCTCTCTTCCCCAGTGCTGTGCAGGTACAGAGAGTAAATTCATTTTTATTTTATTTTATTTTTTCATTTAATGTAGTCAGTATAAGTAGTAAATTCTAAATGTGTTGAAGGCATAATTTAAAGAAAAGCTGAAACTGGCACCTTTTATATTTTTTAGTTTTGACAAAACCAAGGCACCATGCCCTTTACATAAAAAAAAAACACTGAAGGACTTTTAATTTCCTTGTTCCTTTTGTCATAACATGCCTTTAAAAGAAAATTGGGATTCTTCTGTTTTATTAGCTAAGGAATGTGATCACATCACTTTTGACATTGAAGGCTGTGAGAGGATTTGAAATAGTAAAATTGTTACTAAATGTAAGCCCAAGCAGAGGAAGTTAATAATTAATTTTAAAAAGAAAATGGATATTTTATATAGTTTATAAGTAAATAAAGGATCATTTTTTTAGTCAGTTTATGGTCAAGCAAGAGGTGGGCTAAACGAAAAATTCTTCAATTTTATTGTTCACTTTTTTTAGCTTTAAAATGACTATGTAAAATACTGTCTACTAATGACCCTAAAAATGCTGCATTAAATGAATCAAAAACCCTTTGATACAAATACAAGTGCACAATTTCTCCCAAATAATGACCACTGTTTTTTGAAGAGGAATAAAGGCCACCACACTCCTATGCGAATAAAATTCCTCACTGGCTACTCTGACGTAGACATTTTCACAAGCATCACACCTCTGTTGATGCAGTGACACTCCTTGCCCTTGGGTGGTGCTCAGGAGACTACAGTTACATGCCTGGATTCCTGAGGGCACTAGAAACTAGTAGCACAATTTTTTTGACACGCAAGGCTTTGTTGGATAATTTAAATATTGGAGGGGTGAATATATTTAGCTTTAGTTGTTTAACTGTCAGATAAAAATGTACCGCTTCTTCGCACCCTTATTGAACGACATCAGCACGATGAGCTTTTCAATATTCTCTTTTGTAAATGTCTTATTTTTCTTGGTGAGTACATGCGATAGTGTGTCGAGTATCACACAGCTATCCTTTTATATCATGAAGTTACGCATTATGACAAACCAGGACGACATGGCAGAGCTGAACCTTTTTTTATCCGTTGGCTAGATGTCTGAGCTCGGCTCATGCACATTATTTTTTGCTCAAAGCATCTGTATGCGTAATGTCACGCAGATAATCCCCATAGGTGTGTGGTGGTCTGATAATGACACCTAAATTAACCCCATAATGATGGGCAACTGCTGCAAAAATCACATAATAAATCCAGTCTTTGTCTTCATTTGATTTCCTTTTATTGCAAGAACGTGGAGATCTTCTTTGATATATTCTAAGCCTTAATTGAAGAAATATTTTGCCTTTCAAAAACTGCAGTTGACAGATTTGTAAAAATTTCCAGCAAAATCCCAACCAAACACAGGAAAATTTGTACTCTGTTTATCCTCTCTTTCTGCTTCAGATGGGGACTGGTGTTGCAAGCCCCAGTGCCACCCCTGCAAGTGCAGAGCCACAGGCTGCAACAACTAAGCCTCTGTTCCCTAGCTCTGTCCAAGTACGCACTAGTCTGTGTGCTTATCTTAACTACTGCAAAGCATGAAGATCAGACAGCATTTGTTTTCATTCATTTAGATGCAAATGCATGTGAATTGGGGCTTCAGTGACTTTTTAATGCCTTTTTGTTATTATTTTTTATTTATTGTTTCGGATAATTGTAACATAAAACTCAGAAATTAGTTTTTATTGCTTTCTTATTGTTCATTTTGAAGAAAATGCTGTCATCTTATATCTGGAATTTTTTTTTGCGTTTAGACTCAGCAGACGGTGACTGGGCCATCACCAGCCCCCTCTGATCCTCCAAAAGTGACATTCCCAGCATACACCCAGCCCTCCTCCGCCCCCTCAGTGGCTGCCTCTTCCAGCACTGTGGCCAAGCCCCCAGTCACAGTCACAAGTAAGCCAGCCTCCCTCACCACCTTGAGTGCTACCAGTAAGTTGATGCACCCTGATGAGGATATCTCGCTGGTGAGTGCTTGAGTTTTGCCCTGACTTCTTTTCTTGACAGTAAGTAATGTGAATGAATTATATGCTGAAAAATACAGATTGAATTTATATGATACTTTGAAAGTGCATGTGATGTTTTGATTGAACTGTTTAGTTGCTACAGCTGCCTGATTTTGTTGCGATTGTTATTGTCCCTCTTCAGGAAGAAAGACGAGCTCAGCTGCCTAAGTATCAAAGGCTTGTACCCCGGCCTGCAGCCTCTGCTGCTTCAGCTGCTCCTAGTGCTTCAGTGCCAGGGATGAGACCTGGTACACAGCCTGGAGTGAGGCATCCAATAGCTGGTTAGTATTAGGGTTGGGCCATAACGTATCGTTCACAATAATACCGGTACAAATATAAATGTGGTTAAAATTTTTCATGTTGAGGTAATGATGTCATGCATTTTGCCTAAGCGAGAGAAGTGTTAGAAGGAAGTTCAGATGAAGTTTTAAATCCTCAAAAATGAATCAACTTCATGGTGTGGAAGTTTTTGAGAATCAATGAAAAGAAACGAGTGTGCATGACTGCAGATAGCGAGGGAAAGGGTATTAAGCCAGTTAAACTGAATCAGAGGATCATACCCTCGTGCTTTGGGTACTTTCACAGTGACACCGAGGAGTTTATATTGAGTTCCTAATCACATGTTAGTGTAATGTTATTTATGAATCACTAAATATGATACTGAGTTAAAGCATCAACAGTGTGAGCACACGCTAAACCCTGATTTATACTTCTGCGTCAACGCTACGAATTGGTCATTATCAGCAAAGCATTTATAGTTATGCTCTCCGTCTACTCAGTCTATGCACTGATCAATATCTGTGATAAGAATGTTAACTGCTAGAAAACCCTAACACCTCACAGATGTCAGCGAAAGATAGGTTATTTTTACCATCATAAAACTTTACCATCATAAAACACAAGTCCGCTGCCGCTGCAGAAATTCTATTTCTAAATTAATCAATATCACAGCCTGGCAGGATGACCATGCTAACTTCTAGCTAGCTAAAACGCAGCACAGATAACAAAGGAAGGTTATTTACTTTATAGTCAAATTTTTACTTCATTATCCAGCATATAACCCGCCCAGAAAGAGAGAGGAAGAGCTTGCTCTGCTCCACTTCAGCCAATCACAATTATGGGTACTGTAGTACTTATAATGCAACGTTAACAGGGAACATGCCTGCTAAACATAAAGAAAAAACTAATAAAGCTGTCAAACATTAACACTTAATATCACTATAGCAATATTGTTAGCTATTTTCACTAAGTCAATCACACAGATGGAAAAATATATGATTTGTTAATAATGTTTAATAATGGTAATGTTTAACTGAATATTTGAAGTGAAACTTTTATTTTAGTTTTGTTACTATGTTTTGTTTGTATGTATTGTAAGGTGCAGCGTGTGTGTGTGTGTGTTTTTATGAGAATAAAGTAATTACATTTATTGTGTATGGTTATATTTTCTTAAAATTGATCATATAATTTTAGTGAATATTTTTCACAATATCGTCTCATATCGATATCGCCATATTTCCCAAAAATAGCGTAATATTATTTAATTAATTATTTAATTATCTTTCTTTTTTCTTCTAGGACAGTACACTGGTCCTCCTCAGGCCATGTCTGGATTTATGCCTCCCTTTGGACAGACTGCGCCAATGGTGCCCTCATATCAAGCTGGCCCTCATATGGGCATAAGGCCTCCTGTAATGTCTCCAGGAAACCGATACTGAAATGGTGCAGCCATCCAACTAGGTTTGGAGGTTAAACCTTTTTTTTTGTTTGTTTTTTGCTTGTGTTTTTTCACTGTTTCAAAATTATTGATCCTAAAGATCCACTGTTGAAGCAAGTCTTCATACTGGACATTTGAGATGCAATATCACACAGGACATTTTCTTTCGACACCTTTTTATCTAAAGAGAAACGACCAAGTGTTCTACTGCTCATACATGTGATGCTTTCTTCCTGTTGTTTCATTCAGGTTATACAAGTACAGTGTAATTAAGAAAGGTTGATAATAGATTGAAGTCGCTGGTCATACTGAAGGCAAGTTCCCCTTTTGTTCTTTGCTATGAAGCCCTTGCAGCACCTAACTGTGCTGTTGGACTAAACGTCCCCAACATCAGCTTGGCGAGGGCTTCAGATCACTCATCATGGTTGTGTTTGAGGTTTTTTTTTTACTGTTTGTATCCATTTATTTAGCTTTGAATAACACAAGGGTAAATGTGTATGAATTGTTGTTTATGTTGAAGATGTTGTAATAAAACTTCACTTAATTTTTCATCTTTTTCTAAGTCTTTGATTTTGTGCGAGTGTGTTTCCTGAACAGCGGAATCTTCAGGCAGGTTGGTTTTCTTGGTAAAGTCAAAACAAATGTCTACAGAAAATGTGGTCTGAGATGTTTAAAAGTATACTGACAGACTTTTAAACCAGTTTTATATTGGATATTTAAAAATAAGCACTGTTTATTTAGGTTGCCTATTATTTCTTGTTCAAATTTGTATGTATTATAGACTGCTAATGCTGATATCTCAGCTGTATTTATTTGTTCTGTGGGTTGGAAGCTTTTCCTGATCTGCAGGTAAGAACCCCCTGCATGACTTAAACAAATTAAATGACCATTTTTTTCCACTTATGTTTTAATGTAATAATTAGACCCAATGTCATTGTGTGTAAAAAAAATCTAGTTGTAGTAGTCAGGTGGTTGTCTTAGACTCACATGATAAATGTTTCTATTAAGGGTGGACAAATTTGAAAATGTTAAAGTTTAAATATTACTTTTAAATCAATTAAATATAAAGTTAATAAACATACTAGTTGCAGAATAATGGTAGCATTTGAATCTGGTCAATTCAAGTAGTTTTTTCTATGTTTACATTTTTTTTATATCAAATGATATCAAGGCATTCAAATCCCACGTCAACTGACTAAGCACAATTATTGGACTGCAAAGGGTTTACTTTGAAGTATATTTTACAGCTTGCTGTTTGTTGCTAAAATGAAATCTTAATTTAAAAACTGCAAAAGGAGCAGACACAGCCCACCCAAGGATATGTTACAGAACATACGCAAATTAAAGCTATATTCATTCGAATAAACACTGGTCCTGCTGCATTTGATTGGAATGAAATCTATAAACATGAAAAGACTGCTAATAAAGAAGTATCTTAAAAATATATTATCAGTATATAAAAATAAAGCACTGTATAGACTTCAATAACGTTAATTCTTCTAATTTCATTTCCTTTATCAATGCTGCAGTAATGAAATTAGTCTGTTTCACATTTGTACAATTTCCATTGTAAGTAGGTTTGGGTAAAATGTATTCCTATATTTCTGTACTAACTGAAATTGCTTTGGAGTTTTATCCAATTATGTTCTGTCCTTAAGATACAGCAGGACTGTGCTCAGTTTATCTTTAGGAGGCATATCCCTTAAGACCTGTTAACCACAGATTAGTCTAACATGAATATATAATGCAGGTTTTTTTTGAATATAAATTCCTAGCTTCTCTGATGCTAGAGTAACTTGATTCTGTTAACAAACATTTTTACTTTCCTCAGATCTTTAACCACAGCATTCTCTGAGCTCATTATGTTGAGTAATCCCACAATATGTCTCTTCTGAGAAAACTAGAATGACTAAAAATATCTTTAAATTATGAACATTTTATCACTAAAAAGGCAAGAATGAATTTTTATTATTATTTATTTGACAAATGACATTCCACCAAAAGATCAAGTTTGTCCTGAGAATTGAACCAATTCTTTCTTAAAAGTAATCTCAATCAATAGTTCGTCACCTTATTATAGCTTAATATAATGGAAATAGATTTCTTGTTTTTTTACAGTTGCAGATTTAATCAACAAAAAATAGCAGATGGCTAAAATTGTTTGCTTGCCAGTAACTTTACATTATGAATAGGACACTCTTACATCAAATTTTCAAGGAACCAAAATTGTGAAGTCCCTCATTAAAATGGAGAGTAGATGATTTTAATGATACTATTTTAAAATGTATTTTACTTAAAGAGGCCAGATTCTTTTCTTCCTATTGAAAGAACACAGGTGTTACAGTAGGCTTAAATTAGAGCAGGGAGAATGATCTGATATTATCGCTGATGGTTGTGCTAAAAGTTTTTGCCCATCATAAAGATCAAGCCCAAACAAGTACCAACGACTAAGGTATATCCACGAAGTCTTAGAGAAAATATGGATTTAATCAATTCTGCACCATTTTAGTTCTTTAAATGTTTAGTAGTTTCAGAAAAGAAGTTTTTAAATAAAAGCAGTAATTTACAATATTACGCCCGTGTGAATTGCAAACCATCACTTTCACAACTTTGTGGTGTGGTTGATGAAATGCATCACTGGCTTCCACTTCCTCTTGATTGTTACAGACCCCAAACTTCAGAGTCGGACTCCTCTTCTCTCTATTTTCACGTTGGTTGTCTTTGTTGTGCTTAGGAAGCTCTCTCATCAATCCCTGCTTTCTTTGTTTTCCCCTCGATGATGTATGGTCTGAAGACAGCTTATTTTTCCATCTACTGTGGTCTTCTCAACATATATGCAACGGGTGAGTTATAAATGCTTCTTCTTTTATATAATCCGACGTTGTCTACCTTAACGAAAAAGTTCAAACTTGCATAAAAACAAGTCAGAGGGAGAGATGTTTTGTTCGAAATGTTTGGATTCATGTGGAGATTTATCGAACCACTGGGATGGTTTACTCTGTGATTCATTAAGAACTGTTACTGACTCATCATCATTTAACCTCAGCACATGAGGGCATTTCTTATATCCACAGAACAAGAAACTCCTCCATTGACTTTTCCTGTGTCTCTGGAATTAAGGACAAAGAAGACAAACCATTCGCCTTTACACTGAACAGAAGACTGCTCCAGTCCAGACGGGTGGTGTATCTTTCTCGAGGACTCACACCGTTTATCAACAGATCAGAGGAAAAGAATCGAATCTCTGTCCGGGACGAGCTGGAGAACCATACCGTTCACATCACCATCTCTCACCTCCAGGGACAGGACACAGATGTCTACCACTGTCAGTTCCATTATGGGGAGCTGCCACATGAGAAGACTGTTCCTGGCAGGAAGGAGCTCTTCATCTATGTAGAAGAATCCTGTAGGTGACACTCACGTGAATTATTAGCAGTAGCAAGGTTATTCAAGGGAGTAGATAAGTATCACTTAAAAAGTCTAAAATGTAAAAGTCAAACATTTTAGGCCATAAAAAAACTTGGGTTCATTATTTTTTGTCTTAAACAATTCTTCACAGGTGTTTTTTTTTCTGATGTCTGATATGCTTTTTTTGAGAAAACACTTGTGAACACTCATAAATGCTCATAAACATGAGATTATTCAGGTCGCCAGATATTAACTTAAGACTCATAAATGTAAAATCATGTCAATATGATTGTTAGGGTTGCCAGAGATTGAGAAGCACATACATTTCTGAAAGCATAAACGTTATTGTTGGGGTTGCCAGAAATTGAGTAAATGCTCATAAATGTTAGAAAAAGTGAAAATGATAGTTAGGGTTGCCTGAGTTTTAGAAAATGGTCATAAATATTCAACTTTGTAAAAGGCATGGCTAGGGTTCCCAAATTGAGAAAACCTTCCTAAATGCTCAAAAAAATAAGTGATGGTTAGAGTTTCAAACAATGTATTTGAAGCATGCTGTTTATTAAGAATAGTTTTGTATGGGTTTTTGATTTATACAAGTCTTAAATTTGATCCTAGTCATAAAGGTGGTATTATGAAACTTGTAGAAACCCTGTTTTTAGATTTACTCTCTTTTTTTTTTTAAGGAGTTGCTTTACGAACCAGTTTAAGCTCAATAAACAAGATGAAACTAAAGGTGCACAGATGTGTTTTTTCTTAAAGAGCTTAATCTTAAAGAGATAAATCTTGTATCGTTATGTGACTGTTTTGCAGCTCAGGAACTAAATCATTGTGCAAGTTATTTGCCGTTGCTGTACGTGATCTCTGGAGCTGCCTGTCTGCTGGGGATCCTGGTGTTCTCTCTTGCTGCAGCTCATTGTGTAAGATTCATTCGTTTCCTGTGCAGCACCAGAAGCAGGTTCTTATCAAGGAAAGTCTGGTGCATTTTCTTCCAGAGCTGTTCGTTAAACTGAAAAAATGTAAAAACTTCACCCTGCTTTCCTAAATGAGGGGATTCTTTCAATGACAATTATTTAACACAGACATATGCAAACTTCTAAAATATCATAAGTTATTGTATATATATTCGTTAATTATACAAACTTCATCTTCTGCTTTAGTTTTTCCTCAGTTTGTCTCCCTTATATGTAGATGTCACTAAATTGAAAAAGTCTGTTTTAAATAATCAAGATCACAATCAAATTAATAGTTTATCCAAATGAAGTCATCAACATATGTCTAGTAAATCTTTAAGTGAGGTGTGTGGACAGTTACAGTTCGGTTCAGTTGGTCGCTGTCAATTCAAAAACTAATGTGTAGCCAATCAGCAGCAGCCATCACTATCAGAACAAGGCATGGTTAACACTGTTGCTGATTTTAAAGTGTGAACGCTTTTGTTCTGGAGGTAATTGAATCACATTTGGCCTGTAGAAACTTAAATGTTCATCCAATTTTTTTTTTATTTGAGTCCTAACATGTTTTCAGTTCAACACAAAGTAATTTTTCAGTACTAAAGTACTAATACTATAATAAGCCTTGACTGCATTTTTGGAGAAAATATGCTGCAAACTTCAGTTTTTTAGAAAGCACCCACTTTAACATTTTCTGGCAGTATTGTGTGTCCATTGGAATAAGTGGAAGAATACCTTGCAGCTTTACATCAACTTTTTAAAACAAATTCCGATATAATAGACTGGTCCTCAAAGTTATATCCTTACTAAGATCGCTGTAGAGATGCCAGCTGTATTCATATCAAAGCATGCTCAGTTTCAGTGTAACGCTCTCTTCTGTGGGTTTCCTTTACAGTGTAAACGGCGCAGTGGCAGAAACCTGCAGCCGGTGGTTCCTGTTTATGAGGAGATGTCAGGGGTGCGGCCTGCCAGAGAAAAGGACACGCATTCTCACTCTGATTTTCTGAAAGTGGAGGAAGAGAAAAGATCTGGGGTAACCTTCTTAGACAACCGAAACCTGTATGTAAATTAAGTCACTTCCACAAAAACACCTGGCTCATCCTGAGATGATGGTTTATCGTTTGCATATCAGCTATATTAGTTTTTTTCTTATTATGCTTAAATGTAAATGTGCTTGTGTTGAAGATAACTAAAGGAGTGATAAAACCATTCACGCTCTCTTCTTTTCTTCTATTCAACCAAATGGTGGTTATAATGTATTACATCAGAACATTCTTTATAAGACGTTTATTGATGGCTTTCTTTGTTTCTCACAGCCCCTTTATATACGTTTTAGCATAACAATTTACAAATTTGTTCAAAGTTAAACAAAACCACAGCTCCTATTATTCAAACGAGACATTGATGCATAAAAACTTGTATATATTCATAATAACTAATAAGTATTCAGATTATGCATCGTATTCTAAAGAAAACATCTGTGGCTACAAGCAATCTGGAATCAATTTAAATAATTATTTAATTATAAATTGGTTGTGAAGATTGATAAATAAAATTATTTAAACTATTTGATGTTTTCCAATACATGAAATCTCTGTAAAATATTAATTCTGTAACTATTTCACTCTTGTACACACATTGTACTGGAAATATACAAAAAGTTACATTTGCACAATTCGTTTTTTTTATTAGTAAATATAAGTGGTGAATTGTTAAGATAAGTGGTTATACTTCTTTATAAGGACTGCTGATCCTTAAAAAGTTACACACAAAGCAATTTTTTTCCAAACTACCTTAAATGGTCTTTAAGCAGGTTTGCGTATAGATTTAGTGAAAAATAAAACAAAAGTTGAAATGAAAGAAAAGGGAGCAGAACTAAAGAGCCTGACTTAAAGCAGAAGCACAGCAGTGGGTTTTTCAAGGTTTACAAATAGCTAATAAATTAAATAATGTTTCATCTTTATTTGTTATACTGATAGATACATTGTAATGGTTAATATTAATTTGTTTTAAAAAGTTAAGCCAGTAACACTCACTTAAAATGTTGTGAATCAGTGTGTTCTTTATTAAGGGAAGCTCAGAACCATAAAACATGATATTTGCACAACAGTTAAGTTTTTCTCTTTACATGTGAACACAGCATTTTTGGCAACATAAATACTTTTTCATGTACATGTTATTTACATTTTTGACTGAGGTCACAATTTAAATACACTTGTGCTAACAATCTTGTTAATGCACATACTAACAGCAGTTAAATACTTCTCAATGGGTTTAGAATATGGCACATCAGAGGTTCATGAAGATCTGAGTAGGATTCTATAGATGGCGAAGCTCAAGACAGCACAAACTGAGGCCCCGACGCTCGCTCGTAACCAGAAAGTAGAGTTCTTCAACTCAACAGGGCTCACGTGTCTGAGAGTGATGAGAGAAGGGTAAAAAGCAAAAATACAGATGATTAACTACTTCATTTTGAGGAGCTCAAGGAGATGAAATAGAATGAGAAATAAATGTTTACACATGCACCAAGAAATAATTAAATCATGATATAACAATAATGTAAAATGTCACAACAATTAATTCAAGATGAATGCCAAGAGAGTTGTGGATCTAATGATGGTTGAAGAATGAAGAAAAGAGAAGAAAAGACTTATCAGAGACGATGAACCCAACTTGGCACGAGTGGAAAATGAAGTGAACTGATGCATGAGAAGATGCAAATCAGATGAAAACTGAAAGATGAAATGAAAGATTTGAAATGCAGAAACAAATTGGGAGAAAGGCCATGAAGTTAACACCCAAACCCTCCTTTACTTATATCTGATTTTCACCAGTACATGTTAAACATCAACTGGTGTAGTGAAGTTATTTTACAAAATACAAAAAAAAAAAAAACAAAAAAAAAATATATATATATATAATTTTTTTAACAAGTCACTAATGTTTATTTATTTATGAGGAAGCTTTATTGCTCTGAAATGATTTAAAGTCCTCTGATTGAAAGCTTACACCTTAAAATATTACTTAAAATATCCAAGGGATTTTCCTAGTAATTCAACCATTCACTGAGAGCACTTTCTCTATATCCATCCAATCTCCAGAGAAGGTAAAAATTCTACCGATGTATAAGAAGAAAAGATGACAAACGAAGGAGGAATGAATGAAGAAGAATACTGAAGAAAGGAAAGACCAGGCGAGAACCTGCTGAGGACGAGAGTGTAGAGTTTGGTCCGAAGAGTTTGCACCAGCTCAGAGTTGAGAAAGTTCTGACAGAGACAGAAGGTGCATCTGTTGCAGGTACACATGCAGCGCAGACGCGCGTGCCTGTACGCACACAGAAGCAGAGGGTACGAAAACGTCATTCCAGCGCAAAAAATGCATTGCTTGCAAAAAAAAAAAACGTTTCACACTAGTAAAGATTGAACAAAAGCAAAAAAAAAAAGTATATATTTTTCTGACCGTATCTTTTGCGTTATATAATGAAAGGAAAGATGCAGCATCACATGCCAGGGATTTCACATACTGTACGGTACTTGTCACATTGTTTTTAAATTCTGTATCAGGAGGTTGAAAGGAGAACGCCATCAGCTGATTCATGGTGTGCTTTAAAGCCAGACTGATTACAGAAAGAGTTCCTGTAACTAAAGGAAGCCATTTTTCTTATGCATTTACTTCCTAAAAACACAGTAAAAAAATTAAAGTACACAAATGTAGAACAATACTAATTGAACTAATAAACTATCAACTGTATTTTTAAAATGTATCCAAATGCTAAAGAAAGCTTAAAATAATTTCCTCTCACTTAAATGTTTACAACACATGACAGAAACATAGCCAGGATGCACAATGAGGGAGTTAATTAGCCAAATGATCAAGAAAAATAGACTACTAGATGTGAGCTCTCCTATCGATTACAAAATATTTTTGTTCTATTCTTATGACTATCTCTTGTCTTTTTTTTTCTATGGCTAACTTGTTGGCCAGTTGTTGATGATGTCACATTTGCACCCACCAAAACATGATGCAAATATTGATTTATTGTGACACAGAGTCAGTTTGTAACCGTTACGAGAGAAGCAGAGAATTCAGAAGAAGTTGAACAATTAGCTGAAATCTGCTTCCTTCAACCAATCAGCTTGCTCTAGACTAGTGACCAAAAAAAGTGGAGAAACTTAGTCATTATGTATGGAGACCTGGGGCTGTATCTCACCACAGCCCCCTTTTATTTATATATATATATATATATATATATATATATATATATATATATACGATACAATGATTAAATGGATCTTGCTCTGAGGAGATTTAGTGTGAAGAGGAGAAGAATTTAGTGAGTTACAAGTTTTCTACTCACATTGGGAATTCAATAATACAGCACTGTCTGATAAAACCATCTTTTTGGTAGCAGATTTATTCTTGTAGTCACCTCTGAGCGAGACAAGCAGATTTTTTGTTTCCAGTGTGAAACAGCAGAGAAGAAGCATAGGATAGACTCACGGGTAGACAGCCATGGTGGCGAGTTTGGTGTAGATGTCTTTAGAGGGAGATGCGGACGAGTTACAAGTAAAGGTCTGTGGAGGGGGCATTCTATGTTTGCGGCAGAACTCCAAAGGACTCATGCAATACTGCTGCTTCATCTCCACCAGATCGGACTTCCCAGAAACCAACATGCATGGAGTCTTACTGTCCGTGAAATATTGCTGGAACAGACGGCAAAGCATTCATTCACAGCACGCAATAACTCAAAAGAACAACTCTTTCTGAAAAATGAGGAAACACCTTGAAAATTTGTGCACAGTACTCAAAGGAACATGGGTTGCTGACATCATAGATGAGGCACACAACGTCACATGAAAGCTCTGCTTCAGACAGCAAGTCAAAATCTGCAAGAACTTCATGAAGCTGATTGAAATATATTATACATAGAGTTTGGTTAATTGTATGGATTGGATTGGTACTCGTTCATATCCGATAACATTTTTAAAAGACACAAAATTATTCACCAACAAGTATTTCTCCTGTCCATACACATGAGCAGTGTTGATGGCATAATAGGATTTATGTTCTTCTCTGATATCTTTCTGACGCTGTGAGAAACAGAAGACAACATGTTAGAGAAGCGACTGAGGTGACCACTCCTAGGTTTAGACTCCTACAACTACCTCTTTCACCATCGGAGATGAACAGAGTTAATGTGTCCATTTCAAAACCTCTGAATGAGAAGCTCTGACGAAACACTGCGCAAGAGCTACCTTGTACTAATCACTCACACCTCATCTTGTGAAATATCACAAGAATATGGAAGTAATAAACAAAGAACACAGGCATTTAGCTACATTAAGATTAATCGATTGATGCTGATTATGTCTCATTAAAGGTTTTCTATAAAACAATGCCAGAAATAGCTTTTTTTAAACCTAAACACACAGTTGGCAAACACAGCAGGGGTTTGAGAAATAGCTCTCATGATATTTCGTTAAGCAAGCTGCATGTCCTGATATGACTAACCTCAAGGTTTCTGCCGAGGAAGCCCTGCAGGAAGCCAGTTTTGCCACTTCCAGTCAAGCCAAACACATGACAGCGGAACACATTTCGTTGGGTTTGCTTCTTCTGAAGGTCGAGCTTCTTCTCACGGGTCACTAAAGTGTGCAAAAACAATCGGTTCGCCCATATGTCCAGCAAATTTGAATCAGTTCTTCAAAATCAGCCAATTGAATAAACTGAATTTTATACATAATTTAAATGCAATTTTAAATGGTCAATATTATTGGAATATTTAACATAAGATGATCTGGATCTACTGGCTCTCCTGGACATGCCAAGCTAAATTGTATAAAAAAATAACAACCCAGATTTGTTATATTTTAGTAAAAAATGTAGTTTAGGAGAGTCAATGGTTCATGCTGTTTTAAGGGTGTGTTGTTCAATATGTAAATTCAAAACATGTGGAGAGGGTTTGATAAGGCTGTTGGAAGATAAATACTTAATACTTGATAAATACATCCTGAAAAAGTGCTACTATCAATTCAGGGTTGAGGAAATTACATTGTGATGCAATAATACAATCAGTTTAAAATAGCTTCTGATTAGACCCCATTCAGATTTTTACAAGTTTTGCAAAAATGACCCAATAAAAGGAAACAACTTTGTGTACACGGCATTAATGCATACAATTATATCCAAACGCCTTTTAAAAGTTGCATTTCTGTAATATTGGCCATTTAAGGTGTTAATTTTCTCAAAAGTAAGATTATTATGAATGACAAACTGGATTAAAAAAAAAACTTTCGACAGTACACAACAAAAAAAGAAAAATCAATATTAGGAAACATTTTACTGAAATGATCAAATTAAATAATAAATAACACGCTGTTATTCACTTCACTTACCTGCTTTATATTTTCTATATGATTTTATTAAATATAGTGTTCTGTTTACTGCCATTATATAGAAGTGATATTAAATACAGCTACTTAGGGTTTTTTGTAATGTGTGATAAATATGTCTAGGGTGGAATTCTACTTAGCTAAAACACATGGGACAACACTAAAAATCAACATTTCTTATCTGACCAGCTTGAGTTTACCTGTTATAGCAGATGCCTGCGACTCCTGCTCAGCTATGATGGAGTAGCCGAGGTAAGCAAGATATTCCAGGCATCGCTGAACATCCAGGTAGGTCGTCAACCTGAACAAAGAACCGAGGAACAGCTCAATCATTCGAGATGTCTATTCAAACACAATCAAGCCCTTCATTTAGGTATGTGAATACAGCACACCTCACAATGATATAGGAGCAAGTCTTCCAAAAAAACCGTTCAGGATTTTAGGCCTAATGCCTTGTGCGTCCTGCTCATTGACTGCTATTTCATTCGAGCAGGACAGGTTATCCAAAATTTAATTGGTGTACAGTAAAATAATCCCAAATTAGTTTGAAATCAGTCAAAAGAGAGCTGAGAAAATTAACTTAAAAAAATAAAGTTAGGATACACACGTCCACTGCGAGAGAAAGCCTTGGTAGGTGATCCAGCCCTGCTCATTAGTGCAGACGGTAGTGTTGACGTCCAGTCCCCAAGGCACATATGGAAACACTGCAAACAGGTCCTTCAGTTCATCAGGAGACAGAGCACAGTCTCGATCCTATATCAGACAAATACAAACAAGTAAAAAAAATAAAATAAAAAAATAACTCACCGCATTTGTGAGGTTTTTTTACAGAACGTTGGGCCAAAAACAATAGCATATTATTTTCCTTGCTTATATATATATATATATGAGTTACAATTTTATAACTTGAGTTTTACCTTGTCGTGCTTGTCGAAGACGCTCTGTAGAAACAGGTAAGCATTGTGGTTGAGCTCTGTAGTGCAGTCTGCTGGAACCTTCAACCTGAGAGAGAGAGCTCAATAACTGTCTTATTCAGATTCTCACTTATGTTTTGGCATGAGTTATTGTTAATAGAGGGGTAAATCTTGAACCTTGGATTAATAGTTAATATAATTACATTTGTGGAGAGCTGAAGGATGTACTCAACAGATACGCAGGGAAAACTATATAAAGTCTGTTTAAGAAGCAATGAACGAAGAGGATATCACAGTCATGTTAGACAGGCTGAAAAGTTTAGGAAAACAAAGCTGAAAGCTAATACGCAAATGCGTAAGCAGTTTTCTTGGTTTATAAGCATCTATATAATATGCTTAATAACATTAATTTCATGCTTTATTGAATTTATCATTTTTAAATTGAACTTTCATTATTTATGAACCAGTTAGTTATTATTTGTCAGTGATTCATGAGATCATTTAGAGCAGAGGTCTCAAACTCAATTCCTGGAGGGCCGCAGCCCACCAGAGTTTTTCTCCAACCTTAAGTGAACACACCTGATTCCACTGAATAAGCTCCTCTTTTCGCTGAAGCTAATGGTTTTTCTCTTGAAACAAGGTTGGAACAAAAACCTGCACAGGCTGCAGCATTCCAGGAATTGAGTTTGAAACTCTGATTAAGAACATAAAAAAAAATTATTATTGAATTATTTGAAAGCATATTCATTAATCTTATTATTCAGATATATAGTAACAGTTACTCATTGTGATAATAAATGCTTTAACACAATCCTATCGTAACTTATGATAACTTCTTCTAGTTATTAAACATTTACCAGCTGCCAGTGAGATGTTATTGTGAGCGCATCTAAAGTAAAGACTTCTTTATTTGGTCTTATGTATGAATGCATGCTTACATGGTATTGTACTTTATTATTATCACAAATCTCATAACTATCTGTAAATCCAATTACTACTTATCTAACAGCATGTTACAAAAACAGATCAGAACACTGACTGCTTTTTTCTGTATGACTATATGTATTTCAAAACACAACGGGATGCTCCTAAGGTTTAATACACTAAGATGAAGTGAATCATAAATAAAGGCATGACTTCTTCGAGCAATAGAGAACGTGTCTGAGTGGAAGAAGTAGCTCTCACGAGGGAAACAGGAAGTCCTGATGGAGCTCCAGGTCATCATCATACCCAAACCTCCGCAGCACTGCCCATGTGGTCTCGTGCCTTCCTCTCTGGATGAAGAGAGTGTGCAGGAAGAGGAAACCTGGGAAAGAAACACCATGATGAGGATTGAACTGGAGAAGCATGAAGAAGGCAGAGGAAAGTCTCACCTTTGAGCGTCAGTCCATTATCAAGCACTCCATCCATCACGTTTTTCTTCACAACATTCTTCACATCCTCCAGAGCCTGAGGAGCCAGTGGTGTGTTGAAACACACTTTCTAAGAATCAGAGCAAGACATCAATTGTTAACCTTTTTTAAACTTTCAAATGAACACAATGGCATTGAACTTATCTATGACTGCATCAAATCTGCTTTAAATGAAAGTGACTTGAATTCATTTTCTTTACATTTAGCTTTTCAAATCATCAATAGTTCATGTTTTTTGACACCATTTAACTCAAACGTATTCATTTGACATTATTTTTGTTGACATTAATAATACTTAATTGACATTCTGGAGAATTTTTTTTTTAAAGTATATGTTTCTACCACGGTTTCTAGTTTATTCACACTTTCAGACTGGGGGAGGTTTTAAATCTACATGGCTATCTAAACAGCCACTAATTTAACAAATTGTGTTGTCTAATACAAAAGCTATAACCAGCCATGTCAGTTTTTTAAAAATTAAAAAAGGAAGGACCAAAGTTAAAAGATCTTTCCCACTTAAAGGTGGCATATTATGTCGTTTTTAAAGCATCTCTCTAGACTTTCACTACACCCTTAATGACATTCAAAAACCTGTATTTATTGTAAAGAATTAATTTTAATCGCCCTAGTAACTATGAGCGGTTATATGTGAAAAAAAGATTCTGTAGATTAGGAAAGGTGAAGCGATAGTCTGGGGGGTTTAAACATTTATTTTAAAGATTAATATCATTATTCTAAGCCCATATTTGGACTCCTTTAAGAAACTGAAAGCTTTTTTTGTCAAGGAAGTAAAATTATCTCTATAAAAACAATTTAACCTTTATACTAGAAAATTTATTAATTAAGCAAAGATTACATACAGTTGATAATCATAACTGAAAGTACAATAGAACTTGCAATGAAATCCACAAAAAATGAAGTCTGACCTGAAAAAACGTAAGTTCATAATCGTTAAGGATGCCATCATTGTCCAGATCTGAGACCTTAAAAATCCGGGTTAATGCCCGAATGCAGGCGGTTCTCATCTATAAAATAAAGAACATCTGAAAAAGAGTTCCTAACCTATATAGTATATACAATAATGCACAGACCTCCTTCTTGTCAGGGCAGTAGAGAGGTCCTGTAGGGTGAAGGACAGCTTTCTGTGCATAGTAAAACATCTCGGAGATGTTCTTCAGATTCTTGGCAGAGCACTAAACAAAAATATTTACATTTTAAAGCTTGATGTACATCAGACTGATATATTGTACGCTTTGCCACCTGAAGAGAACATGAATTATGTTGTGTAGATTTCTTACTGCAAATGAAGGAAGATAAACTATACAGAAATTAATTTGTGCACCAATGCCAAACACTTCAGTGTCATGCTTTCCATGTACTACTGATACCTTTTTAATATTTCTAAATTAAAGTAAAAGGGGTCTCTGAGAGCACTAACTGGGCAGCAGACTAATGAGTACACCCTCAACTCAATCAATCAGTCATAATTAGGCATCCTCTAATAAAATTAACTTCAAAACCTACTAACACAAACTATAATTTCAATCGTCTCTGATCAGTCTGATCTTTCAAGTTCTTTCTTATCTTTTTAAAGCCCTGACTGCAACACAGCCCCTTCATGTCTATCCCAGTTTTAAAATGTTGTTAATATTTCATAAGATCATTAAAAACGTGTTTGAAAACGAAGTCCCAGCACAAGTCTGTCCTTATTAAAAAAATTTTTTAGCCCTTTTGGGTCAGCATGGATTTCTTTCAGATCTTGTCCAGTCAGGTACCTTCTCCTCCTGGAATTCTAAATTGGACGTTCTATCAGATCAGTCTGATCCAGTGACGCGTGCATCAGTTGAACAGATATGCTCGAACATGCATGCCATGTACCTCCACGCAGGTCTCGATCTCAGTGTATTTGTTCATGATGGGAAGAACTGTCTCCATGCTGCTGTGCTCAATGAGATCTGATTTATTTCCCACCAGGATGAGAGGAACCCTTCAACACACAATCATTGAATTGATCAATCAAGATGTTTTATATATTCCTTTTTTTGCAAAGCAGCTTCCGAAACATCTAATGTGGATTGACAGTTTCATAAGAATTCCTGTCGTGGAATTCTATGGGGTAGAAAAAGAAAATTAGGAATGTTATTATCTTGCTCGTTTAGAACTGAAATATACTGCCTTTACTTTTTAGACCCAATAAGTAATATCTCTGTTTTATCAGAACTTAGCATAGGGGAATTATCGTTCATCCAATCATTAACATCAGTTGTTGAGTTTTCCTGATATATAGATCTGAGTGTTGTAAGCATAGCAATGGAAGCTAATACCGTGCCGCAAAATAATTTTACAGAGTGGCAGCATGTAGAATGAGAAAAGAATGGGTCCCAGATCGGATTCTTGTGGTACTCCAAAATCTACTGCTTTTGTATCTGAGGACTCTTTGTCAACATTTACAAACACTAAATGTAAAAGAGTAAAACAATCTGCAACTATATATTCTACTATTTTAAAATGTATAAATTTTATTAATTTCCTTTTCAGAATGAACTAGAGATTCAAGAATATTTGAGATAAGGCTAGGCGATATACAAGACTTTAGAAACAGTCCTGAATACCAATCATTTTGACACTGACTAGAACTTGTTTGTAAATGTAATACTCCTCAGAATGTGTGGTTTTATACACCACATTACTGCAAAATCTAAATGGTTTTCAGTGTTTTCACTGTTTGATTTATTTAATTATTACACCATCAATGGTATTTAATTATACACCATTTGCTATTCCACATTTAATGATATGGCCAGGAGCTGACTGAACTGGAAACAATCCAGAACAGAACAAGAGGTTTTTTTTGGGAAATGTTCCACAGATGGCAAGAGAGTGTCTTTTTTGGGAAATCTTGGAAAATTCATAATTCTGTCAAATGTATTATTCACCAATTTTTAAGTACAGCATAATTGGATTGGAGGCCTTTGCCTTTCGTTTCTATTAAAACTCTGTAATTTTAAATCAACATTTCCCAACCATTCGATAGGATCCCCACCAATATCCAAACTCAAAATCAGTATTTAAGTTTTCAATTTCAGCATGTGGAATATACTAACCTGCTATCTTTATCTGTTGTCTCATTTATCAAGGGAATCCAGTAGCTTGTCACCTGTGACAGTAAGATAGCATTGACATAAACTTAAATCAGACTGTTTAACATAAAATACAACTGTATCTGTAACATTAAAGCATAATTTAATTTATCCATCAATTATTTCACTGCTCACTATTTGATCATAACCTAACCTTCTCTATAGACTTCTTGTTGTTCACTGAATAGACAATGCAAATCACATTGGCCTATAAGAAAAGAGAAATGTAAGTTTTCTGATCAAATACAATGAGTTTAGTTTTTGTGTTCAGAAGTTATAGTTCAAATCTTTGGACTTTACCTTTGATATCTCCAGATATAGCTGTTCATCTGTCTGTTCAGCTTCTGTGGGAATTCAGAAATTAACTCTCAGACATTCTGTTACAACACCAAAATAAGCATGTTTGAAGTAAACAAAATGCCCAACTAAATAATTAACTATTTTAACACTTAACTTTTACAAAGAGTAAATGTATAATTTCCATACAGTTTGAAACTGCAAGCAATCATGATAACAGGCCAGTGTTGTTACCGGAGTAGTCCACGATATGAGTCGGCACCCTCTCTGGAGTGACATCTGCTGGTATGGTGATCTCCTCTGCTCTATAAGGAACCTGTAAATAAGAGCTCGTTATCACTGAAAGCAGACATGACTGTAGTTATATCAATAATTAACATCATTCGACACAATATGCATGATCATAAAAATAGTTCATGAAATTAATATAGTGCTGTTCTAGACATAAGCATACTTCAGTTCATCTCTAGTCTGCAGCATCCACCCAGAACATGCCCCACAAACCAGCTAATGGTGGACAACAGATATAATATGGGAGCCAAAAAGAAAACAGCAGATTTATAGGAATGGGAAAATTCCTGGCATGATTCCGACTCTTTCAACTGAAAAACCTGCGATTTCAATGACCACTTACCACAACCGGGAACTCCTCACTGACCAAAGATAAGATCAGAGATGTCTTCCCCACCTTGGCTGTTTATAAAAGGAAGCAACAACAACCATCATAAACAATCGTTAAGTAACAACAATCATAATATACGGCTTATAGAAAGTTACTTTCTGAACAGTCTTGTAAATATTAAGCTAAACCCCAAGAGGTTTCACTTATCGTTAAATACTTAATTACGTTATTTGGCAAATGTGTCTTTCATCGCCTTTTCTACTGGACTGTGCAGACAACACTGAATCTTGATGACTTAATGCACCGTACAGAATTTCTTTATTAAGGTTAAGGGCATGGCTCCAGCTCAATGTTGGGCATGAATCAGGTTACATCATTGACCACCATGGAGGCGGAATCACACTCACTCCTGAGTAGTCTTGAGGCAGGAGGAAGCAAATCTGACAATTGTTTGTCAAGGATTGTTCACTTTTAGCTCACAGATCTTAATTGAATTAGAAGCTGAATGTTCCCAGCTGTAACTTCTGTAAGAGCCCCAATATGAAGCACTTCATACATTTGCTTTGTTCTAGTATGATTGAAACACAGCTATTTAAAATGATCAACTGTTCCGAGAATCAGATTATATAATATTATAATAACCTAGCCTTGCTTGCTTTTCACTGAGTGAGAAAGTCATCTGAACAGAAACAAAGGCTTTAGAACAACAAAGATTTTAGAGAAGCATTTGAACCTAAAGGTCGGAAATTAAGAGCTTTTCTGAATCTTTTTATCTTCAAGCATTTGAATATATATCTATATATCTATATATGCTATATCTGACACTCTCACATCCAGTTTAAACTCAGGACCAAATCTATGTCAAGAAGATCCCAACCATAGCATACATTAATAGTTATTAACTATTAGTCGTATATAGATATTTACAATTCTGTCAAGAACATTTCGTTGATAACATTGTAACCGAACAGTCATTTAATTGTATAAGGAATGAAATCACTTCACTGCGACTTTTTCCCGTTGGGATTATTTTAATTCGGATTACGTCTAGTAAGAAAAGCCAGCATTTTTAAATCGTCGTTTTTTTGTTCAAGGAAAATTATGCATTATGCTTAAAAGACAACGAGACTTACACTCTCCAACCAATAGAATCCTGACGTCCTTTCGCATGTTTGCAGATGTTTTATTCAGATTGTTTTCAACAAATCAAAACGAAATTTAACGACATTCCAGTTTTCCTCATAACGCTTCATGTCTACTTAGACATTGCGCTTTTTGTCTAAGCAATTAGCAATGTTTTTCAACATTCTTCTAAAAATATATCGCGCTTAGATAAATAACCATTAACACCTTACAGTATCTATATTTAACTATATTAAGCCAGTGAGAGGTGACTGGATTTGCATCACAAACACGCCTCCCTCTGACCTCCAGCGTGACTACGGATAGCATCGAGGGACACACTTTTTAGACCGCAGAAAATAACAGATTTAGGTTTTTGAGCCCGACTGCTGCCACTTTTCAATAATCTTCCAATTAATTGGGAGAAATATGTTTGCAAAAATTTGAACTTTATTTCAGAGTATATTGCTATATATTATACAGTAAAGTCTCACCCAAAGCCTCATCATATGTCATCGAATCATCACATTCTCTACATTCATTTGGTTATCTTTGATTTTCAAATAAACGCCTCCAAGTATATTGCTTTGTTCACACTGCTTTTACTTTACTAATGTGATGACAAAAACTCCAGCTTTCATCTGCTCTAAAAAAATCTGCCCAGATTACACCAAAACAGGCGGGTGCAGGGAAGAGGGGTTAGTGTTGATTGCCTCTCGTTCAAATAAGTCTCTTAAATAAATTAATAATTCTGCAGCACACTTCAAACATATACATCAAGCAGCTCTTCAGTGCTATAGTGTTAGTTTAGTGGCTAAAGACAACAAGGTGTCATTACATTCCCAATGTGAAGATAAAAACTGAAACTCAACAGATTTTACTCCTTTTAACGGACCCTCCTCAGAAAAACAAATGTTTGAGAAACGCTTGTTTGCTGTGATACAGCAGTAGGTGTTCATACACTGAGAAGAAGTTTCTCTGCTATTTTCTGTTAAGACTTTCATCTGGACAATGAATCACTATAGTCTACAAGCTGATTGGTTGTGTCAAGCATATTTTTCTAGTTATGCAATGTTTGTGCAGCAATTCTGCTTTAGCAGCACGATCACATCTTCTCATTAACTTAAAGTGTAAAACATCTCCCTGTCCTGCTTTTTAGTGTGAACAAAGCATAACAAGGGTTACAGAAATCTACAGAAATCACAGATATGACTAAATTTTTAACAAGTCACTTTTATCCAACGGAGACAGACCCTTCTTTCCAAATAAAGTGATAACCCAGACTTAATAAGGTTTAGGAAAAGCCAAGGCATTTTTTGACAGTCCATAGAGCCAGAAAACAGGTCTAAGAGGGGCAGATGTATTCAGCTGAAAATGATACAATTCAATCTGTTGTTCACAAAGACTCTGAAACCAAATGTCTCCTTTGTCCATGTCTAGGATGACTCTAATTCCATTAGAAACACCATGCTTAACGACAGTCTTTATATTATTGTGCCAGGCACTCAGCTCCCCACTGCTCCACTCCAGGCACCAAGAGGAGGATGTTCTTCCCAACCTCTCTCTACGTGTCAGACTAGCGTATGCTATCCCTACTGCCCAACCCGTGCTGAATGCAGTGATCACATCCCAATAACACACCCCTTCTCTGAATTCCTGTTGCGCCATACACTGAGATGCATCAAAGCACCCGTGTGAAGCTCTTGCTGGACGTCCTGGGTGTGTTTCCACTCTATGGGTCTCTGAAGAGAAGAACAGCCTCTTGTTTGCCAGCTCAGGACAGAAGGAGAGATCAGCAAACCTCAGATTTTGGGGAGCTTGGAGAGAGTAAGAGAGATTGTGTGAAAAAAAAAAGATTTGTTGTTTCATTCTCAGGTTTCAGACATTACCCTCGGCACCACTGCTCTGCAGGTTTGCTGCTTCACTGGAAATGCGATGATCAGTTGTAAAAGCAGAGCCTGATGCTTCTAGATCTCCCTCAAGAAACTCCTGAGAACTCTCCTGACAGAATGACATGTGATTTTGCAAACATACAAAGGCACAATAATAGGCACTGTATTAGCACATCCTTCATCCGTCATGTTTAATGTCCCTTAAAAACATGGTAGAAATTATTTGATTTATTAATTTTGAGGTCTGTTTGTTGGCAAAATATGAAAGCAGGTGAACATCAACAAATACTTCAAAGACCTGGAAGAAATGTTATATTTTTATATTTCTTCTTATATACAATGCCGCTGTACCTTTTGTGACTGTGAAGATTGTTGGGCATCTTGTGATGTTTGACTAAAACGTCTGTCATCGGAAAAAAATCCTGAAGTTGCTTCACTGTCTGCAGGTGATGATCCATCAGTCAAAGAGTCAGAGAGTTCATCCTGGATGTGTTTAAACGTAGAAGAAACAGTAGTTATTGGTGCTTCAAGTAAACAATAAACATTTGCATATATAATGTCAAGGTAGCATTACCTCACAACTTTTATTGGAATTGAGTTCAGCTGCAATTGAATCTTCTGTGTTTTTGATTTCAGCCTTCAACCATTCCAAACGTTTGAGTAAATTTTCCTAAGGAGCGTGGAGCCAGGAGAACAGATAAAACTTAAATCTGTATTAAAATATACTCTTGGTGAAGACAGGTGAAGGACTCCCAGTGAAACAGTCAAGGCTAGTAGTTTTTCAATTTTATACCTTATTATACTTATTTAAGTAAATTAGTTAAATCCTATTGTATGTATTGTCATTATTTTAAACCAATCCAATGGACTTCGAATTATAGTACATAACCAAAGCTGGTTTGGCTGTATAAACCTGAGACAAGAAATATCCACTTGCCACTTTTTCATCACGTCTCCCCGAGTGTTCCAATTTCTCCTCTAGATCAGCGTCTGACAGAACGTCCCATTCCTCTCGCCAACGATCAACTATGTAACACAGAGCAATATTTGTCTCCAATGCACCGCTGCTTACGTTTGTTCGGCATTGAGGACAATCTCTTTTTGAACGCGCCCAATGCGCTTGTAGGCACTGCTGACAAAAATTGTGACCGCATCCTAAAGTTACCGGTTTCGTGAAAATATTAAAGCAAATGGAACATTTCAAATGATTAGCCACAAACCTAACGATATCTTCATAAAATGTCGACATTTTCAATTAACAATTCTCAAACCGAAACTGATACCTTACTTCGAGCGCTGCTTGTGTTAGTGTCGGAACCAATTCAGTTTGTAATGCTTCCGCACGAGTCTAATCATTGTTGGACATAAAAAAGCAGTCAACACAGTATACACATTTTTCTTGCAAGTCAAGAAAATCCGAGTCGTTTGGTTTAACCATGTGGATTACAAAACGCATCTTATCATCCACCATCATAAAAGGTAATAATTAAACAAATAAGAACAATTTAAGTGAAAGTTAAATTAGGGTTTAACCGAACGATTAGTAGCTTACAGCTTTTCTAGACTTTAAGCTGTGAACTAGGGTAAAACAAACCTCAATTGAAATATAGAATACATAAAAAAACAGATTTCATATCCACTTGAGCTAAATAATATCAATATTTTTGAAAGGCTAGAATGGTAACGTTAGTCGATGTATTCCTACTTTCTTCAGCTCTTTAAATGGAAAGCGAGCTGAAGACAGGCTTTAACATTGACAATTTTCAGAATTAAAGTAAAATATTAAGTGGTGATGTTTATTATATTCATACATTTATCTTTAACTAAGTAGTTTTATTTATATATATTATATATTATTATATTATATAATATATATTATATATATATATTTTTTTTTTAATTATTATTATTATTTTTTTTATTATTATTATTTTTTAATTTAATTTTTTTTTTTTTTTGCTTTTTTGCTACAACTCTTTGTTTTTTGTATTTGCAGGGCAGTACAATCTGTTTTGTCCCCCTTCAAAGATCGTCTCGATTAATGCATTCAGATACTTGCACTGCACCTGTTGCCAGACACGTGAAATTGCATTGTCTGGGTTTGAGATCTTGAAAGCATCAGCATCTTCTGAAACAAACCAGGAAAGCGTCAAACAGCTGGACTTGTGTTATAATGCAGAGCAGCGTACACTCATCCTCCAGTGCCTCAACACAGCCACTGAGTCGGAGCTGGAACAAGTCAAACTGCTCAGAGGACGGAAAGCCATCAACATTGTTAAATACAGAACTGCCCATGGACCATTCACCTGCCTGGACAGTGTCTTAAGCGTGCCCTTATTAAAGCAGAAGAGTGCAGTTATGGTCTTTGACTCCATTCTTAACCCAGACGAGAAGAGGAGGAAAAAGGGAAAACCCAATATTGCTAAATTTATAAAACCTGAGGTTAATAGAACAATTTTGGAGGTATTGTAGATTTGTTTATCCTCTCTATTACAAGAGAGCTCGTGAATTAATTGTTGTGCCCTTGCTGATCATTGTTTTTTCAGGATGCAAGCTCTGTTATATCCATCGTTTGTGGCACTAATAAAATCGCATGGGCACATATGGACCGGGCGAGAACTGTCTTAGATTGGCAGCATGTTGAGTGTCCAAGCTTCTTTAAAGGAAATTACATGGCAACGGATTATTTGGAAGATGTGAGTTTAAAGGTTTTTTATGTTTCAAACTAGATGAAAATGATGACTTCCTTTCCTTCAATGTGCTTTCGGAAATAATTCATCATTAAAAGTGATTATGTTCTCCAGCTTATTGCAGTTAGAAATTTGCACACTCACGTGAATGAGGCTGAAGAGCACAGTATTTTTATGTAGTTGTAATTTTAGCATTAATTACACTTAATAATGTCCATTGATGCATATGGTTAATGATTCAACCCTTCACTGTCCAAAAGTACATTCAAGTTATTTAGTGTATATTTATTCAGTTTGCATTTTTAAATATTTTGTGCAAGACAGTTGTAATTTCAACAAACTTTTTCAGTTTGTCATTAAATGACAGATTTCATATTTCCTAAGGGGCATTTTTTTCCACTTGTGATGTAAATGTCATCTTGTTGTTTCTACCAGATTTCTACTGTGATTTCATCCTTTCCTGCTACTGACTTTTTTCTGGTGGAAAAGCCTGGCATCTCTCCTCAAAATACTTCTCTATATCCAGTCATGGTCCACCTCCGTACGGTAGAAGCCATGCTGTTTGCATTACTGTCTCAAGGAAGGGAACCAGGATCACCTCCCAGAGTTCTCAACATGATGCGCACATCCATCGGACGTCATTTTGATCTGATGGTAGGCGAGTGTCGGACCAGTGGAGCCGAGATGCTGAGGAAGATGATGACGGACTCAGTGATGAAAAGAGATCCTCGTGTTCTGTTCCCTCATGATCTGGTTATGAAGCACAGAAACTCTTTTCAGATGAGCAGCAGGAACAGAGGGGAAGAGCTGTGTGATGCCTTGCTGCAAGCTTTGGCCTTCTTTGAACTTCTGCATGAGTGAATGCTGTTCAGATCCGATACCTGTTTAAATGAAGATAATTTCCTTAGAATCTATTGAAAAGATTTAAAGCAGAATGCTTGCAATCCTCAAGTGTTGTTACAGTTATGCAGTTACTGATCTGGCATTCTGAATTTACACCTGCTAGAAAGCAACAGCTTGGTAAGGTCAGGTATCAATATCCATATATGGTCCATATCAATATTGGACATTATCATGTTAGTGTGTAATGAACATATGAGTGGGAAAAAAATGCATGGTAAGAGGTGCTTATTTCTAATCTGAAAAATTGCTTAATAGCTTTACACCTCTTGAATTCAGAGGTAGCGCTCTCCACTGCAGGGACACTACGCTTGTTTAATATTATGCCACTACTTAGACATAGGGGGAAACGTCATTTTGTGCTTATCTAGTATAACTGATTTTTAATTGATTTGTAGCAGTGGAAGATTTTTGACTTGGTACACCAGAATGTGAATTTATGGAGGGGTAAATTTAACCATCAACACAAAAAGGGAAATAACAGTTTAACTGCAAGAATGTGTTGTCTGCTCATGAGAAATTAACAGAACATGAATTCATACAAAAAAAATCAGTTAAGCTATGTTTGGCAGAGTAAAGTCAACATAGTAACTGTAAACCAATCACTGAAATTAACTGGCAACTCGTCCAGGGTGAACCCCACCTTTCCTTTCCCCAAATGTGAGCTACAGCCCTGTAACATATATAAGTGAATAGTTTTCTCAAATAAATTACAACTTTACATTATTTTTGGAAAAAAGTAGAAGTAGATATTGACAAGTCTGTTCTCATATACCTTTCCAATATAAAATTAATCACTAACCATTTTGAAATCTTTGCAGCAGTTGTGTCTTGAATCAAGTGAAATCTAAAGCCATGAAATCCAAAGTGCTTCGGGGAAGATCAAGACTTGAGAGATAGTGTGAGCGTCTGACATGAAGAGAAGTCAGAAAGAAAGTCATCACAATCACGAAACAACTAAAATTAATGTCACTGCAGTCTCCTGAAACGAATCATCTTGTAAGCCTAACCTAAACATTTTAAATTTGCATTAAAAACACAACAGTGCATGCATCATTAGCCATCCAGAGGGTAATACCTGAGCGGGTGTTGTTTCTTCCTCTCTGATCGACAGATGGAGCGTAGGAAGGGCAGGTAGTCCATGGAAAGAGCACGCTTATTGCTACAACAGGTCTTTTTACTGGAAATCAGTACAGATATAATCTCTCTCCGCTTCTGAGTAGATCTGGGATGAACATGGACGAAAAAACTCTTTCAACAAGTTTAAAGGTACATTTAAATAAGATCATTTAAATTAATGATCAATAATAATGTTGTTTTTTTTTTTTTTTTACCTATTTCTAGATGATTTTTTTTACATATTAAAAATAATTTCTTTCAATTCCCAAGACACACAAAACAAAAACATTTGCAAAAAGTAACAGGAGTAAAATATAACAGCAAACAGCAATTCAAAGCCAAGCGTTTAGAAAGAAATTGCTCTGCAGGCCTGGCATTGGACAGCTGTTCCAAGAAAATACTTTTTTTTTTTTTAAATCGACATGAGACCTCAAAAATTATTATATTTTAACAAATAGCATAAGAAATAGAAGCCAGAAAATCAAATTTCTGTATCTCCAGACAACAAGAGGTAATTAAGCAAAAACTTTGAGACAACTACAGATCTTGATTGTCATGAAACAATTATTGGCTTGGTGTTTGTGAGATACAAATTTATTTTACCCCTGACCACTTGGGGGCACTGCTCTGAACCTCAATCAATCAATCTCAGACTATAGTTCTCATGTCATGCCCCAAGTTTGGTCTCAATATATCAAAGCGGTAGAGAGATATTAGCTGTGTCTCAATTCAGGGTCTGAATCCTTCGGAGGATGCAGCCTTCCCAGCCTCCAAAGGCTGCATCAAGGATTGGTAAATTTGCTTGATTTGCATTGGCTTTTGCCCCCCTATCCCAGGAAAAAACAAAAGTGCCCATATACAGTCTATGGCCACACATGTTTACAGAAGTGTCTTGTTGTTTTTTTTGGATGTGTCATGTGTTTACAATAAAAGAATTGTACAACGTTTATGTTTGAAAATGTTACTATCAGTACTAACATTTAGAAAATCCTTTGAACTACTGTCCTTAAATAAAAACCTTTTGATAGCTTGCCCCTAACCAACACAGAATCTTTACAAGACTATCCCTTTACATAATGCGTTTAGACTTTCACTTACCTAGATTGACAAATGTTGCAGGTACACAATCTCAAGTCTTTTATGTCAGACAGCTGAGAAAGAAAGGGAAACATTTGCTTCCATTTCTCAGCAGAAAACTTCTTCAGCTTAACAGCTTCCCTCCAGATCCTGCAAAGCTCAGTCCGGCACTGATGAAATCCCCATACTTCCACAAAGGCCATTATCTGTAACGAGACCTCAAAAAACGGTTCAAACTCTTCTTCTCTGGGCAAGTCCAACAAGCCGTCTTTCAGTGTAGCTCCTATCCAGTCAAACGGCTCTTGTTTACACAGTCCAGTTCTATTGAGAGAATGTTTGACTAAAGAAGCATCTAAAGAAGACATGTTGTTAAAAAACTTTGCAAGGCACCACACATGCCGAAAACCCAGCGTGACGTATTCATCTTCTACATGGACATCTGTTTTGGGATTGTTCATTTTCTCTGGCTGGGCCGAGGGCAGTGAGAACCGTCCGAGTTTAATATTTGAGTGAGAAATAAACTGTGGCTCACAAGATGACACACGTTTTTGTTCTCTGCAGATGAAAGACCGTTCTGACTTTAACTCGTAAATATTAGTGGATGTCTGAAATCTCAAGGTGTTGGCTGTCTCTTTGTTAACGCTTGCAGATTGGGAATCTTGCAGACTGGAGGATCGAAATAAGAAATGTGGAGAAAAGATACTTGAGTACAGTAGACCTCTGAATTGTTTCGCCGCCAGGATCTCCAAACATCTGCTGTTTTCCGGCTTGTTCCATGATCCACACTGTTCAATGTTCAGAAACACAAAGAAAATAACTACTCTCATAATTTATACAAGAAGATCTGACTTGTTTTGTCAAAAAAAAGGAAGTATGGTTGTAAAGTCTATCATAGAGGCTCTCATTCTGGTCGTGGATGAATTTAATTGCTCAATTCAATTCAATTAAATAAGTACTTTCAATAAGTACATAAGTTTTAATAAACACCACTGTATATGCGTCTTGAGCCAATGACTGCTGGAAATGGGTCTGATGTACAGCACTTGACTTCACATAAGCATACTTAAGAAATAAGAAGAGAACCCCCCAAGAAGTCACATATCAATTTACACCTTGCATTACAAAATAATATATATCTATAAAAAAATCTTTTTACAAAACCTGAACATTTCAATTTTAAATTAGGCATTATGTAAATACACAACTTTACAAATCTTTTGTTAATTTAACAGATTTTTCAATATTGTATGTCATAATAAAAATTGGAATCGGAAGTGTTTGTATTTTAAAGACAATTTAAATAAAAAAATTCAATAGACAGTAATTACAATCAATTTAATGTATAAAAGTAGCATAATATTTAGGAAATCATAGTTTTAAAAAATACTTAAAAAAATGACATCAAATTCTATCAAATTTATGTGGAAAATGTATTAACCACCAAATGATGGTGAAGACGTGTCTTACTCTGAGCTTGTCTTTAAGGATCTGTAACTCTGTGCCCCCTCCACCACTCCTGATCCAGAACTGAAGCTGGAGAAAACTCTGTCTGAGATCGCCTTTATTCTGACACAATAGAAGGGCCATGTCTTCTGGATCAGTCCTTGTGTTCTCCACCACACACAAACACTGGAGAAAACTTCTCGCAGTATGCTGCAAGAATACTAGCATTACACAGTGCAAGGATTTAGATAAACTTGCAGATGTTTGCCCTCACCAGTGAAGGAGTCTGGAAATGGATTTCCTCAAAACTCCCCCCAAGTCTTGCACCAAATGACCGATCTGTGAGAAATAAACCTATAAGTTATTAAATAGCCTGATGCACGCCCTGCAAGGTGCTGCTCACCATTGGTGGTTAATATAATTGGTCTTTTGGTTGTTCTCATGAACATCTTTATGGCTGAAAGAAATCCAACGTCTTCAGGAAAAATGACATCGACCTGAAGAAAACAGACTTTTTTATGCTTACTTCTCAGATAGCACTGCGAACACACAATGCATGAGGTGTATTAGTTTTACCTCCTCGAACAACAGAAGTGATGTGGGGATTGTCCCATTCTGTTCACCAGATGAAGTGGCTTTAGAGGTGGTCTTCTCTTGCTTTTTGTACTCAAAACCAGACTCTGGTTTACCAGCTTCAGTTATCGAGTGTTAAAATGTAAAACGATTGTGGTAAAACAGCGGTAAAACCCTAATGCTTTCTTTTGACATGCAAGTGACCTTTGAGTTCTTTTAAAATATGGCCACGCTTACCTTGAATCCAGCGCTCAGGATCTGATGTCTTGTTAAGAGAGTCTTTGCTGCTGAGCTTGAAGAATTGAGTGAGTTTTACTGTTTGAGGTTTTTGACCAGAATGGTAAGCACAGGGAGAAACAGAAATCTCAATTGAGGATGAAGCAACTTTCCTCTGGGCGTCTGAGAAGTGGAGAAGTTCATAAAAAAGCTTTAAAAGGCCTCAAACTGTTCTTTTTATATTTTATTAAGGAAAGAGGTCGAGTAATCACTCAAAGTTTAATATAACAATCATACAATCATTTTTATGACATTAAAGTCATCACAAGTCTTTTTTGAAGCATCTTCTGAACATACCTTTTCGGCTTCATGTTTGCATAGAGCAGAACAATTCTGCCTGGATTGTAAACATTTTCAGACTTAATAAAATAAAAACCTATTTAAACCTTAAACTATATACATTATTATCTATGATCTTACCATTTATGATTTTATTTATTTATTTTTACAATTGTGGAGGATTTTTACTATTTTTATGGTTTATGTAGGTTCCAGATGTAACATTTCATATTTTAAAGTCAAATTAATAATTTGATTTTAATTGTCTACCTACAAAATGATAAATCACTTCTTTACAATTGGAAAAAATAAAATGTAATCATTTAATTTATATGGTTTTTTTTTCTTTATCTTTTTATTGTTGCACTAGTTCCAAGATGTCAAAAAACGTAAACCTAGTTAAAAGAAACAAAAACAGTTACGAAAATGTATTCATTTCCCACTAGCTCCATAATGAAACAATATAAAAATATTAATCATTTAATTTCTAGGGTATTTTGTTATTGTTCCACTAGCTCCAATACGTTACCCCCCTAAATAATTCTCCCCAACATTAATACATCAATTCACAAAATTACTTACAAGGTGAAGCCGCTTGGACTTTGGAGTTCATTTTTAAAGATTTGAACCCTTTGTTCCCTTGAACATGTACTTGATGAGACTGTGTTGCTTCTGTCAGCTGTGAGATAAGGAGCCGACCACAGCGCAGAACTGAACTGTTAACCTCAAACACCTGCGCAAGCAGAGAGAAGACACTGTAGTAACTGTTGTGTGTTGTGTTGCATCCATGTAACGAGCATCGATGCAGCCAGACCTTGAATCCCAGCTCATGCGCACAGGCGTACACAGCTGCCGTTTTACCCACTCCTGATGGACCAATCATGAGCACCGTGTTACACAGATTGTTCTCCTGGTCCATGGAAGGTGCGTCACCCTCAAAATCACCACAGTCCCCACAAATCTACTTCTATACATTATTGGATGAGAGTTAAAAAAAAGTTCACACAATTTCAAAATTTCTATTGCAAATTAAACTGATCATTACCATTTACAGATTGCCTTTTAATTCTCTGTTCTTCTTGCCGTCTTCTCCTCTCTTCAACATCAGCCCTGACTTTCCATTGCTTTAACCAGCTAGCATCGAGAAAACAAACGCATGCTGTCATACCTCAGCCTTTAATAAAATAATGACCAGTTTTGTTCAGTTCTTTTTTTAAACACATGACAAGGCCATTGATCAGGAAGGAAGTTATCTAGCTCTAATATTTCACTCATAGAGCACACATTTAAACACTCTTTTTACTCATTGGTAATTAATCATTAGAGTCACACCATACCGGTGGTCACTATAAATCTTTATTCTATAAAAGGTGCTATATGCATTCTCTCAGGGCCAGTATTGACATTAAAATCACCACAAACAAAATGTTCCAAGACCAACAGCTTCCCCTTTTGATATCTGGTCTCCTTCAGAACAGACTTTAAAGTTCTGCTGCTTGTATATAAGGCCAAACATAACTTAAATACCTAACAGACCAAACAGAGAACTAAGATCTCTCAGATCTAATTTATTTTATTTCAAACAGGATAATTACTCTTTTAGTTACCCTGCGGCCCACAAATGGAAACAGCTTCCAGAGGAGATCAAGGGTGCTAACCTTTAGTCACATTTAAGTCCAGGCTAAAGACTGTTTAGTTGCGCTTTTGTCAACTGAGCACCAACTTCCAAACTATTTTATCTCTGCACTTCACTATTTTTATCTGTCTTAATTTAAGTTTTTAATCATGATGCTTTCATTGACTTGTTTTATGCTTGATTTTATTAAATGTACTTTCTTTTTTATTCTTTGTTTCCAATGTAAAGCGCATTGAATTACCCTGTGTACGAAATGTGTACAAATAAACTTGCCTTGCCTTGCCTTGCTACATCTGGTTTGTATTGTAAGGAAATGAAAGAGCGCTAACATTGAATAAATATAAACCTTTCATTTATTATAGGTAACTGCAGTGCTGGTTTGTTACCTCAACTCTAATCCTAACCAAGTAGCAACCTATTGAACAGAATGTCCCCAAACATGTACTCCTTACGTTTTTATTTTTTAGAAGACAATGGTTGCCTTTAATTGCATTTTTAGTTTGTCATTTTAAAAACTTTGGAAATTCTGCTCAGCAATATATCACTTCTAAGCAAATATTATTTCATAGCAGTGAATTGAATCTTCACCTGTGTAGTTGCTGGACTGATGTGGAGTTTCCAACGACTTCCGTAGCCGCCTGTGGCTGGTATCTCTCAGTCCAGAGAAGATCATCATTATGAGTAGAACTGTGCAGTTGGTTCTGACGCACAGAGTCCGTCTGCACTGGAACAGTGACTAGAGCACAGAATGGAGTTTGGTGCTGTTTCCGCTTTGTTTTGCTTAGTCGGTTTCTGATCTTTGAAAATTGATCAGACTCCTGTTTATTGACAGAACTCATGCCCATACATTTCCTGTGACGTTTGAATGCTGCATCACTCTCGTTTCCTTCCACCTCTTGTTTTCTCTTCATCTGAGAGCAAGAAGCCAATGGGTGCAAGCGACGTTCATTCTCTTCTGTTTCTAAAAAGAAAGGCACACATTAAACCAGGATCGGTCTGCTCAACAAATAAGTTAACAAAAGTGCTACTGCACATAAAAATCATGCTATTGCTAATATTTAATTTGAAGCGATTTTTGAGAGTATTTAACATTTCCAGAAGAAATTGAACAGTAAGTTGCATGTAAATTTTCTCACTTAATGCACAGCTCTCGCTCCTCTCCTCCTCAGATAAATTTCTCTTTTTCAGCAGAAGACTGAAGAACCTTTGAACCGGAAACTGTGGATTAAGTTTCTGTAACTCTTCAACCAACGTATGGCAAACATCACTGGATAACTCTTTTCCTGATTGCTGGGGAAGAAATGGACAACCTTTGAGATGTTAATTATATCAACTAGGAGGCAAAAAAAAAAAACCCTAATAAGATGCAACACAATGGTCTTTTAAACAATCACTTATCACACCACAGTGCACTGCTTATAATAGCTTTGTGACCCCAGTTACTCAAAAACATTGACAAATTACTAAGCCAACATGAAACCATCTCATTACTTTACTCATCATTGTAACCTCTCTTTAAGAAGACCTGTGGTTTAAACTCTAAACAAGCCTTTCAGTGTTGTTTCCATAAACTGTATATAACATGGATGGAGTGTCCGTGACGTTACACGTAGATTTTTGGGAAAGTTAAGGCTCAGAGACTCAGAGTGGGCTTAGCCAGTAACAACAAAAAGTGTCCACAGAGGATGGACATGACCACAGTAAATATATCTGACTGGCTGAATGTCTAAATTTAATAAAGCTTAAATAAACAAATTATAAAATAATTAAGTGTTCCCGAAGGTCAACACTAGCCATCTGAATCAAAAAACCTTACGGAGCCATGCAGGGGTGAAAACATCTTTATGTCTTTATCTCCAGATAATTTCATTTCAGAAGAAAAGCTGACTGACTTAAAAATGATTTGCAGATTCAAGTTGTATTGCCTGGCAAAATACTTTAAGATTTAACCTCACTAAATAAATGACTGAGACCTAATTTTAATCTGATTAACGTATGCAATGACTTACAAAGCTGTTTTACTCAAATTACTCATTCCCTTGCGTTCACCACACGACATTATTTGCCCACTGTGCGAAAGTGACAAAATTAGGAGGGGCAAAAACCTTCCTGTGACTCCAGCTGTATACCAGACTTATGAAATCTCACCAACACATGTTATTTCTGTTTTATTTTAACAGCAAACTGCAAAACAACTGCAATTGGCAGCTAAATAAGTGACAAGTGATCAAGCATTCTTAGAAATAAAAGAGATGGAAGAACATGAGATCTGGTGGCAGTTTTTAAACAACTATGACGCACCAAGACTATGTAAACCAAGATAGCTAGGTAACTAAGAATTAACCGTAAAAAGTACAAATATTATGAATTATGAAAATTTCTTGGTAACAAATGTATATGTAGTCCTTATTTGGGTCTTTACGTAAACACAGAAATTCTTCCATATTTTATTTTAAATAATATGTCATTCTTGAGCTATTACAGATCATTGCGATGGCATAAACTCCTTAAAATCAATCAATCCCAACTTAATTACCAATTTTTTTTTTTTTTTTCAAATAAATGACTGTTACAGGGACCTTAGAATCTGGGACCAGCCCCCAATATTCTCAGTCCCAAGAAACCCCTGGATGTTTCCATGCACTAGAGCAGGGGTCTCTAAACTCAATTCCTGGAGATCAGCAGGTTTTTGTTCCAACCATGGCTTCAAACACCAGTGGCTTCAAACAAACCCAGAGGTGCTTAATCAGTGATTTCAAGTGTGTTTGGTTAAGGTTGGAGAATGAGACTTCTGCTCAAAAGTCATCCAAAACAGAGATTGTCAATTAGTTGCACACCCGTTTACAGTAATCTGTGAGTGACTTTGTATGGGAAACTTTTGACCTCCCTGTGTGTTGCCCCATGAGCAGCCATTGACTCCAGCAAACCCTTGTGATTATAAGAAAATAGAATATAATTAAAGGCTTTAATTTAGTTTGAACACAAAAGTGACTGCAAAAGTACTTCCAAATCCATGTGTTGAAGTGTTGCCATGTCTGTAACAAGTTTTACCGAATCACCCCTATAACTATAACCCAACACTCACTTGTGCTGGTGGTTTGATCTCTCCAGAGATGGTCCTGCTGGGTTGAGCTGCTGCGGTTCTGGCAACACTGTCCCGATAAGAGTTTGTGCGGCCTGGACCCTGATCTGATGATATTAGGTAGCGAGCAGGATTTTCTTCTACCTTAACGCTAGTTGTTACAGTTTCTCTATGCTGATCTCCAGAATATCCACAGAATTCGTGAGTCTCGAGATCGTTTGCGGGATTGATTTCGGTAAAAGCAGTCGTAGATTTAAGTGATTTAGTGCGTTTCAGCCGGTTATGTTTTAGATAAGCCCCTGCTTTACTCCTATCGTTCTCGGGCTTCTCATTAAGTCTTTTATCGCAAACACACTCGGAGCAAAACTTCGTTTGCTCAAGCCAGGGTGAGTTCGTAAGAACGGGGCGTTCTCCATTCTTCCTACAACACCCAACAAAGTCGTTTCCAAAAACACAAACGTTCATTTTTAGCGTTAAACAAAATGGACGTCAATCGTACAGCCATACGATGAATGTCATACATGGTTTTAGTAAAGGAGCAAGACTAAACTCTGTTAACAAACTCTGCTAAAACGTTAACAGCAACATAGTTTCAAAAGATAAATGACTCGCGCCAAATAGAATTACTTGACCGATCTGCTCCTGATCCAATCACTTTTTCCCCGGTCTGACGTAACAGTTGACTATGGCACATGCGCAGATTCCAATGTAGAAAAACGTATTTAGAATTACTTATCATTCACATAAATAGCTGCACAAGAAAGACCGCATTAATATTGAGCATTACTTGTTTATTTGCAAATACTTTAATTATCTTGCACAAAAAGCTGTAAATGAAACAAAACCGCTGAATAGGGTACTAACTCATTTATACTTTGGCATATACAACATTTGAAACTTATAATAGCGTTGTCTATTATAATAGAACTCCAGTAGTACTAGTAGTATAGGTTTGAACACCTAAAAAGGTCAGAAAAAAGCTAATCATTATCCTAATTAAAAAGACAGACAGACCGACCAGTAAAAAAAATACCTCTCTGCAATTAAGAGGCTGGTGTACATATATTTACATACAAATTTAGTCGTTTTCATGACTATTTTATATTACACACGAATTACCAGGGTAATGGTAATATATTCATATTATACCATTCTTTGTATTAACATCCTAAAAGTGTTTGACTGAAATAAGGTGCTATATTGCATATTTTGATTGGTCCAATATAACCCAAATAAATGTGGCAGAACTACATTTCAATTTCCATATCAAATATCAAGTGTTTTTTTTAACCATGTGTTGGGACAATTAATTAGTGAAAATGATAATGCAACGTATAAAGAAGTCAACTCAAATACTTACATTTTTAAACAATAACGTCATATCACATTATAGATCTTAAAAAAAACAATGACACCAAAGCCTTATTCAAAGATTATTCTAAAATGGTGAGCAGATTGTAAATGGGTGTGGAATATGACCACAAACACAGATAATAGCACTCATGCCAATCCATTGTCACAGACGCTGACAAATGCATCTTAAGCACCAGTTGCTTACCACTTTAGACATCAAAACAAAGAAGCATGCCATAGAATAGCTATGGCATAATTTTTGTGACCATTATTCTGACACTTCACTGTCAGTACATTTGTTTTGCAAAGAAACACCTGAGGGCAAAGTATGACCATTGCATGTAGCATCCCTTGACTCCTGTACCTCCTCCGGAGATGACTCCATCTCTTTCAAACGAGCCATTGCTCTGTCAACGGTAGCTATAGTGAGCAGGTTAAAGTCATGCAGGTTCACCAGGTGAAGGAGGAAGTTCCGACAAAGATTCTTGCGAATGATATATGGCCCAAAATTCTCCACAAACAGCATGCTTGCCTGACTCATTTGATTATCTGCGATAAATCTGTGGGATATATAGGGTACCAAGAGATTAATACAGTTTGATATAATTAATCCGTTCGTCTATTTATTTGATATAGTGCAAATGTGATTTTACCCATTTTTCATCACATGTAGATTCCACAGCTGCATTACTTCCTTCTCTCCCTCATTCACGTCTGTGAATTCTTCAATTTGCTTCAGGTATGAAAAAAAAAAACATCCATCAGGCCAGTCCAGCTATATCACTTACAGCTCTGAAGATTGTAAGTTAATGAAATGTTTTCAAACCGTTGTGGTCTTTTCTCGAAGCCAGTCTGGGTCCCGCTCGTCCTCACTGTCCACCTCCATTTCCTGAGGCCGAAGAGGCATGCAGCTGTCACTGTGGAAATACAGGCGATTATGTCCGCTCACATAGGTCCGCTGCTGCTCAGGCTCACCATCCTCAGACTCCAGAAACTCTGACAGACTTGGTTTCATTCGCTTTGGCCTGAGGAAACAGATAAAAAGAAGATGGTTCAAGCTTTTTAAAGCCTTCACGGTTCTGTTCTTATAGTTATATCAACTATTGTAAGGTTCATTTTGAAATTGTAGGTTCTAAGCGAAAATTGCTGTAGAGTCACTGAGGCTTTTATAGCCACATCCTTAAAAATATATTCAGTGTTTAAACAGAATATTCACTACGAGAACGATATTACTACTATAATTTCCTGAATATAATAATTTCCTACCGGCAAACAAGTATGTGAGTGACAGCTGTCCGTTTTACAGGGCCATTGCGGCTAAAGGCAAACCCTGGCTGGCTGTGTATGTCTTGAGGATTGCCGACATACGAGCCATCATAACACTCATTAATGGACACATCTATCCGAGCACCTTTTGGGTGAGGCTGGAAAAAAAAAAAAGAACATATGCACCCATTCAGTACATGTTTGTTTAGTTATACAATGATTTAAAGAAATTATTTAATAAGGCAGTAATGGGTTATTCTTACCACATAATTGAAAATAAATCTGCTGTGCGAGAGTTTGAGGTGTTTCAGCAGGCTGTACAGTTTGCGGCAGTTGAGTGTACACCAAGGGCAGTGCAAGTCATCTCTAGCCTCGGTTTGCTGCCTGGTATTGTTGTTGTAGAGAAACTGTTGGTATTTAGAAACATTCAGATGGTAGGCATGTTAGTCTTCAGTTTCACTTACCTTAAAACATTTAAACCTAGCCCTTTGCCCCTCCCCTTTGACTTGCCTCCATCACTTTCCCTTTTGTAAGAGGGGAAAGGATGAAAATAGAAATCCTAAGTAAGTGCTCGGCAGTTTTGACTAAATATTAAACCTGTTTTAGTTTCATTTAGTTCATCTTGTCGATGTGAGCAATGAGCCTTGGAAACAATGATTCAGGAATTCATCACAGCCCTTAACTTCTATAGGCCTTTTCAGACTGGCATCCGTATTCCGTTTAAAAAAACAAACAAACAAAAAAAAAAAAAACACTTGCCTCCGGTAATGGTTTATTGTGGTGTGTGTGAAAGCAATGATTTGGTTTTCAGGAACTGTTACCAAAACTGCTTTCAGAGGTTGTTTTGGAAATGGTTTAAGCTGTCTAACTGAGGGATGGCAAGTCGATTTCATTCAACAAAGGGGACGGGCCAAGGGGTAAAATCTTATTCAGTCTAAATAATTACTAATGAGTCCAGTGCATGTAACACAATAGTTAAAACAAGCAAACACAACCTGGTAAAAGATGCGCAGCTTCTGGCGGGGTTCACAGGGGGGATGTTCTCTCCTTGAATGTATGCTGGTGCTCACAGACTCCTTAACTGCTGAAAAACAAAGATGCAAAGCCACCTTAAGCCCATGGGATCTTTAATCAAATTATGATAATTCAGTCTCCATTTTCTCTATTTCAAAAATTAGTAACTTGCTTTACAGATTCAGGAAAAGTAACAGTACTCATCTTTGAATAATAGCTTGCCTTCAGCTCTCGGAACAACATGGTGCTAGCAATGTTTGTTTGATACAAACAATAATATTATATTAGATAAGATTATATTCTGAGGTATAGCAAAGACAATCTAAAGCTGTGCACATTAACCCAATAGTACCTCAGTGGCAATGCTTACTTAAAAACTTTTGCAAAAATCACTTACAACAACTTTTTTTTAATTTTTGACAATACCTAATATAAAAAAACAAAATGCTGCAAAATATTTTTTTTATTAAAAATTATGCAAAATCTATATTTGAAGAGCAAAAAGAAAAACCCTCACCAGTATGCTTCCTTACCTACAGATGCTTGACGAAGAGTGCTAATTCGGCTCTCTGTGGTGCTGATGTCAGAATTGCGGGTGGACAGAGGTTTAGTCAAGGGAGCTGTTAAATCACTGGTGTCCCCCGTCCAGCGAAGCGTGAACTGGAGAGTGGGTCCCTGAGAGAAGGCTTCAAACGGGGGCAACCTCTACAAAACAAAACATCACAGTTATGAGATAACCAATATCTAAAATAAAACTAATTGTGCTTCAAGCCATGTCTTCAACTCCCAGAACATTTTGTTCAAAACATCCGCTGTATATTCAGTAAAGTACTTGAAAACCTTTCCATCCAGTATGGTTTCCCATGTTGCCCTCTTCTTGCTTACTGGACAGTCCTCAATCTGCTGCATGGAAACCTCATACTCTCCATCCAGCAACTGCAAGCGTCTGGAGGAAAGAAAATAGTCTTATCTTGCTTCAAAAAAGGGTTTTTAATCCTTCAGCTACTAACCTGTTTTTATCAAAAACAGTCATCTGAGCAACAAAGGTGTCAGTAGCTTCTCCATCAACTTTCTGAGAGGAGTTTCTCTTCCTTCTGGTTGGGGTGTCCTCTTTTACGTCTACAAATGCAGCATTACAACACATCAACCGTAGGTTTACCCTTGTGACTTTATAGCTGGAAGACGCTCAGTGATCTATGCTATAGTACATTACAAGTACAGTAGGAATACATAAGCTGATTGTTACATTTATCTTGGAATCGGAAACAAATCAGAAACAGTCATAGAACCATTACAGCGCTAATTTACACAAACAGTAACTCATCACTGTATACAAGATTTCTGCAGCTTTCATTAGGTCAAATTTAAGACCAATAAGAATCATAAACACATGCAAAACTTGAAATGCATTATTCAATATGCTAACAATCACTTTTATGTTTTGAGCATTTATGGAGGTTTTTGTAAACTCTGGCACCATTAACCATGTCTTTTACAAAGTTGATATTTTATGAGAATTTTCTCAAACTTTAGCAACCCTAACCATTACTTTTACGATTTTAAGTTTATATGAGCCTTTTCTCATGTTATAGCACTTCTAAATGTCACTTATGTTTTTGAGGATTTACGAAAGTATTCTTAAACTTTGACAACCCTAACAATCATTTTTACATTTTCTTTTAGTATTTTATCAATCTCTGGCAACCCCAATGTCAATAGCAAATATGAGCTTTAAATGAAAATCAGAAAAATAAGACCAGTGAACAATTATTTAACACCCAGAACAGTGAATTTATGGTCTAAAATTTGGGGTTTTAAGTGTTGGACTTTTTAAAAACCCCACTGAAACCCTGTGTATACCAGTACAAATGGAATTGGACACAACACACAGACGATTTAACCTCAGGTTTTTATACACAAAGATCAATATCAGCGTTTCCCCAACTATTCAACATCAATTCAGTTTTCCGTTCCTATAAAAGGACCACAACTCTCTGCAGCCAGCCCTAAAATTACATTTTTTTTATTTTTATGCTCTGACAGCAGTACTACATCATTGTTATATTCAGTATTTCAGCAGCATTTTAAATGTATGCTGCTTGCTTGCCAACATGAACACTCATCCATCCACCCAGTCTACCTTTAAACTAAAGGTAAACACTGCATCTTACCTATATTTTCATTTGCCTCACAGTCATTGAAAGTGTTGGTGTCTCTTTTGCCAGTCAAAGACACCCTGAAGAGAAGTGAATAGGATTTGACCATGTGACTGTTACTGGGCTCAAACTCATTGCTGGACACCATAAGGGATGGGAAGGCACCAGGTTTGGTTTGGCTGAGATCCGGGTTCAAAGGCACCTGCTTTTTCCCCGTAGGCACTTGCTTTATAGGACAACTCACATCCTGAGAAGAAGAATTTCATAATTATCTACCGGTGTGTATTGATTTATTAAAAATCTTGAGGTACAAAACAAACTCACCTTACGCTTTTTATGACAGACTTTGACTAGTAGCACCTCAAGAGAAACAGAGCTCTGATCGTTTTCAGTGTTTTGACTTGGCTTAACTGGAAAACAAAAAATAAGATTTAATAATCCAAAACTGATTGGTGAAGACGATGGTAAACAGCAGACTGATCACGCTCACCATTCTTGTGAAAAAATCCTGTGAATGTCAGTTGTAGATGCGAAGTCATGCTGAAATAAAATGAAAAGATTTTCAGTAACCATTTGAAACCAAACTGAATCATAAAACTACAGAACTTGTTATGGTGTGTAAGCAGCACCTTTGAGACTCAGGCTCTGCTTTCATTTTCTCCAGACCAGACAGCAAGTCATCCACCTTAAAAACTTTTCTGAAACAACAACTTCTGTTAAAAAACATCTGAATATCATTAAATAATGGTGGATTTACTTTGATTACAATATTCAATCTTTTGATCGAACAAACCTTTTTGCATGTGTTCTCGAGTTTCTGTGAGACATGAAAGTAAGGGTTCTGTGAAGTAATATTGGCTGTAAAGACAGAATAGGAAAGTTAAAAATATTATCTAATATTTTTTTTCTAAAATAAGCCTTCGGCACTTACAGCTATTAAGTTCCTGGTTCTTAGAAATCTATAAATTTGTGTCGGCTCTGGAAGGACAAGGGAAAAGTGAAACAAGAACTGATAATAAACAGTACAATCTGGAAAAGATTTGAAATCCTTTACAACAAATAGCGATCTAAAACTTAAATTAAAACTGTATTGGGCAGTTCTGGTGTGCCATACTAACATGGTCGCATATCAATGTTATTTCAGGGCGGCTTATGTTTTTTTTAAAGGAAGGTAGAAATAATGGTACTTACTTTCAAAAGCCTGCAGGAAGAGCTCATGGTCTGCCTGCAATTGCTCAATCTTGGGCTTTTTGAGTGAGTTTAAGCCAGATGAGGGGTAAGCAGCACCACTCGTTTTAGAGTTAATCACCTGAGCCGTGTATTTCTGTGGTGCCATGTTGCATTAACGACTAACTAAAACGTCATCACACATCAAAACAACCAAATGCACAGTTAACGTTAATATCTAAACATCAAAGACAGACAGTGACCCTTGGGTCTCTGAACAAAGTCTCTGACATCACCTAAAGATCAGATCTCGTCTCTTTATAAATGTATTTATATAATTAGCACATATTGGAGTAAATGTTGAATTTGTAGATATTGTCTGTTCTTTGAGTCTGATTAGTTATCCCTAAAGAACATTTAGCAAGTTAGCATGCGGATCTTCAGAGCGACAAAAAAAAATGCACAGTCCCGGTTTATCCATATCGCTGCATATATTTGTAACAATATCTATAGAGAACGTAACCATCCGGTAAAGGGTCAATAAAGGAACGGATATGCAGTTGTTATTTTTCTGAAAATCCTGCTAGATGACGGGCTCAGAGACTGTCGTTATCCCCGACCCTTTTGAGAAAGTGCCGCGAAAACCAACCCACTGCGATGTTTTAGCCAATAGAAAATGCGAACTTGTGTCAAGAAAGCCGTCTATTGGTCTAATCGTAATGACGAACACGGCGGAAAGGTTGGTAGAGGAGTCAAATTGCCGCCAAGAATGTTTTGGAACTGGGAACGTTATATGGTTCCTTGGAGATAAAAGCCATTTGGTCATACAGACGTTGTGCCCCCGAACGTTTTTTTTTAAAAACACAAATTATATTTATTATTATCCGGATTACTGTGCTTACGTGTTCTTCTACAAAATTCAAATGGTAATTAAAAGCAGACTAAAGCCTACGCGAACAGGTCGGACTTTTTATCGGTGTGCAACGGATATGCAGCTTGTCACTTCCTGTCCATGTGTGTTGTGGGAATGTGAAGCTGAACAGAGTTCGTCACGTTGTTAAAACACAATATATAGCTGAGTTGCAGTAGAAATGGCTGATCCTGTACAACAACGATTAGAAGACAGAATTCCAGCGCTCGAGCAGCTGGAAAGAGTCGGATTGTTTACCAATAAAGAAGTCAGGTAAGCATTCTCGGAACATGATATTTTTTCCCAAGCTTAACGTTAACAGTAAAAAGTTATAATACATTCGATTACAATTACATTCTTCGTCCAGGTCCATGTTGAAAAGATCCACCGCACTGGAATATAAATTGCACAGAGCAGTTCAGAGTAAAGAAGACTTCATCACTTATATACAGGTCTGGAGCAATAACACTTCTACTCTAACACTTATTTAAAGAACTCTCTTCTAGCTCAAAAGCTGTTATTTCAATGTAGGAGAAACATGTCACAAGCATATAATTTTCTGTCTTTTTAATCAGTATGAAATCAACGCTCTTGAACTCATAAAGAAGAGGAGAGTGGTGAGTTGATCTTTTGTTATTTATAAAACTTTTAATGAATTCTTACTCTTTGACTAACTTTACTGTTATATTCAAAGAGAATTGGATACCACTTTAAGAGAGAAGAAATTGAGTACCCCATCATTAAACGTATAAACAATGTTTTCAAAAGGGCAACAACAAAATGGCAGGTATGGCAATCTAAATTAGTCCCAAATGTTCTGTCTATTTCAGTCAAGCATGTGATAAAATGCTTTTCTTTTAGGACGATGTGCAGCTCTGGCTTTCTCAGGTTTTTTTCAACAAGAAATGGGTTAGTTTCATTTGTTAATACACTAAATAATGCGAGATACTTAAAAAGGTGAAATATGTATTTTCCCCTTTCAACCAGGGATCAAAGAATCAGCTTAGCAAGGTTTTGTCATCTATGTTAGCCATCCATCCTGATAAACCAGGTAAACGTTTCAAAAGAAAGTAATGTTGTGGTTACACATTTTATTTTCTGGTGTTGCAGTTTAAACTAGCCAAAGTTCATGATTCGTTTTCTTGGCAGCTATGTGGATAATGGCAGCTAAATGTGAAATGGAGGATAGAAACTCTTCAGAGAGTGCTAGACACCTGTTCCTCAGAGCCTTGCGCTTCCATCCAGAGAATAGAAAGGTCTTCCAGGAGGTAAGGAAAAGATTAATAAAAGAATGACAAAAACATGTTAACCTTTATACATGTTCATCTTTAAATTCAATTATGTTTGCTTACAAAAGTATTTTCGAATGGAACTCATGCATGTTGAGAAGTTGCGGAAACAGCAGCAGGAATTGGAACAAGCGAAAATGGATCTAGTATGTTCCTAAACACACATCTTGTATCTGTGTAAGTAGAAAGTAAACAATTACCATCTATATTTTTTCTATAGGGTGAATATTCCTTTTCTCCTGAAATATTGAGTGGAAAACTGGCTGAAGTTGTGTACAGAGATGCTGCACAAAAAATTAAAGGTTTGCTGAATTTCTATATACGTTTTTAAAAATTGTTTGGCATTCAAAGTGATTTTAGGATTTTCTTTCCTTAGGGGCTGCATTTATCTTGTCCCTGCTGCAGATCGCTGCCATTTTTGACTTCACAAAGGAGCTACAGGACACAATTCTGGAAGAGTAAGGATTCTGGTTTTGTCATCAGTTATTCCAACATCATGTTTTAAGCTTGGTTTGTTTATCGTTAAAGAAAATCGAAACTAATTTGGATTGATCATTAAGACACTGTCCAATTTTCAACTTGAAATTCCAAGCCAAAACAGTGATTTTACATTGTGCAAAGAAAGTATTTATTAATTATATAGCTCTAAAAACCAGCAGTGATGGGACTTGTGTAAATTAACAAAATGAATAGAATTTAGGTTAAATTGAATGCAGAAAAAAGACTTAACTCATAAAAACATTTCCCAAGAGAGTTGCTCTCAGGAGTACAAATCCCAAACCTATCATGTCAATTGCGAAGCTATCAATCAAGAAAATACTTTTTTCACCCCCATAAAGCTTTTGGCTCTTCGCATTATCCATAGGTCCCCCAAAAATGAATATCCACAGAATGTCATCACCATTAGCATAAACCATATGTCTATTTCTCTCTTCCCCAGAAGAAACCGGAGATTATACACACCACTGCTAAACATAGTCTATATACACCTTCATGCCTGCACCATGATTGTAAAGATTATTCTGTAAATTTTGAGAATTTCTAATAGGACTGACCGGTTAAATGTATTTGCAATTAAATTCCAATATGAATAAACAAATTTCAAGCCAAAGTACAAAACTGACAGTCATGTCACAGTTAAAAAGACAGAACATTTATTCTTTTTATTTAGCTCAAGTCAGTCTGATGACCTCATTCGGTTTTTAAAAGTGCAATGGACAGGTTTACACATTTATTACAGCAACCTTGAATTGCTACAATATGGAAGTCTTTGCTTTAGTTTGTTTTATTTTTTTTACTAACTTTTAAATGAACGTTTTTTGTAAGCAAGGCTGGAAGTGCAACAAATCAATCTTTATAGGACTGTTGCGATTCTAGCTGATTGCTAATTGTCTATATTTCGATGTTCAGATGATTTCATTGCATTTATGTTAATAATTTAGCATTTTATAATTTCAATGCTAGTTTAAATATTGCTCTATGAAGACTTCAATGATGTATTAATCATTATTGTTGGACAATATGCAAGCTTTCGAAAAAAGAATTGTATTGTTAATCACTATTTATATCCAAAGTCATTCACCCTCCATCCAAAGGAGGGATTGGTAATGGCACATATGCTGTGATGTCATGTGGAACTTATGTTTATAGAATGTGTAATGTGTATCCTGTTTTGTTTTATTTTCCTGAAATAGTTAAATTTTTTTCTTTGTGATTCTGAAGCTATTCAATCTAACAAATTGCTCTGAATTTGTCTCAACTAAAGCGGAACAGATCCAATTCCTAACTGGCCAAATCTGGTATTCCCCAGGGCTCTGATATGGGTCATCTTCCTCATCGATCATATATATTTAAGGCTGCTTGGTTTATTGTTAAAGAAAGAAAAAGTAACGTTAACCTGTTCAGTTTGCAGAGTCGGTGTAATGATGACTGCCTGATGTGGGATTTCATGGCAAAGCGTGAGCTGGACACTCTTGGGGCACCAGAGATTCAGTCTGCTAAAGTTAGAGCCTCCGACACCGACCGCAGAGAAGCTAGCTGCTGTGCTGTCTATGAGGAGGCACTGAAGAGCCTCAACACGGGTAACAAAGCTCATTGTTCTCTGTCAGAATCAAACTGCTTCAGCTTGTGGATGGATCACTGTGATCGTAACACAATGATGATTTTCTTTTTTTTTTTAGAGGATATGTGGACATGCTATGCCAAATTTTGTCTTGAGAGATATAAACGAAAGACAAATCTGGCTGAACTGAAGGAGAAGGTATCGATTTTCGTTCTATATATACTGAATTCACATATTTGGATAATTAGTTTACTGTTCCTTTGACATGTGATAATCAGTAATATAGGTATGTCTTAAATTTGAACGCAAACTGTAATTTAAAAAAGTTGGACTTTCATTAAAACTGGTTCTATGTTTCATTTACATGTTAATTTACATGTAAAGGTGTGTTATGTATTATAAACTGTAAGTAGTGTAGTTGGTTTTGATTGAGTTGTTATTCTTTTGGCTGATTTAATATGCACCTGTTTGTGTTTGCAGAGAAAGGAACGTTTACTCGGGGTCTTTCAAAGGGCTCACAACGCAAAGCTTTTGGAAGAGACTTTCTACAAGAACTGGGTAACGAGCACTTAACTTTTTTGTTGTTCAAGCATTTATTGCTGCCTATAGTAATGTAAGCCAAACTTTTCTTCAAAGCTCCAGGTTCTCATCTCATCAGGGGATACAGAGACTGCAACCCAGATTGCCATGACGGCAGCCCAGCGCTTCAGCCAATCAGTGGAGATGTGGAGTTTCAGCTTGCAAACACTGGTTCACCTCAAGAGAGCAGAGGCTGGACCTTTATTCCAGGACGCTCTGAAAAGCGTGAAACCAAAGGTAGCTGGGATTAAAGACTTCTTCCTAATGAGCAAACTTGGACGTGAACTACATTTTTATGAATGCTGTTATTTTAAATGTTAAGTTGATGCAATCTCAGTTCTTTTGTTAATGCAAAGTAATTGTGCATTACTATCCTGTGCTTTGATCATTTGTTGTAGTTACCTTATTTGGATATTCCTTCAATGCAATGCAATTTCTTAGATTTTCTACTTTATATTAAATACAAAGATCTATATTTTAAATTCATATACAAAAGTTCTATATGAATGTCAATAATTATAATTATTAGCAATACAAAAGAGGCTTGTTGAGGGAAATATAGGTTGTGGCTGAGGAAATGCTGCCATGTGTTGGTTAAATATTCTATGTGGAGAGGTGGAATTTTGTTGTGCACTTTTAAGTGTTGATAAAAAAAAGATACATTTTTGTTTGTTTTCCATTTGAAATCACATTGTTTTAAAAAGAAAATGTTTCAACATTTTATAAATGTGTTTTAAAGTAAAAGCATTAAAAAACATCTATATATATACACAATATTTTGAGTGATTTGCTATGAATTGTATCGCTTATATTCTGTTCTCTGTTTTCTATAGGAAAGCTTAACAATTTGGCAGCTGCAGGCAGACTGGAGTATAGCGTCCCAGACACCCAAAGAGACAGAGACTTTTTTTCAGGTGGGACTTCAAAGTCATTGATTTTAAATGGACAGCATCACTTACAGTTTTCTTTTACTAAACCATTATACCTCTCACCAAAACACTTAAATGCAATCTTGAAACTAAACTTGCAGAAAGGAATTTTGTCACCAACACCTACAGTGTCCTCTGCCATGAAGGAAAGATACCTTGACTGGTCTTACAAAACTGGAGGATACAAAAAGGCCAAGAAAACCTTTACAAGGTACACATAAACAAGAAATTTCATTCCACTATCCAATCAAATACGTCTTTCAAATTGTCCAATTGAATCTATACTAATATTTTAAATTATTGTAATTGAACTTGTTTTCTATATTTCCCTATTTAAGATAATGTAGAGTTTACTCATACATCAATATACAAACTATGTGAAAAGCAGTCAGAAATCTTTTACATTCTTTACAGCATACATGAGCACAGACCCTTCACCAAAGCTTTCTTTCAGCTGATGATTCAGATTGAGAAAGAGCAGGTAAGGCGATGAGGGATGGTTTTGGTGCAGTAGTGTAAAGGTTTAAAACAATAATCATTTGCATACAGGAGACACCAAAGATGAGTAACCTGAGAGACTACTATGAGCGGGCGCTTCGAGACTTTGGCTTAGATGAAAGTGAGTATGAAATATTTTCATAAATAGCAAGGAGAGTTCAGCATATTTCACTGAGCATTACTGTTTGTTTCAGATCTCTGGATGGACTACATTAAGGAAGAAAGGCTTGGAAACCCAGAAAACTGTGGGAAACTCCACTGGAGGGCTATCAATGCCCTCGAGGGAGAAAGTGTTGAGCGCTTTACCACCATGTACACTCTACTTCAGACTGGAAACATTTGAAATTGATTTCTTCTGTGTTCAATTTCATCATTCAGCAGTCTAAAGCCTCAGCAGGGGTTATTTTGTGAAGCTTGTTTTTCAAGTAAATAAGAAAGGGAAATTACAGATATTCCCAATGTTTTTATAGAGTAAAAATTGTTACACTGCAGATATTGCTGCATAAACAAATGTTTTAATGGCATTTTTGGGTCTTGAAACATCTGATGGTTTTCAAAACATCAAATAACACAAACATGAAATATGACAAACAAGTGAAAATGACTAGATGACAATTCCAGGAACATAATGGTTTCCTCAAGTTAAACGTGAGATAAAACTTTTCAGTGTAAACAAAGATTAGGGGGGTGTAGAAAAAATTAGTTCTTCTATGTGATATTACGTTACTTATTAAATTGGTAACTTTGTCTTTTTGACATGTTCCACAAACATCGCTTTTTCAATGTGCACATCATGTACAGATGAGTGGTTTCTAAAATGGTTGTAAATTACTTCACAAAAAAAGATACAGATTAATGAATTATACATGTCATTCACCTCAAAATGAAAATGTCACACTGCTATCACCTTCTCCTGATTTTGAAAGCTTTGGTCATTGGTTGTAATGTCCTTTCATTTCTGAACTATTCTGCAAGCCTTAGTCCTCAATAGAGCTTTCTAAGAGTCACATGCCTCTCAGACACCCTCCCATTTTTTTCACACTCAAGTTCAATCTACAATTCTCAAGAATTTATTAATGCAATGACTTAACCAACTTAATTACCTTAATTTTTGACTTTCATTTAAGGTCCTCAGTTCACAACTATTTTACAACTAATTAGTTTGAAACATAACTCCACCAAGCTGTCACGTCCATTGTCTTCTTAAATGTAAGGATTTAAGGGACTGTGTTGAATTGTACACTACCTTCCTTCAGTATTCAAATTCTAGTAAGTGGACAATGTATTCTGTGATAAGAGTCTGGTGTATGTTCTACATTTATTTTAAACCAAGTCACTTTATTCTAAAGTGTATTTAAAACAAACCTAATCATTGAAAAAGTATACATGTATATGTAATATTGCATTAAGAATTGATCCGAACTCCAAAATAACATGGAGTGTTAATTTGAGACATTGGCAAACATAACATTTTAAATGTGGAAATTAATGGACTTTAATCCTTGTGTTCACAATTTCACCACTTACTTTATCCCGTGTTACAGAACACAAATTGTTGCATTACGGACACCATCCACATCACATGAACACAATTAGATATGATCAAAACCCTTCATTGACTTTCTAAACATGATGCTTTATGTCAAGCCTTTAGGGAATAAGGGCACTTCATGTTATTAAATACATTTTCGACAGTCACTCAAGTAAAGTTTTAGCCACAAGACATCATGCAGTACAATTAAGAAGTTAAATGTCTGAAAGTTAGTCAAAGCAGGCGCTATTGATGAAAGCAGCAAACAGGCTGAAAAACTGCTGATCCAGGGATGGTTGAGTAAAGAGCCTTGGTGTGTAGACTCAAAGCATCCTTCCTTCTGTGGGAACCATGCGGACTTCATTTTTTTGATTGATGAAGAAAAGTATTAGTTAATAGTTAAAACGTAGCTAAATCCCTTTGTACAAGTTTTGGGTCAGTGTTTTCTGAGCAGTATGTAGGTGAAGAGGGCCACAAATCCAGCTGACAGCAGGCCGATGACACACTGGTGTACACTCAGAGCACTCTCTAGTGAGTGAATGCGCTCTTCCATTGCACTGGTGTGGATGTAGTCATAGATGGAAGCACCAATGCTCCAGACAGCCCAAACCGCATCCACCAAGGCCCTCATTGTGGGAGACACCATTGAGAGCAAGGCAGTCCCAAAGCATGGGACCTTCACTCGGCCTGTCTAGCCTGAGAAAAGGATAGAAATTGAAAACTGGTACCGTTCACTTCACTATGGAGAAGCTTAATGACTGGAGTGCTATTGTCTACTGGTAATAGAAGTAGAATAACCAGAGTATTATTTGGTCTAAGATTCCATATTTTCAAACTACTATTCAAATCTTTGTTCAATATATTAAAACAAATATGTTGCAGAGCAATATGATTAGGATTGTGTATGGTTTATTATTTTTCCCTTTCCTTTTGTTTCTGTTGTCTTGCTTATCTGAAGCTCGTTCCTCAACACCACTTCCTGTTGAGTGTCTTCATGCAGTATCTATAGTCTGATGTCTGCGAAATCACTTTTCAGTGACTTTAGTATTTACTTGTGCATTGCTCCTTTTGGCCACCTGAAGGATGGATTTCACCCTATGACTCTGAGTCTTGGTCGCTGAGTCTGTCTTCACATTTATCAAATGACCAATATGACCAGGGACCCAGCAGAAGATGATGTGGTAGTGCAGATAAAGTTGATTTTCAGAATAAATGTGATAGCCGGGTGGTTTGATCCCAAGAATCCCATTGACTCAAGACAGGCCTTTGAATCAGAAAAGAGAATGTAGATCCTTTGAGTATATGTTTCTAATAAACTTGAGTAAAACAGTCTTCCTTTGTCTGCCTTTGTTTCTTTTCTTGTATTAACGTATTACTGATTTTTTTAACTGCATTGGAACCTATGCATTACGCAGCATGTAACTAGTTACATATGACAGAAAGTTTTGTAAAATTATACACTATACCGTGTTACTTCAAAAAGTAACAAGTTACATTATATCATCGTATAATGTTCAGCGTTAGGAGTAATAAATGAGGCCCTGAAAATCAATGGAAATTAAAATCGTTTCTCTAAGGTTTACTGAGAAAGGCAAGGTTGTATTTTCATGAGGTTGAAGCATTACAACTCCTGGGTCCTGAAGGGTTATCTTGTACAGGGTTAGTTCGCTAAATAAAATTACAATACTTTGGCAAATTCGTTCAATTGGTGTACAAGTTAACCACTGTGAGCTTAAGAGATCACTCCTGACATTTTATGTTTAACAGTCGAGCTGAACTTAGGCCATTGCACCCCGGCCTGTTGTTAACCCAAATATAAACCTACGGGCGAAATCGTTCTAACAACAGTAAATGTCAGATTTCGTAAAAAGAATGATGAGAAATAATTTTTGTAACTGATGATGGGATTCAGGCTGAGACAGCTAACTGCTATGACATAACCATCAGCTGACGCCTCGAGCACATGATAAACAAAACATCCAACAAACAACATGATAAACAAGATACAAACTCACCGAAGGGACCCCGATGTAACCTGAAGAGTGTTTGTAATAGAATTGGACATTCGTACGCTATATATTATGATAATATAACGTAACGTAGGAAAAATTCATTTCGTTCGACACGGGCATAGCGGCTGACGCGATGACGACAGCACGTTGAGTCGAGAGAGGGCGTGTCTTCTCTAGAAAAGCCATGGAACTGATTAAATACAAATGTTTTAAAAAGTAATAATCTTTCAAGGACACAAAATGCTGTTAGTATAAAAGAACAACAGGGTAAAAATAATATGAGAATAGAATAAAAAAAACATGATCAACAGGATATGAATATATGTAGGGAGAAATGTAAAAAGAGCTTTGCTGTATGAAGATTGTGTTTTTTATTTAAAATTGACTTAACAAGCAATCAAATGTTATAAACAAAACCAAACAGCTTTCAAATCTATGTCATCTGTGCTGGATGAAGCCCAATTGAAGCACTCCAGGTATAAACATGCCATTATACAAGGCACTGGCAATAAATAATCAGTGTTGGGAGTAACATATTAGACAAATAATATATTGTTGTCCTATGTGTTGCCATAATAATATTGGATTAATAAATGTAATCTCTGACAAAATGAAACTCTGGTTGTCATTAATTTTGATCGTGCCAAATATATATATTTTTTGTCAAACATAAACTATGCTTTGTTATTACAAGTACAGTTTTCCACAACAGTTATGCTACAACATACTCCATTTAAAATTTACGCATATAGATTAAACATTTTTGCATGTAATTTTGTATTGAGTTGGTAAAAGTAACTATAAAGTAATATAGAAAAAAAGAGACTAATTACATTTCTAGGAGAATAGTGTAGTGTAGAGGTTACATTTAAACTTGCATAATAATACTAATATTTTAGTTTAATATCTTGCTTAACACTGATAATCAGTTGTTATCAACACCACTGGAATCCTTACTTCATCTTTTAAAAGTTCCCGCAATCTTGACAGAAGCATTGGTCTCTAGTTGAAGAAAACTACTTACCACATTAATACAGGTTATTATTGCTTAGTGAGGACTATATTTAGTGTATTTTGGTTATACTCTTAAGTCTGAACCTGTACGATCTACCAACAGGTAAAATTGGTCTATTGAAACGGGTTGATAACAACATTTAAAGTGAGAACATCCAAAATTGGAATCTCCCTATAAATTACTCCAATGACACTGCAATCAAATTTTCAAAGAAAAAAAAAACTTCCATTTCATTGTTTGCCCGATACAGCTCAACTACAGTTACACTTCCAGGTCAGTTTAACTAGATGAGCTGCATTAGCGGTTCACCTGATTGGTTAGTGGGCGGTGCTATGGTAAATGGGCATCACTACCCCTACAACCATCAAGCCATTTTGAAGCCCCAGAAAAAGAAAATAGGATTACACAAACATCCATGAACCAATCTGAATATTATATGAGACATGTTTTTGATGAGTTAACAAAATATGCAGGAAATGTCTGAAAAGTCGAGTTTATATGATAGTGCACCTTCAGTTCTTTCCTCAAACAAGTGTGACAGTACTTTTTTATTTATTTATTATAGTCTCAATTTCAACCAGAATTCAATCCAAGAGTGGGTCAAATATCTAAACAAGCATCCAGTGTCATTAGGTGTATGATTAGTCAAACAAGGATTGGCTCTGCTTTATATCGTCACATTGCTTCACTAATATTATTAGGCTTTTCCAAATGGCGGTCGTGAAGGAAGCCAGCCGGTGGCGCTTCAGCCTAGCGTTCAGCCTTCAAACACGAGGATTCCAGCATGCAACTCGATCATTTATTCTCTAATAACTAGCACATGGGGTCGCTCTCTCAGGTTAAAACAGTATTCGCCAACAATCTCCTGAGGCTGGCGTTTAAACGAGAATCTCTTTCATCGCTCATTGTTGACTTTTCCTCTTCTTTCACTTTTTGCGCAAAGGAGAATGTTGAAAGCGCTCCCTGTGGATCGTCTGAGGAGTTGAGTTCAATTCAGGGGGCGGTGAGGGATGAAAATGTGCGAAGAGTGGCCGCAACTTCTCACCACACGGCAACATTTCCCTTTCTCCTCCGCACGAGTCCTCTCTGCCTCAACACTCACTCACCGGAGCATCCCGCAGGAGCGGAGCGGACGAAAGACAGGTAAAGATCGCGCGACACACGCCACCGGATAAACTATATTTGCAGATGCTCTGTCTGAAAAATAATAGTCAGTGTTAAACGTGTATGGGACAACCAGGCCACCTAAAACCATATTTATATGATACGAGTGTGTCCGAGGCTGGGTCTTTGCGGGCAAGGTGAGTTTAGCTTGTGTTCAACTGGCCTACAAAGTCCCAGTTTTTGGCTCATGCGACCATCTCTGTCAGGACCAGGCGGATTTATGTAGGTTAGCGTTATACAGCATCGGTGCAAAACTATTGAATGAATTTTGAAGCAAAATTAACTAAATGTGGTTATTAAAAAGAGGTAGGTATGCAATTATTTTATAGTTCAGTAAAAATCTTTTAAAATCAGCATTAAAGTGTTTAACTTAAGAATGGTCATTATAAATGACACCTCCGAACTTAAAAGCTAGCGTTCAGACTGCAGCCCAAAGGGACTCAAATCTGAATTTTATTTTTGCCCCTATGCAAACTGTATCTGATACTTTCAGAACAGTCTCTGAACAGCTAAATTCAGATTTTTTAAATTATTCAATTCTGACCCAGGTCACTTTCATATGTGTTGCTGAGTCTGCTACACATCCGATTTTTTGCCATGTGACCTCAGTCTGAGGACTTCCGGTAGTATACTGTAATGTGTTGTTTGGGATATTTTTTTCTTGATATTGATAATAAAATTGGCTCATCAGATATTCACAGCCACAAAGCTTCTAGAGTGCCTAGTGTTGCATTCTGGGGGACATAGTTTTCTCTTCTGCTTATGCATGTCACATCAGAGCCATATTTCGTTCATACAGAAGATGGCTAGCATTTGAAATATAAACAAATGCACCAAAAAATGAATTTCATGGTCTGACTGCAGCATGTTGACTTCAGAACACCAGAGAGTTGTTGGGTACTTGCAGAGGAGTCCATTAAGCCAATGCAACATAGCATGACATTTCATCAAATTATCTTCAAAAATAGGTAGTTAGAAAGCTTAAAGGATGTTCTACTTAATGTTTTTTTAATACATATAAAATTGTATATGTTTATATGTGTAATATAAAGTATAAGATGTTATATAAAACATCTAATATTAACTATTCATAGTGTTTCCTTAGAGAATAATTAAGTGTTTTCAGACTGATTGTACATAAAACTCAAAACATACTAAAGTATAGTTTTGTTGCTTGCAAGTTTTTAAATGAAGCGTAGTTAGTTTGAATGAAAGCTAATTAATATGAGCAATTACATCCTTTCAAATTAACAACTTAAGGATAGATGAAAATCTTGAAGAAATGTAAAAAATGTTATGTTATTTCATATTATAAAATCAAGAGATTAGATGAACACTGTTCTAGTGACTAGTACAGATGTTGCTGATGTTGAGCTTTGCTGTCCTGCAGGTGTATGTCCTTTTCTATCACAGCGGTCTAATTTAGTGCATCAATGTAAATGTAAAGTAATGTCTTCAATAGCCGGGCATTACAAGATTATTCTAAATTATTCTTTCTTCATTTCATTGACAAACATTTTAAGTTTTAAAGTTATGAGGACAAGAAGTAATCGGTTGTTAATTTTCACAAAAACAAATGAAAATTTTTCAAAGCACTTATGATTGAAATGAGCACCTACTTTGAATTCAAGTTAAATTCAAGTTCTAAAGGTTTGCATGATTTTAACTGAAGCAGCAACCAGAAACTGCTGTCAGATAACTGCCTGAACAATCAGACAAGTCCGATTTTAAGTTACTTTTCAACAAACAGGTTTAAAATGTCCAGTTGCGTAATTCATGAGAGACCCCATAAAACAGAGGATTTTATGGATTCTATGATACATGTCTGACATTACGTCTGGTCCTTGTTCCAGTTTCCTTTGAGTTTACATCCATGATATGACTTGAAAGGTTTGTTCAGCAGCAGTCTGATACAGGACAAAATATTTTCAGAATAAGCCAGCAAGAAAAATGAGGGACTTTTAGGGGCAGTTGTGTTTAACTGGCCCAGTCATAATGCCCCTAAAAATCCTTATTGTTCTTGCAGTACACAACAATAAAAACCTGTTAAATCACATCAAATGTGATGCTCCACCGAGGGCTTCTGTTCCCTAATTAACTTGGAATAGTGCTTTTAAATGGTATGTGCTTTCAATGTTATTTATATAACAGAGATTGGTTTCAAATGCTTACTGCTTCCAAAATTCAGTACTTGATATCTGCTGCACATTAAACACCTAGTTGGTTCAGGCATATCTGTTTCTCTCATGCTTGTCACAGTTTGACAGTTTGGCCCTGAGCCACGCGTAGCTGAGGGGAATTTTTGAATGTGAATGGGGGAATACCAATGGCATTGCTCAGAGCACGTGTGAATATTCCTCCTGCTGTTGGATTCACACAGGTCGAGAGAACAACTGTGAGGGATAGCCATAGAGAACGAGACTGAAGACTACCATAATCTGAACTGGTGAGACACAGCTAGAGCATGCTGGGGAAAGAAATCAGGATGACTCAGGTTCATACGCTTCAGACTGATGGAGGGAGGGAGGGAGAAATGACTCATCAGAGCATGTGGAATCTCATATGGCTATCATAGGACCAAGCCTCAGTCTTCTGATTCTTCTTGCCTGTGTGAGGAAGCTGAAGAGAAAATACCCACTCTGTCTACTTCCAGAGTCCACAAGGACACCAGAGTTCAGTACAAGCATCTGAAGCAGGGGAAAACACTTCCTGGGATTCTGGGACAGAAACAAACTAATTGTTTCTTAGTTGAATGAGTGGAATTGTACATTTTTACATGATACGAAATAATCTCTAAAAATACGTTAATAAGCTACACATAAATGAAGGATCCAAATGCACTGAATCTCCTGAAATATTGCTGTTGTTAAAGTCTTAGGTATTCTTTCTGATGTTTGCATTAAGATAAAGATTAAAAGTAAAACATTTCAAAAAGCCGCAAGTGCTGTAGGGTGGCGATTGCAATAGTGTTGGCATGGGTCGTCCTGTAACCAGAGGGTTGACGGTTTGATCTCCGCCAGGTTCATTCAGCTGTTATTGTGGCCTCTGACAAGACACTTCACCAGCATGGCCCTTTATGGATGTGTGACTGATAGGGGTGTTTTTGGTGATAGTCAGGAGGCCGTAGGCGCGAAATGGCAGCCACGTCCTGTCAGACTGCCCCAGAGCAGCTGAGGGAAACCAAGGTGGCTTATCACCACCAGTGTGTGAATGAGGGTTAATGCTATGAAAGTTGTACATATTATACTTTGAGCGTCTGGACAAACAGTAAATAAATTGAATGCATTATTATTAAAAAATTTAATTTTATAATGGAGTCAGGGGAAATAAAGCATTTAAACTTTTATTATTCTACCTTTTAGGATGAGGTGAACCAAGAAGTCAGGGTAAACACCTTGAGCAGACAGATCATCAGTCAGTTCCTGTTTTGGACTTTCCTTGAACTCGGTCAAGCATCAATTATACTGCTCTACTCAATAATCAACATGTGACAGCAACTCCTCCAGTTATAATCACCTGCTTGCATATTTTATTAGTTCCATCTCTTTCATTTCAATCCATTACAATTATATGTATAATAAAATAATGATTTTGAAGCCAATCTCATCTTCCTGTTATGGTGTACTTATGATGTGATCGATGTGCTTGCTTGTCTGAATAAATATATCTTTAGATTTGAACTTATTCTTGTCTTTCCTGAGTGCAACAAACTTCTATCAGAAACATAAAATGGTTCCACTGTGTAAATAAAAGAATTCATAATTAACTGAATACATTTTTTAGGAATGAACATTTTAGCAAATGTCTTTCTGATTGCAAAGAAAAGATCAAAGTCAACCTCCCTGCAGACAGTAAACTGTTATCTGCATTTAATAAACATTTATAATATTTCATTAAATGTATGCTTGAGAAGAACCTATTGGTTTTGAAATAGTAAACCTGAAGACTCTCATTGTTGCAGTATGCTGTGCTTACTTTAATTTTGTAAACAAATCATTCACTGGAGATTCATGAAAATGTATTGTAGTTTCCAAAAAAATCAATAGCTACAACCCTGCTACTGAAAGCATGCAAAGTCAGGGTAGCACAACACCTTTTTTAAAGACAGTACTTTTCCTCTTTTTCCCAGTTTTCGTCAATACCGATATCGTTTATTTTTTAGGAACTGTACTTTAGTTTTTTTAAAGTACAATTAATTTTGAAGTACAAAAAATGTTCACATCCAAATCAAGAGCCTAATAAAGTCATATTAATACCTAATTATTCTGTAATAAATCTGTCAAAAACTTATCAGGGCTGGTTAAAAAGTGCTAACTGAACTACTAGGCACAAACTCTCCCTGTTACTTCATAACATTTAGAAGTTTTATTATAATTATTGTATTGCTAAACTGCTTTTTGAACCTACTCGCAATATTTTTGTGGAGCTTTTGACTAAATTAATATTTTCTATTTGAGTTCAAATCCTCTTTCTCTTTTGTTGACGTCATTGTCAATTGTTGTGTCTGTCTGTGCTAAAGTGATGTGTTCAATCAATTAAAAACAGTTTTTTGAATCAATTTTGGGAAGACGTTTAACTTAACATCTAAACGTTGAGTCAAGCAGATTGACCAGAAACCTGTCGATGATCTTGGTGTTTGGAACATACTTGTATTTGAGTACAAAAACATGATATTTGGTCGTAGTATCAGTGCAGTCTTACTCAAAATGCAAAAACACCTTTGAGAAAAACATTTGATCAAAAATGAAATGGTTAAGACATGTGTTTATTAGTAGACTTGGGGATTGCACTTAAAAAAAGATTTCTGTAGTCTGAGTTGATGAACATTAATTACAGCAATGCTGTCTGCAGGATGACGTCAGAGTTTAAAAAAAGAATATTTCTGAAAAGAATGACCATTGGTATGTGGATACATTATTTTTTTATCATGGTTTAATCCTGAAGCTTTTCGTGGTTCAAGCTTTTTAGAGGTTGTTAGAAAAGTACATCTCTGTAAAACACCAATTAAGGATTGAAAGGAAATTTTACTCAAATAATGGAGAATTGTTCTCCCACCAATCAGTCCAAAGCTCAATGATTTGTTCTAACCATTTATTCTTACCATCCAAGTAAATAGAATATGTTTCTCAAAATTCTAAGAAATATGCTTGCTCTTTAAAAAAAAACTATTGTGGGTTTAGACAAACTTGTAGAATACTTTTAAAGTTTGTTTTAAACTGTCGGCTTAAACATAAACCATAATCACAGAACAATGATTCCTGGTCTCAACTGTGAAAGCCTGCTTAGTGAATTAAACCAGAGTCTGAGTGACATCAGCTGACATCACAAGGTCTTCCATTCTGAGAAACTGCCGCTGGAGCTTGACAACCCGCCAAGCCAGCCATGAAACTTCAGTAGCACAAACACTAACAAAATCATGCCAGCTTGTTTCTACAGAATCTGAAAGCTTCTAGCATTGCTGAACATGTCAAATTTCCCTAAACACTAAAAGTCCAGAAACACATTATTCATTGTAATGTACACTTCAAAACTCACAACCAAAATCCTCTCATTACAAAAATCACTTTGAAAAAACCTTTAGGAAATTAAGCAGATAGTAAGCATGTCCTGAACTGCTCTATAAAACTACTCATTGATAAGAGCATGAGACAACATTCTCTCTTCTCAGTCTTGAGGACCATTCAGGGAGTTCAGCCTGCTGACCGGCAGCACAAGCAGCCGTTTCTGCTAGCCTCTAAAAATAACCCTCCATAGTCAGATGGTTTTGAAATACATGACAAATGCCTAGGGGCCAACGCATTAACACTCACCAGACAATCAACACTCATGACAGAAGGCCAGAAAAAAAAGAGGGTGACGAATACGACCAGCTAGAGAAGTGACTATGTGGGTGTGTCTGCATCAGTTGATTAGGAATTGCCACTTGAGAGAGAAAATCAGAAAGCACCTGTGCTTTACTCTCAGATGAAACAAAGAGCCCTCAGAGTCCAAGAGTATAATGGGCTGTGATCAAGAATCTCTTTGGTTGATAGATTTAAAAGACACAATGGAAAAAGGGTAAATGTACTGCTATAGCAGTTTACAGTGTTTAGAAAGTGTGTCAAAGTGCTCCACAAAGTATCATACTGTTGAAATTGAAAGTGTTAAATGCTTGTTTTACTACTTTAAAACTGTTAAAAAGAGTTTGCCATATTTTACTAGGTAGTGTTCCGCACTAGAGGAGCAGCAACTCTAAAAATGTAAACACGACTGACACCGTGCAATGCAGTAATGCAATGTTTCCATATCTAGAAAAGATGTTATCAGTTGTATTTTGCTTTAAACGGAGGAACATGGAAGGTTAAAACACAACATATTGCAGTAGTCAAATGTGAAATAAAATCATGAATGTCCTGTTTCTCAACCAACACAGGATAGTGTTGAAAGAAGCTAATGGTCATCTAAGCATAGAAGTCAACTTTGACAGACATTTATGACCTGGGATGACACAACTAGAAAGTGTTGCAATACTATCTTTGTAATGATCCCACATGTTTCAGAGGACCAAAATCTGTCATTTTATTTTAACTGTCAATTTATTTAATTTTATTTTGACAACTTTTTACCCTGCAAGCACTTCTTTAGGGGATCAAGACTTCAGCATTTAGGAGGTTGGAGGGTTGAGTAACATTAGTTTACAAATGATGTTGTGGTGGCTGATCTGCACATAGAAATTAAGAACGCTTAAGATGGATCCTTGAGGGATCCCACAAATATGTGGAGCAGAGGAAGAAGTGTACAACCTCAAATCCACTGCGAATGAACAATACTTAGTATAAAAAATTAACCATTTCATTACAAGATGCTCCAACTGCTTGAGATCTGAAACAATCAGGACAGCATTATTTCCCTTCCCATTTTTGTAACAGCAAAATTTCCCAGTATTTAATGAAATTAAATGACTTTGAAGTTCATCTAGTTGCAATTTACTCAAATATTCTTCAAAGCATCTCTATTTGCGAGAAAATAAAAACATAAAATAGAACACATGAAGTTTTCCGCAGGGTACTTTCCAACTCGGGGAAAATTGACTGCAGGAAGTTTCCTCCCATAGTCCATAAACATGATTAAAATGAAATGAAGACTATAAATTCCTCTTGGGAATGAATGGCGAGTTTACTTTGGACTGGAGTGAATGGACACATGGTAAGAATGAATGAAATCTGCAAATATTTATAGAGTAGTATTGTAAAAGGTGAGTATAACTCCAAGTCAATAATCACTTCTTATAAAGGTAAAATATGATATGGTCCACTAGTGCTATGCAGCAAACCATGCTTTCTAGACTAGCATCAAAGTAAAGTTGATTCAGCCCCCCAAACAGCTTCTTCAAAACAAAACAGACAAACGAAAAAAGAAGGCTCCAGGTAAGATAATCTGCTTAATCAAGAGCTGCTTTGGCACAATTAAGCACTTGCTTTACAGGGATATAAAACAAAACTATAAAAGATCAGCCTACTCTTCCTCATGTACACCTCCCTTTTCAACAGTTCCTAGTAGGAAATACAGTGAGCCAACAGTACACCTGTGACAACAAACAAATCATACAAAAATCTCCTGCACACCACTATCCAAAATAATTGTCAGGGAGACTTGTTTTTCTTAGTAGTTCAAATGGGTTGCCAAGTTCACACCTGGAAAGTAAACATTAAAACTAATATTCCTCTAAAACTAAAAGAAAATTCTATGATGTAGCATTGTAATCCTGATACCAAGAATCTGCATGCATACAGAAATGAGCAAAGACAATCTTTTATGACTCATCCCCATCTTCAATCAAACTCGGGGGGCAGTTCAAACTTGCCAAAGCAGCAGATCCTTCGGGCATAGAGAACCAAGCTCAAACCACCTACACAAAGCTGCCAGTGAGACAGAGAGGCGGCCAGCTTTCTTTAAAAAAAAAAAAGAAAGAAACCTGTCAGACTCATTTATTAGTAGGTTTTGCATAATCATAGCACACCATGAATAAAGAGTCACAAAACGATTACATTGAACCAGACATTAAATCTCCTACAAGTTAGCAAACAACACCTGCATTAGGCAAATTGTGTGTTCAGAATGCGGGCATAATTACATGTAACGAGTAATGAATGCTGGAACCATAGTGACACGGTGAGTAGAACAGAAGCTTCTCAGTTAGAAGGTAGCTGATTGGGGCAGGCCGTGGGCCTTCCTGATTGGACTTTGTGCATTCTCTTGTTGATTGCATGGGTTATCTCCAGGTATTTCAGTCCTTTACACTGATTATAAAATCAAGCTCTAAATCAGGGGTTTTGTTCTAACCTGTTTCAAGAGTCACAAGATTAGAGTAGCTTTAAACAAGTCAAGAAAAGCTTCATTGGTGGAATAAGGTGTGTTGCATGAAGCTTGAAGCCAAATTTTGCTGGACTGTGGCTTCGCTTGCACAATTCGGCTCTGACTGCTTTTAGGAGTTACTGGGAAGTGAAGGTATCTTTCTAATTGATTGGAAGCAAGTCCAGGTTGTATTCCGCCTTCAGCCATTGTGGGCCAAACCAGGAAATGGATAAGGTAAAAAACACATTTTCGTCTATCTTTCAGTAACATAATGAATACAATCAATAAAATATCCAGTTTATGATACAGTATATATTCAATTAGAGCACAGACTACACTCTCCTGCTTTTTCTTCATTTCAAAATTATTTAGGTAATTAAGTCATTTCAAACTAGTTTATTGGTCAACTTCATTGTCCAAGAGCTTAAAAACCTGAAACGGAAGTTACATAATTTGCGAGTGATTTACATGTTAAGTCAATGAGAAGACACAATCTTGACACAAAGTTTTCAACATCTGCAGATATTTACGTTCACGCCAACCAATCAGAATCATCCTAGAGTAGTAACATCAGGAAAAAGGAAAACAACAATTATTGCAACAACAGTATAGTATGGAGACTGTTTGATGAGGATGCTTTGGAATCACAGCAATCTTTTTCACTTTTAGATTTTCAAAGGAGCAATTTTGAAGTTGTTATTCTAAAAATCACATTTCTGTTTTTAATAATGGATGTCTATCTGGAAACAATGACTATCAACAAGTGTCTATTCTTGCTATTGAGAAAATGAAATATTACACGTCACACTGGCCAAACAATAAACAAGCCTAATCGCAAACGGAATTTCAAATCCATGGTTCATCAAATTCCAAAACCACAGATGATGTAAACAGATCATCAGCTTCCAGGATAAGACATTTTATGGTTGTCCATGCATGATCGTTTAAAGCCAATGTTTCTCCAGCACAATAGAACAGATTGTCTAGGGGATGTTTAACAAATGTAGGTGAAAGAGGAAGCACATTTCTGTCATTCCCCACCCGGCTCTCAAGTGGCCATTATTCCTTAACACACGTTCTTGCTCAAGAATCTTTTAGTGAAGCCAGGAGACAATCTGGTGAAAAAGTTGGGGGTCAGGAGAAGGGAAGAGACTGTTTACCTATAACCCTAAGTGAGCCAAGGCTTGGAATGATTGGATTTTCAGCAATGTTTGAGTAAGAACACATGACTACTTCTTCACGGATTTATTTAAAAGTAAAAATCTACCATAATAAATTAGAGGTTAATGGCAGTGAGTGACATCTCTCTTTGGCATCTCCCAGCAGATGAAGTCAACAACTTAAAGGACAATTTCTATTGTATAGAACTCTCCTTTCCTGAACCCTCACTCTGATTCTCTTATAAGCAAAAGTTAGAAGATTCAGAACAATGTGGATACAGATCCAATCCAATCCAAGAACCTGAGCTTGTTGACATGAAATTACTTAAATTCATCATGTTTTAAAAATAATGATAGTATACAAAACACATACACAGCAAGTACAAATAATATGTACCTTCATGGCAAGAATGGGCTTGTTTAATACATGCATGTACCATTAAAAAAAGCTAACAAAGAATGCTTTTAGAATAAATCTGTTAGCAAGAATACGGTGAAAATCTTAATATGAATATTAGTTAATAGATTTTAGTTTTAATTGAATTTACTGTTTATTCCTGATTAAGTTCACTGGTTTATGTTGTTTATAAATCGACAGCTCACCCGAGACAGATCAGCATTCCATCACAAAAGTCCAAACTCTTCTATTTACCAGAAGTATGTGTTTGGACTGTGAGAAGGAAAAATCCAGAGGAACAAGGATGAGGAGAACATTGCACACACCACCGCTAGTGGGTTTTTAACTGTAGGCGGAGAAACACCATGCTTCTCCAATCAAACATTTTTATCAGTACTATTTATTTATCAACAAACATACAAAAAAAACTACTTCCAAACTAACAGGACAGCACAACGATGAGTTCTGACGAGCAAATCTCATCAGTTAACTCATCTTCAGTGTCTGCATGCTCGTTTCCATTCAATTTCCAATAAAAAAAGTCATCTAGAAGGAACCAGAAGGCCCTGACCTACAGAACACATACACCTGCCTGACCATTTTTAGCATGATTATTTCTAACAGATACTCGGATTCATCAGAAGCCAAAAACAAAATCGTATTAACACAGCAGTTGTTGCTACATAAAAATGGTGTATGCAAGCTCAAACTCAGCAAAATCATTGACCTAAATTTTGATTCAAAATGGGAACAATCTTATATAAAATGGCAGCTGCTGCTGGTCTCTACTCTTCTTTCTAGCACACAACGCTGCATTATTCGAGCTATTAAAACCTTATCCACATGTACACCCAGAGAAATGTTTGGTCTCAGATGAATGTAGGAGAATGCCCACACCTCAAGCACTGCATCTGGAGGAGTGACCTTGCCATGAGTCACCCTGAATTCTGGGTCAAACGCTCTAGTTGTGTCTGCTGGAACACTAGAACTGCCTGTACAATAATGCCAGTGATGCTAATAAGAAAGGACACAAAAAGCCATTTTATTTAGGTATTAAAAGGCTGACTAATGATAACCAAAATATCCAACATATTATTGAACAAGTGCAAGACAAAATGGAGGTAGTAAATATTAAAAATAAATGAATAAGCCACACTCAACCTTAAAAAAGGTATGGGCATTGTCATTCACATTCATATCAAATATGTTTGTAGGTATCTGTGTAACAAAAACAACATTATCTGAGGCTTGAGTAATTCAGGGTATGAGGATGTGGTTGTTTTGGTTGTCGATCAATGCAGGCCATTTGTAATGGCTTCCAGACCAGTGGCACGAAGGTGTATTCGTTCTTTGCATTAATGGACAACCAACATGTGAAGTCAGATTATTTGTCAAAGCTTCAGATGACAAATGTGCAAGAATTCAGAAGCAGAGCAAAAATCATCACCCCGAGTTGCACCTGAAAGTATAAATGAAGATGACGCACTCCTAAATTCTTACAAAAGATCGGTTATTTTTACAGGGTTCATTTCCTTGGCTCGCCTCCAATCATATTGCGATAGGAAAAACAAAGATAAAAATAAGGCTTCAGAATCAAAAATGCAAGTCCTGTTTGTTGCAAGTTTGTTGATAAGGAGTCCTGGAGTACTTTAGGGGACAAGGATTAAAGTTTTTATTCCCATGCTGGGCTTTACTTGTTTCACAGAATATGTTTTGGGGGTGAGGGGTTGACAGATGGTGGGGTTTAATAGAGGTTAGAAAAAGGTCCACAAAGTCATTCTGTGAGAACCACACATCTGTACATTTAAGTTGGTTTAGCTTTTACATGCCAAGATCAAATGCGTTAATGTGATAATTTGTGTGTGTGTGGGGGGGGGGGGGGGGATAGATTGATGCTCCCATTAGACAGTTGATTTAGGTTATTATAGCCTAAAGTATTCAATCCTATTTTCAAATTCATTCCAATAATCTCAATAGTTTTAAAAGTTTTCATAAACTTAAGTCAACCCCCAAGTTGTGAAGTTGAAGCAAGAGCTAATGTATTTGCTCCTGACAAAACATCTGACAAAGAGATGTTTTGACATATTTGCAATTAATCTATGTTTCTTCCTAAAAATAAATGCACAGATTTGTATTTTCACTGTTACTTGAATGCCTATTAATCTCTACAATCAACTAATCAAATATTTCACATACATTTAATAAATAAGACATCATTCTGGCTCTCTGAAGACACAAAAGCAAATGTCCCAACTTCTGCAACTAAAAAGCAGCAGAACACCGAAACATTTTTCAAGTCCCCACCTGAACTTGGAACAGATGCTTGGAATTCTAAAATCTTTTTAAAAAGTATGCCAAAAATTCTGAGTAGTTAAAACACCCAACTTGTTTAAACTAAATTCTAGAGGCACAAATGCAAAACCTCTGGCCTAGTTGGAAAGCTTAGATTAATTTGAAATGAACTTTGTTGCACCACTTCATAGACCATTGGGTTAGGAAATAAACTACTGTCCAAATAAGAATGCATTTACACTTCACAAGTATTTCAAAACTTAACATCCCAAGTGCTTCAGACATTAAGTCTCAGTTGCACTTATACAACAGCACTGAATCCAATTGTCCTTTGTGTCACACCATTTTAACTTGTTCCTTAGTTTAAACTTCAGTAATTCCACAAAAAGGTGTCATCCAGTCATATAATTACTCATACAAAATTCAAACATATTTGTTCACATTAATATAGGCATAAACAGAATATTTTTTGAGGCTATAGCTGCTTCGACAATCCATTAAAACCAAAGAGCCTGTGTTCATTTAAAAAAGCAAGCTGTCCTTAGCTGTAGGGGCCATCTAGTGGAAACTCAGGTGAATTTGAACAGTTTTAGGCCATTTATTTAAGTTTAAGCACATGAACACAATTATTTCCTGTTTTCAACCAGCATAATAATGTATGGTTGTTTTCAGACAAAGCATAATTTAATTCAATATTCTACTCAAACTGATATAAAAATGAATCATCAAATATGATTGTTATAAATCAAACATATAGAAAATAACCTAACATCAGCTCACAAACACAACAGAAGTTAAAAGAGCATTCCTCTGAGCTCAGCTTGAGGTGTATACATAAATCTAATAAACATGAATACCGCCTTAATCTTCAGCGTCTGCAAACTGGTCCTCCACTGTGACATAAACCTTCCTTATCCAGCTGACTGGCTGAAGGTGATGGACTGAGGGGATGCATTGCTCCTGCCCTGAACGTAGACCATTCTCAAAGGTCCAGAAACTCATCTCCTGTTGATCCGTGACTAAATCCTCTACTGGATCTGTAGGGGTGAAATATTTGGAGGTCATTAATAGAAATGGCCAAGTCTGAATTGTTTACAGTTGATAAAATCACCATAAGGAGGCTGTTTCTGCTCTTCGATGTGCTGAGAGAGCTCCTCTAGCTCCTTTTCCCAGTCCTCTTCTTCAACCGGGGCCTTCATTTGGATGCTGTGGTTTTTCACTTTGGCAGCGCGACGCTTTTTAAACCTTTTCATCTTCGATTTTTTGGGATTCATTTCCACTTCCGGTTGTTTGGTTTACGTGTCATCCAAATACTAAAATAAAAATATATGTAGATTACGTTAAACGCACCACTTTCCTCTATTTGACACGAACGTTAAAAACTAGGGACTCTAACAGTTTTTTTTTTACAACCGATTAAACATATATAAACGCAAATAATTGTAACCATTTGACCTTTGGTTTTCATCTTAGTACGTTAACGTTAACTTACATGCAGTCTGCACCATGTGCTCGGCCATAATTACTCTCAAACAGTTTACAAATGTTTACAAACTAAACATAAAGTTGTGTGACTCACATACATTTCCCACTCAATGTTCCAGTGAAATTATAGCTCTTGATCAATTTTAAGGTTTTAACGTCAGTGAACTATTGCTTTTAGACACTACAGAACTCCTCGTCAAGCATGGGCAGCATTTAGACTGTTCATGTGAACAGCGCCCTCTAACGACAGAACCAACCATAACAGCCACGTACTCAAATCAGCCTAACATTTTAATATTTTGTCTCACTAAAGTAACTGGGAGTTGCTGCAAATTTTTTATTCTGTCCCAAAGGGTTTAATGCCAAGGGCCAAAAACAGTTATCTCCTCAGTAAGGGAAGTAGCTATTGGCTGCTCTAAACCTAATGTTGCCAGCCATGAAGCAAAGACTAGTGCTTCAAAATTAAAAAGTAAATCCTGACAGCAACTTCTAGAGTACTTTTTGGCATTTTTTAGAACAAAATTCAGTTTGATACCCCTGACCTACTAATTTATTTAGTCCACCTCACTCTAACAAACAGATAATAAATGTCTACTATATTGAGACAAAAATAATACACTGCTGCCCATCATTAATCGCAATCTAGGTTGAAGTCAGTTAGCACCAGGATAATGTAGAAAAGAGGGGGTGTTAGTGAAGTGCTTGTTCATGCTTGTGGGTTCTAGCACCTCAGTGCAGTGATGGGGAGGATAACCACCCTTCAAATCAGACATTATAATTGGTATCATTTTCAAACATGTTAGGTGCTGCGAGCACTCGGAACACCCTTATATAAAATGTAAGGAAATTATTATTATGAAAACAATATTAGTAAGTTATTTCAGACTAGACAACACAGAAAATACAATTACGTTTAGACTATAACTTGTCCATATCCAATGAAATATAAGTTTTATTAAACATTGTAGTTTAGATTATATTAATACTTTCACTCAAGTAAATGGTCCTCATCTTCAGAATGTGCAATATGCATGATTGAAATAATCAGGCAAAATTCAGTGTTTCCACCTCAAAATAGTTTTTTTTACAAATTCAATGGAGACATGATGTACAAAAAAAGCTGCACAAAGAAAACTGGTGATATTTACATCATCAAAGTTAAAAATACACAGACATTATAGCTCAGCAATTACCACAAGAATGTCTTGTTTGCATGATTTTAAAAGGTACACATAATACAAAAAAAACAAGGCATGGGGTGAAAGTACAATCTATGACATTTTCAGTGTCTCTGGTGGTTCTCCAAGTAGGTCTTGAAAAATGCAGAATAATTTACATGCTCTATATTCTCACCACCAGTGGAATTCATTTGTGCATAAAACAACGTGACCGTGTGTAGGAATATATATTTTTAACTATCCTAATAAAATTTTAAATCTGGAATGCACACATACTGTTTATTCAGGTTTATACTTAAATTTAGAGCTGCATTAACAAACGTGCATATTGTTTCCTTATTTTAAATTACCCATCCATCGCAAAAATTACTTGACCATGAGAATTAATAATCAAAACAGGCAAAAAATATTTGTTAGAAAGAGCAAGTATAGGTCTATTCAAGGCCATTCAAGAAGAATAATTAGCAGGCAGACAGGTCTTAAACGGTTACGCTAATCCTGCAAGCGACCCGAACACTAGATTTTTTGTACATTCATTTTGCCAGTTTACATTCGTTCCTCTGTTCACCACACCCAGTCTATATGACAACAGAGAAGTTAGCCAAGGTCAATTTCCAGTTCCTCTTTTTTAGTTTCCCTCTCATTAAAATATTCAACTTGCCACAGACCACTACAAAAAGGAAAAAAAATCCTTTTCTGATCATCATAGCTTGCTCACTGTTTGTGGTTGAACATTCCAAAAGCTCTGACAAGAAACTGCTCATGGTTTCTTCTCCTGTAATCCCAGTGCAAATGACAAAAACACTTTGCAGAAAAACACCCGGTGCTAAAACATTCACATATAATTACATGAAATTAATTAACCACAAACCAGTGTAAAATGTCCAATAAAAGTGCATGACAATTTCTGCAGGTCCGCTTTACCTTTTGCAAAATGAAAAGGTGTGCAATATGACCAAAGTGTATTTTCCGTGTAATCGCAGGTTTAAGCAAGTCCACGTTTATGGCTTTCACAGGCAGGACTCCAGGTCCATGGTCCAGTTTCTGAACAGTCTATGACTGAAGTTTAGTTTTTAATTTCCAGGATTGATGGGTTGTGATCCAGAATTGATAAAATGATCTTGTCCATGTACTGCCGGAGTCGGAGGTTTATCTCCTCTTGCTCTTTGAGGGCTTCCATTAGCTGGAAATCAAAACAGGTTTAGGGGATTGTCAAGTGCATGGCTCCAACTGTTTTTCTAGCATTATTACAATTAAAAATAAATCAACATTGTGACTGAAATGAAGAAACTGTTCTTGATGAAAGAATTGTTTCAATAACAGCTCAAATTGTCCATACTACTACAATGTTTTGTACCAACAAAACTGCTGTTCAATATAAAAACAAAACGAAGAAAAAACTCTGATGTGTTAAGTAAATTATCCCAAGACTAATTTAATTTGTTTTCAAAGACAGATACAGAATGTTTTTGTGGTAGGTGAAAAATGACTTTTTCCTGAGTGAAACTGAAACGTGTGCTTGTCTACCTGGTCACGAGAGGCATGGTCAATCTCCATGGCTAGAGACTGAGCTTTAGTTTGGGTGGCAAACAGGTTCTTGGCCTCATGGAGGCTCAGACTGAGAAGCTGACCGTGTAAATCTTCATTCTGTTCCCTTAGCTTCTGGTTCTCCTGTGAAAATATACAGAAACAATTGATTAAGAAAACAGACCTATTGAAATAATTTCTGCTTCTCAATCTCCTACCTGTTTGAGTCTCCTGGCCTCCAGCTCCAGCTCACTCTCACGCGTTCTACTGGTATATTCTGATAGGTTGATGGAAGGTCTGCGGCCCGTTCGTTCTGCCTCCAGTTTATATAGCTGAAGGTGCTCCAGTTCTCGCCTAAGGTCTTCAATCAGCTAATCAAGAAAATGGAACAAAATCAACTTAGAAACCAGAGATTTGAACGCAATCACTATACTTTCTTTCTTTCTTTTCTTTTTAAAGCCCTGACAACAACATGGCGTTTTCATCCTCGCTTTGAAATTTTGCTAATATTTCAATTTAAAAGCTCATAGGATGATTAAAAACTTGTTTTAAAACCAAGTTACCATACCCAACACAAGTCCTTCTAAAAGGACTTAGTCAAACTTTTTCTTCAAGTCCTTGTAAAAGGACTTAGTAAAACATATACATATAGAAAGGTGGAGTCACTTCAGGGCAATCACTGTGTTTTTCACATTGTCAATGAAGAGCTCTAAGTTCTATGAGGCGCCGAGTAGTATTTAAATCAAACTTCGCCTATCAATACATACATAAAACGTGTGCATATACACCTATAAATTACTCACATATACATGCACACTGTGGTTTTCAAAAGCACATGAAATACACATGTAAATCCAAATTTTCTGCATGCGGACACACCTACACATACTTGCATATATATATATATATATATATATATATATATATATATATATATATATATATATATATATATATATATATATATATATATATATATATATATATATAAACTTGATGGATGCATATACACCTAAAAAACACTCATGTATACATGCCAATATATGTATGCAGGCTATCGCACGAGTGTATATGGATTCGTATACTAAAACAACATGTATTGATCTGTTTTTCATAATAGTGTACACGTGTATTTCATACATGTGCTTTTGAACACGACAGTATACATGTATATGTGAGTAATTTATAAGCGTATACGCACAAGTTTTATGTATGTCTTGATAGGCGAAGTTTAATTTAAATACTACACAGCATCTCACATAGTTCTGCCTCTGGCAGCAGAACACTCACCAGTCAATGTTCAGTTTCATTCTGTCTTAAAATTACTTAGGATTAAGATTAAGTTCCAATCGTTTTGTATGTGTGGCATGCTTTTTCACTTAATTAACATAGGTAAGTTAAGTGTTCTGATTGTTGATTGCGTGTGCGTGTGTGTGCATGCATGCATGTGAGCGTTTGAACTGTCAGCCAGGGAAGAAGTCCAGTTCCTCACAGCTGGTCTAAAAGTTTGCCAGTTTTGTTAAGAAGTTTAGGGAAGTTATGTTGTAGTTTTACATTGCTTCTTTATTTTATAGCTGAGTTTTGTTTGCTATTTTGACCCTGCTCTAGCCTGTAGTTCCTCTTTATTTTATGTTTGTTAATAATATATTTGACTGAATTCCAATGTTTACCACCTTTAAACTGGTTTGTGCTAGGTGCTTGGTGGTCTGTTGACAGTGGTTGGTTTCCCAGGCTTTTTTATGAGTTAATGCTTTGAGTCAAAATTAATGCAAACAATTTGGCTTTCCTAACACCATGCTCAACAGCTACATCTACTATAAATATAAGTGCAATAGTGCTATCACAAACTGTTTAATTTAGGTAATCCAGTCATTAAACTAGCACGACACATGACTTACTGCCTGCATGGTGTCTTTTTCCTTCTGAAATTCATTTCTGTTCTGTCGCAGCTTGTCCATCATTTTCCTGTACAGATCCATCTCATCCTTCAACCGTAGACTTGTGTCCTCCAGCCTGTCTGTCATCCGCTGCTTCTCCTAACATCATTCAAATCATAAAATACACTTCATACAGTCAGCATCATTAAGAAATAAATATCGTAGAACCATATAAATGCCTTGTGTTTACACTTTTGTATATCTCTAGAAGTAAAGGAACTCAAGTGACCCTTTGGATGACAACTTTGAGGATGGTGTAAAATAAAGAACAATTCTAATATGTAGTTGCAGCAGTAATGAAAGTCCTGATCCAGCAGGGGGCACCTACACCCCTAACTCAATATTGTGTACTGATATTTAAAAATGATTTTATTGCTTTAAAAGCATAAAAAAATTGTGCTAAACAGCTAACTTCCGGTTTGCAAAACTCAAATACGTCCCTATAAATAGACAAGGCTTGCACTGTCTATTATATTCCCTAAAACCCTTGAAAAGAAAAACAAAAGGAACCTGAACCAGCGACTGACTTGAGCCCTAATTTTTAACTATTTATTTGAAATAATCTAGGATGTTAATTTAGTAGATAAGCCTTTTAATACAAATTTGCTAATGGTATAACATAAAGTATTAACTCAATCGAAAACCCACCTCGTCCAGTTTCTCTGTCTGACATTTTAATCTGTTCATGCTTAAATTCATCTGTCCATTTTCCTCCTCAAGCTGATGAACTCTGCCAGAAGAATTAAAATAAAGAAATAAAAGACATATCAATCCAATGCAATGGCTCAATCAGTATCACTTTACTTCAAGAAGACTGTGGCATCTCCAGTGCATAAGAGCCCTCAAAGCAAACAATTTCCTCACCGGTTTGTAAGCAGCTCTATCTGAGCATTCTTGTCTTTCTCCAGGCGTGTGTAGGCCTCTCTGTGTCTTCTCAGCTCCTCTTCCATCATCTTCTCAGCTCTGCTCTCCTGATCTTTCAGCTGCTCCTCCAGCTCATGAATCCTGTAGAAATATAGACATCATCAATTTCTCTCAGGCCTCAATCTTTTTCTGAAGAAGTCCTTTTAGGCAAAATTTGTTCCAGGAAAGAAGCTTTTCAGAAAACAAGTATGCAAATCAATATGTAGATGTGATGTTCCATTGATGAGAGACTGTGTGCACAGTGGGTGTGTAAATCACTAGAAATGTACCTGTGAACCAGCTGTGTGTTTTCTTGTTTCAGTTTAGACTTCACATCCCCATTCATTTGAATCTCATTTTCCAGCTCTGTCACTTTCTTGTCTAGATAACCAACCTGTGCGGAAACAACAGAGAACTTGCTTTTCTCCATCATACATCTCTTAGCAGACCAAAATTAGTGCTTGTTTCTCAAACCAATCTACTTTAAACCTCTTTCACCATAACTTTTTCAATTGTCAGTGATTTATTTTTATATTTTTTAATTAAACAAAATGGCATCAAAGAAAACTTCAAAGAGTCAAAGGCCAAATCTGTAATCTGAGATTACAGGCTAATCCAAATGTTGAGCACACTTTCTTTGTGTCAATACCAGACTTTAGAAAAACTTTCTGAAATTAGATTTGTTCAATCGTTGGTTGATCTAAATCTAAACTAAAACAGCCTCATTTGCTAAACCGCTGAACCCTACAGTCGCTGAGGCTTTTTCGTCACGTTTTTTTTTTCACCATAGCTTTTATCATTTTGACTTTGACTAATGTTTTATAGTTTTACTACTTGACCTTTTTATTGTATCGTTTTCAACTGTGTAGTTAATTTTTTAATCTTGCTTTACAAACAAATTATGCATAAAATAAATAAAACAAATTATCACTTTCTACAACTCAGCATGTCAAAACTCTAACAAAGCAAGCTATATGTCTGAATTCAAAGATTTTGAAAATTGGTAGGTAAGAAATGCAGAGTATAAGTTTCATCTGAATTTCTGAAAAGGTCCGATGACATGCAACTGATTCAGTTTAGTCACATGATGTAGCAAACTTTGCTAACATGTGCCACGTACCAATCCGAGTACTCTTGAAGTAAATACTCGTTTTCAGAAGAAAATGTAATTCATTTTTACTGCTTAAGATGAAAGCGTGCACAATTTGGGATGCTTAAAACATGTGACAAAAGTAGTTTTGACTACGTAATTAAAACTCCTTCTTTAAAAAATATTTTAACAATAGATACAACACTCTCTATATTGCTAATATTTCCTCATGTGATTCTTTATAACTTCTTGTTTGAGCCTTGTCCATCTGCACTTCAAAATCTAACTAGACAAAGTAGATCCCCGAACACTGCTTGGATACTTTTTTATGTATACTAGTTTAGGACACACTTAAACCCATAAATGTGTGAATAGTGATACGATTGGTCTGGATTGACATCGCTTGATGAGCTTCACCTGTTCATAATGATTTTTTGTAACATTTTTATCCGTTAAATTTTTTACTAAAATACAAATAGACATTTGTTATACTTTCAAATTAAATATTTTTGAACCCTCACATTTGTTGCATATATATATATATATATATATATATATATATATATATATATATATATATATATATATATATATATATATATATATATATATATATATATATATATATATATATATATATATATGCCAATTCACATGAAACACGTATGAAAAAACACCTCAAACTGAGGAATGTAAATTCCTCAAACAAGCTGTTTTTAAGAATGCAGTGCAGAAGAGATCCATAAACTTAACAGTCATGTGATTTACCTTCTCGCTAATATCTAGATCACACGAGTCAATGCTGTCATGGAATAAATCTTCTGTGCTGCCGTTCCTACTGCTGAGGTTACTGTTGTGAAGCAGCTGCCTGTTGGGATACACAAACACACACAATAAAAGAGACATAAGCACTTTAACAATTAACATTATCCACATAACTAAACTCTTCTAAACCTCACCAATACATCTGAAGCAATGCTAGAACCAGATCCCGTGTCGAGAGCTGTGTTCTGCAAGAGGAGCGTCCCACTCGCCTTCCTGCTCCCTCCTATGGCTGGAATGGACTACACTGCAGCATTGGCACTTGTGAACTACACTACCCATGCTGCAGCAGGGGGTTCTGGGAATCTATTCCCCATGCATGTGCATCTCTGCAGCGCTAATCGAAAGAGGGACTGCCCAGCTTTGAGAAAGATGCTGCATTGTCAAACACAGCTTCCACCCACACTGAAGCTAACTACATAACTCTAGCCCAAACACATGTGGAGCACAAACACTGCTCTACTGTCACACAAGCCAAATTCTTGCATTACCAAAGGATTTTCAGGCTACTTTATATTGAAACAGATTTATGAATCTAATACAACACCATTATATAGTGTCAATGTTTTTAAGTAATACTTGAGTACGGTAAATGGTTAAAAAAAAACTACCTCAATATGATTGTGAGTCAGATACTGGATACCCTCCCACACATTTTCTTGTACACTTTCTATCACTTACACTCCCACAACACTTGATCAGAGTCTTATAATTAAACACAAAGGAATAAGTGGTTCCCACCAGGGGGCACAGTGATAGAGACATTGAGTCAATACATAGACTAGAAAGAAGAGCATCCTGTTATTGTCCTATGATAGAGAAACACAGATATAAAGATAAAACAACAGATTTATACTAAGACTGAGAGCATAAATTGTTATGAAATCCTATAAGAGAACGTAGATTTCCCTTTGCATTTAAACACTTTGAATGATGTTGCCTTAGCTCATTCATATTCACTTGTACCCATGAAAATAATTGTTTTCTTTTGACTATGACTTCTGTCAGTATTACTCATGTTAAGTGGTTACTGCGGAAAGGGATCCAACTTTATAGGGCTCTTTCAAAAGAAGGGCAATGTGGGTATACTGCAAGTCGAAAAACTCACAGTTGATGCAAAATCATCAAAACAAAATGCTGAAATCACAACAGCTGTAAATAAACACTTCCATTAGTATCACTAGTTATCTGCTTTGCATCCAAGCCAGGATTGTTGAGAGTTATCCATACATTTTCTACATTCAAATGTACGCTTGATGTATTCATGCTTAACTGAATGGTGTATTATATGTGGACCAGACGAAGTAAAAAAAGACCAATTATATTTTATTTACTTTACAATTTACAATTAAATTACCCCGTATCACATAATTCAATTGTTGAATTATTGATGCTTATAAAGGTGTCTCATCATTAAAAACTGTTTTCAGTTCAGAGGATAACCTTTATTCTTCCCATCATTTAAAATTAAAAAAATACATTTGTACCATACCATTAATTTCAATCATAGTTGAAATTAAAATCTAGACTCTAAAAAAATCTACTTAGTATTTAAAAAAAAAAAATCTTGTTATATCATCTATAGGTTAAGCACAAATTTACTTTCAATGCTTTTTGGTTTGTGTCTTTTTTTACAACTTTATGATGCAGTAAATTTAATGTTTTATTTTACAAGTACATTTAAAAAAATCAAAAACAAGATCCTTCACTCATATGCTTTTCTCATCCCCAAAAACTTGTCTTTTGGTTAAATATTTGCTCCCCAGATTAGTATTGATAATCATTACTCCATGACTTCATATTTTCCAGTCATAGAAGGAGCAGTGAGAAATGATTAACAGAAATATAGAGTAGAGTAGAGTAGAGTATAGTGATAGAAGAAACAAACATTCTCTGAAGAGTGTGACCTACCTTCCAAACGCAGTGCTGGAGATCTTTCTGTTTGGACTGAAAAATAAACAACAAAAAACATAAAATAAAAATGGGTTTATTATAGTAAAATTCTTGATTCAGATATTACTTATAATATATACGTATATATAATATAGAACACGTTGAGTGAGTTTTTTAGTTTTCAGCTCATGTTATAACACTTTCGAGTTTTGTTTCAATTTGGTCATCTCACACGTTTCTGATGAGAAATATGAAAACAAGATTCATGTGGAACTGCTTAAAAATATTTTAAATTCACTTGTTTGAAGACTCAACTGATTATTTATTAGATACTTTTACATATCAGTTCCTTGTAATACATAAAAAAGAATATAAAAAATAAAAAGGAAAAATAATAAACCATTTTAAAATTAAAATAATGTCTAATGATAATTACATACTGTTAATTTTTATGATGCAACCAGATATTATAGAACACATATTTTCAACAAACTTTATAAGAAATAATGTATATTCTAAACTAGATCTGCTTGATGAGAAAAGTAGAGGTTGAAGACACACCAGGTTTTCCTTCCAGTCTGCTCAGTGCTTACACTCCCAAAAATTTAGGGACTAGTCCTTTATATAATTCTAAAGAAACACTAATTTCTTAAGTCATATTTAGGATGAGGTTAATGCAAGTGCCTGAGAAACTCCAACGCTTTGAAAAATATTTCTACTTATATAGTAACATACTAAATAATTGTTGGAGCAATTTTAAGTAATAATTTTAAAACCATTATTAGTATCTCACCATGTCAATATGTCTCGAGAGAGTGTTTATTAATTACTCAAAGAGTTGTACACTGCGCTGTGTGTCAGACCTGTTAGTTCTAAGGTTCTTGAGCCTGTTCTCCAGGTCATGGAGCAGACTGACTCTTTTACAACACTGAGAGCAGAAAACATCCATTGGCTCGACAGAACTGCGTAGCTTCAGAGGAGTCTGACCAGCACTGCAGAACACAAGGAGAGAAACATTTATGACCATTGTGCAAGTCATAACTTTAGAAAAACAACATTTGCAGAACACGCCTCAAAATAGCCTTTTTGATCTAACTAAAATCGCAGCCAAGTCTGATAGAAATCTGCCTTATAGAAGCGTCAGGGGTGTTCAATCATGCCTTAACATGTGATTCTGTGAGGCTTAAGGGTTTGATGTGGATCTTATTTGAAAAGTAATCATAACCCTAATTGCAAGATTCCTGCTAAATACAAAAATAACATCTTAAAAAGCAGTACTTTAGTCAAGATTGATAGGCTTCAAATTGAAACATAAGGAAAAAATCAATGCTTTTTTTTATTTGGACTGTTCTTGTAATTTGGAGTTTTGCACATGACATGCTCTTCTCTTTTTTTCTCTTTGTTTTATGAAATGTTCATAACAGTTTAAATGATCAAACAGAAATTTGTACACTCATCTATTTTTTTATCCTCTTAGCCCTGCTTAAATAGTTTCGACTAAATCTTGAAAAAAAATCTCTAAAAGCGCTCACACACAAAACGCGAATCTTCTGGCAAGAGCGGCTGATTTCAATGTTAAGCCTATGTGAAGTGATGAGTGTGAACCACCCCCCCCCTCGCTGCGAAGGTCCGGACCATGCGGTGCGAGACCCGCGAATGGAATGAGAGATGAGGTAAACCGGACTGAACGCGTGAGTTCAGCAAAGTTCTATTCAGGTGAAGTCTGCGTTTACGGCAACCAATCAGGGGCTTGCTCTTTTAGTGATGTGACTCATCAAGCGGGAACATTGCAACAACAATGGAGAACACAAATATCACAGTTTGTGGCCAGCCAGAATGAATAATTCGTATTATTATCCATGTGGAAACAAAAAGGACCTTGCTTGGAATTAAGTAGATTAAGTAGATTAAACCTTTTTTTATTACAAACTTGATATAAATTGATATTGTGCTGATGTTAGCTAATCATGCTAGTTAATTTATTTATCAAAGGAAAGGTGCAGGAAGATATGTAGAGGGTTCCTTGATACTTTTTGAAGTAGTGGAGAAAGGAATAGGAGAAAAAGTCTGGGCAGCAACATATATACTCTAGTGTAATCATTGCCGTGCCTCCCCTGGCAAGCTTGCGTCAAGATCTGCGCCGTTCTCGGAGCGGAGGTCTTTACGCTAGTGCCGTAAGTGAATGCGGAGTTTGAAATCATTTAGATAAGCGCGAGAGAAGCATTCTGTTCACATGTTTGGCGCTTGATGTGAATGGCCTGTAACTATACTCACTCACATTCACTCTTTTTGAGCCAGTAATTCATCTGGTGTTTTTGGCAATGCCTCCTTTTTTTGTAAAATGGTGAAGCAGAAGTTAAGTATTTCTGAGTGAACTACAACTTTAAAAGTTCTGGCAGGTGGAGTTTAATTAGTGTCGCCCTGGAAATGCCATCCAAGTATCCAGAGTGCTAAAGTGGCCAGGCCACTACACAGCTGCTGGGAGCACACCAACACCAACAAGAGGATCCCGGATTCTACGGCAGAGGAGAAACCCACAGCATTGCTTCAAAGAGGTTAGCCATTGTCTGCAACCCCAGCTGCCAGTATTGGTTGTTTAGACACTTTTTGTACCGACCATTAAATTTTTTTTCAATGAAGCCACCCTTCAGGAATGTATGTTCATTTATGAAAGACTCCTCCAGCTCACATCAGTCACAATGGATACTATATAGTAACTAATCTACCTTAATCTAACTTACTATAGTAAGGTGCGCAACAAAAAAAACAAATAAAACCCAATTCTCCAAGCATTTCTGTTTCAATAATTAACAGGGATTTCACTGCAGCTACATTTTTACAATCATTTGAGTAGAAGTTCAGAATCGTTCTCTGTCAAAGTGAGAGCTCAAAAGATCTAAACTGAGTTTTGCTCCCTTTGCAAGGAATTACTAGTGAAAGAAGCCTAAAGATTGATTCAGATCCAGCTGGAATAAAAAAAAACTGCTTAACAATAAAGTAACAACAGAACCTGGAAGACACTGATGAGCCCAGGTCTGAGCATCCATTTGTGCGAATCTCGTCATATGGAAAGGGGCTACGTGGCGCATAATCTCCTTCCTCTCCTTCTCCATAGTCTTCAAACTGCACCTCATTCAGAGAAGCAGATGAACGTGTAGAAAGATCAGAAATCTCAGAGCGATTGTACATCTGTCCACACCTGCAGCAAAAAGACAACGTGTCCAAGATGCAGAATAAATCAATACATATTCAACCCAGAAATTTAAAAAGCATAAAAACAGAAGATATTTAGATCAATGCTACAAAGTAATTTTTGACATCCATAGAATTTCAAACCAACTGGTGTAATATTATACTATATTAAATAAATTAAACTATATTTAACTTTATTTATTTCGTCCGTAAATAACTGTCACATGCTAAATACACTGACTTTTCTCCTGGAAGATAAAGGCCTTCCTCTTTTTCTCCAGGTCTCCCTGCATCAGAGATCTCTGACGAGAGAGGGCTATCCACAGCGCTATCTCTGTCTGACTCTCTGTCGTACTCCTCCAGAGCTGAGCTCTCTGGGCACTCCTGAGAGGACATCGTGAATGCAACCCCGGCCCGTGGTGATGGCACTATTTAGAGAAAAAGAGTTCTAAGCATTAGTCACACCAAAAAAAACCCACCCACGGCAAAGCTAATGTATGCGATATTTAAAAGCACATTGTGATTTCTATAATAAAAAGCCTAATCATGTGCTTTCATAAATTGAATGGTTGCAATCCACAAAACAATTGACACCAAGAGCACAACCCCTTCCCAGTTCCTACTTCATCATGCCCATGGCTTGTTTTAGAATAAAACTGGCTCTTCCACTAACAGTCAGTCGTGTAAACAGAGCACACAGCAGGTGGGTGTGTGCCAGAGAAACTGCTCTCTAGTATTCTGTTGTTTGGAGCAGGGGAAGCTGAGGGGGCAGTGGGACAAAATGTCAGCATGTGTTCAGGCTACGTCAACACGGAGTAGTCCATTAAACAGTGAATAGATCCACATGCGTCCACACACATAGACTGAAATCAGTATTGTGTCTCACACACAATGTAACACACTGTTGTTTTAAAGTAACGCGGATTACAAGACATTAGTTTTGAATGTGAACTGATCCTTTCATTCTCAACAGAATTTTTGCTTAACGGTTTCTTTGTAAATGAACAGCTAATTGAAATTTTATTTTTAAAAGCTTAAAAAGAAAGTACATTTTTTTGTTTGTTTTTAAAAAGAGCCTAACCTGAAAAATACTAAAACCAAATTGTAATCACATTTAATCATCAGGATCCTTGTTTGTTTTAGCACATTTTCATACATATTTTCAACACAAAGTGCTTTACATAGGAATAAAAATAAGAAGAAAAAGGAATAATAATTCTCTTCAATAATAAGAAAATTGTTTTTTAATTTTTTGTTTTTTCACTATGTATTGTACAATGATTGAATAAATATTTTAGTTTTAATATAACTGAAAAATGCACACTCTCTTCAGAAAAGCATTTTCATTGTGAAGATCCAAAGCCTGACATGATGTGACCGGATTGTCTTCATGTCATTTGGCTGCACAGGAAACAAAGCCATTCCCAAATTCTATGACAAATGAGGTGCATAATAAAGATTATTTTGAATCTTTCCATCACAGCACATTAGCCACTTGTGTAAATCTTTTTATTAAAGACCATTTCTTTTTTCCCTTATAGACTGAGTAGCTTAACTTCCAAAGCAACCAGAACACTTAATTTTACCAATCCAAAACAAGTTGCGTCTTCTTACAATGATCGATTAGAAATGACCTCTCTTCAATAAGAGAGAAGCACTGCTTAAAAGAAAACAGGTTTAGTCAGATATTAACTGAAATAACATCGCTAAAGAGAATTAGCAAAAATATTATCCCTCCCTAGCCAGCAGGGGAAAACCAAACCACAAAAATCTAATTTAGATTTTTTTTTAAAGATCTTCCAGGACCTTTTTGTGTCTTTGGTGTGATATGTGTCCTTGAACATAAAGACCCCCAGGCCCTGTTCTAAATTCTATCTTATTAATGACTTATGATCCTGGTCTCAATTTAACAGCTCACAAGAGAACTCACACAATTCCTCCCTTAAGCACCTTTTAAAGGCAATTTGTTCAGAAAATTGGAATTTGAGAAAAACGTTTAAAAACCTACAACTATATTTTTAAATTACATTCAACACATATAACATATGCTTTTAATAAAATGTAAACTGAAAAAAGTCCATAGTGATTCAATTTGTCCACTGTAAATATTTGATGGCATGTTATTGAAACACCTTTCTAAGGAAATTACTGCAACACCTGCTTGTTACAAACGCTATTTAGTATATACAAATGCGTGTATAGTATATAATATACATATAAGATATTCTACTTCTTTTAATGTAAATAGAAATAATACATGAATCATGGGAATGACACTGATTCTGTGAGAAGAAGCATATTTCTTCACAAATTAAAATTAAAACATCTAGTTGGTTAAGATGATTTGTTATCAGAACCTGTCTGCGTGGAACACGGTACAAAACAAGGTCTGATTGTTTCAGGACAAAGGCAGGCTCAGGTGTCACTGATACATGAAGGGAGGAGAGGTTAACTTACAATGCTGCTCTTCTATGTGGCACGAAATTATTGGGCCAAAGAGAAATGACCCACAGGAAGCACATGATGTCACTTATCTAACTGTACCTTTTATTTGTTAATCGCAACTCATCCTAATAATAATGGAAACTCAATATCTGTTTTTAACATTAGTTGCAGAGTAATTCTCAAATCATCCACACACGCTATCATAAATCCATGTATGTATTTGTCTCTTTTAAGAGGTTTGATAGGATTTGAAGAGGCACAACACAGCTTAATAACTTATTTTATGCACTTATGGCATGTTTTCATGCCATTTAATGATAATTACTATCATCACTCAAAGTTACATGGGTGCCCACTTCATCTATTAACAAGTCTGAGTAGGTGCAGAATGTTTGTAGAATCAAGTTTGAACATGAACAATACTGTCTAGATGTACCAACGGCACTAGTCAATACACTTGGCAGGAATTATGAATTTTCTCGTCAAGGAACCTTTTTTTCACACATTAAAGAATAGCTATGATTTTTAAACATTGTGCTGTTTGAACAAAGACAGACAAGTAAACAATCAGCAAGACCAATCAAAACCAAGTCAAGGTGCTATTAGTCTAGAACCATCTTTGTTTTGGTGATTTCTTCTCTGAATTGCAGACATTAACTTTCACATTTGTGTTAGGCTGATAAATATTTATAAAAACCAATTTAATCCAAAGCCAACTCCTAATTTGTTAAAAAATAATCATTTTACTTTGACGATTAAAGTCTGCATGGACTGATCCTACAGTGCCTACTGAAAATACCAGAAGGTGGAGCAGGTAAGATATCAACATGCCTTTCAGGTGCGATAATGTTTAAACCTGGTGTCTTCATCTTCTTTATAGTGTACAAATACATCATTAAGTTTAACAATTATTGCCACGGAGCTGAGAACAGAGTGTTACTCTCCCACACTCCCCGGAGAAACAGCTAAAGGATTTGGTAAGACCAAGCTGATCCACAGGATACATTGAATCTCCAGTCTCTGTTGCTTTTGCAATATAAATATAAAAAAAAATTTATATAAATGTTTTGATATAGTTTTAGGAAGTGCTCTATAACTCTGCAAAGCTGCTGTACTAATTGTCTATCCCACAACTGACACACTTTTAGCTTTTGTATGGTGACCGATCACATTACCCGCAAGCACCAAAACCTGCCGTGATCCAAAGCACAAACACTACTAGACCTTGTGTGAGACATGGCACGGATGTAAAGAAAGATTGGAAGCTGAGCATTTGTGTCCATTTTTCAACATACCACATTCCTGATCAGATTACCGAACACATTAAAACCGTTTTTCTGATCCTGGTGTGAACTCTTTAAAAATGAGTTAAATCACAAATCTAGATGGCTCATCACAGTATGTCATGCCAATGAAGAGTGCAAAACTAAGCTAAGTAAGCTAACACAGCTAAGTAAGCAATCATTGATGTAATGTCCTTTTGTGTTTATATTTAGTAGCCTAACCGCAGTGAGGGAGAAGAGGGACTGTTCAATGGGACAGGTGACACAACAAATGGCAGCACATTGACTGATCTGAACAACCGAACTCCTTTTCCTGTCCTTTTTGCAGCTCAGTATTTAAAAGAACCCAATAACTAATGGAATGATTAAGTTTTGATCTTCAGTTGAAAGGAAACATGCACATTTTTGCTACGGTTATCCAGATTTGTCCAGTTTGGCTATGATTGAAATTCCGATAAACCTCAATGTTTTTTTAACAAACACAAAATAGGCAGAAGTGACACAAAAAAGTCAGACAGTACAATTGATGAGTTGTTTATTGTTTCCTATGTAATATCAACTTTAGTTCTGTGAAACTTCTAGGGAAATGGATTGATTGAAACTGACTGTACATGAGTTATGCAATGCTTTTCAACAGTCGTATACGTTATAAGGGCTAAATATCACTTAGATCACAACTGAACTAGAACAAGTCATCAACCAAGAACTCACTTAAAATGCACTATGGCTCAGGCTGATCTAGTTACTGGGTGTGGGTTCTCATCTACAGAAAGGATGAGTTTCAGAGGTAGAATGATAGCCACATAAAGTGCATTTGTTACCAAAAAGTAGAAAAACATCATCGCAGTCTAAAAAGAAAGGACACGAAAATACTGAACAACAATCTAACATGACCTTAATTAAAACCATAAGCTCCCAATTGGTTTCAATCAACATGTTAATTACCTAGTGTTTGCATTCAGAGCCGAAAACAGCATTAGAAAGGAAGGAAGCCATAGCAGACACAGATCAGAAGGTTTGCTAGAAATAAAGAAGTACATGACACAGCTCTACAAAACATGAAATCCTCAGATCAAATGGCGGTTTCACAAATGCCACACGGAACAAACAAGTTCCTCTTACCCTGGCTCAGCTCACAGCTGAAGGACCATGGCTTCTTCTCACAGATCACTGCTGATGATCACACCACCAACTCCATCCAGCAGGTGAGGCCCCATCCACTGCTTCAGGATCCAAACTCCTCAACAAGTTTAATCTACTTCCAATGCCAAAAACAATATTAATCGTTTTGCGCAGTCTTTCAACGGCTGCTCTGCTGTACGCGAAAAAGACTTTCTGAAAGTTGTGCAAACAAACGGCATAATCGAGTACTACTTGACTTCCCTCTCTCTCTCTCTCTCTCTCTCTCCCTCCCACGACACGCTCGAGAGGTTCTGACAGCAGAAGTGCGTTTGCAGCCGCTCCTCCAGTCCTCGGAGCTCTGAGACTGACTGTGTGGCTGTTGCCAGGCAATCGTCTTCAGAGGGGAGGTTCAGTGGGCGGAGCTTAACACCTGCAGACCGCCTCCTTCGTTTGCATATGCAGGTGCGCCGGATCACTGCGGTAACGAGCACGTTCACCTGGAAAGATGAGAAGCTAACGTACAAAATAACTTTTTGTTCACCTGTAAAAATGTTATTTTTGGTTTCCATGGTCTTTCGAAAAAGAATGAACACCATCTTCTGAATCTTGTTTTTTACTGCCACATACATAAATGCTAATTTTAAAAATTCAAACCTTCCTTCCACAGATTTAAACATGAGCTGAAATCTTATTTTGATACTATTTCCACCTCCACGAACTCCAAGGCTATGACCATCTCAATTTTACTGAAAGACTTTATTGCTTCAATGAACTGATTGTATATGTATGGTCTCCAATTGTACCCCTCTGTTGTGTTATTTTATATATATTTAAGTTATTCTATGTATCTTTGTTCATTGCTTGTAATTCCAAGTATCTGTCTTTTCGACTAAGTGTAAATAAAAGTTAAAAAAAAGATGAGAAGTTAAAAAAAGATAATAGGCTAAAGACTTACAGTGGTAGTTCACTTTAATTTCACTCAAAATCTAAATTCTCTCTGATTTACCTCACCTTTTTTGTTTGTTCCAATCCATTTTGAAGTCGTTTTTATCTTCATACCTAAGCAATCATTTTCAAAAACTGTGAGAAAGCATCAGTTGAATTATTACTTCATTTTTGTTATTTGGTCTTATTTGAATAGATTTAATATATTTAGTTGATAGATGAAAAATGTTGAGTGAAACGACGAAGAAAGACTGATGTTGAATAGACATTAATTCTGCTTTATATCATTCTCAGGCCTGAGGAATGTTCTTCTTTTATTTTATCGTAAGACACAGGTGTGTTAACAAACCATCTATATAATTAATTTCTATTAAACGTGACATTCAGATTGTTTGTAATTGATTTAAAAATAACGAATGTATCAACAGAAGAGAGTAGTGACCAGACAAAAAGTTTTGGTTGAAAGTTTTTTTTTTTAATTTTAGGTACTGAAGCACTTGCAGTAACTGTAGGTGACACTGGTAATTAAACCAGCGGTAGATGAGCATATGAGAGTGAGCTGTTTTCTTACGATCCATTGAGCAGACTTGTTGAATCTCAGACAGTTATAACTAAACTCATGAATTTAGGCTAAAAGATGGAACCACATAAAAAAAAAAAATATATATATATATATATATATATATATATATATATATATATATATATATATATATATATATATATATATGTCAAGTCCAGCGTAAATGTTATTATTATTGTTTTTAATCAAGTAAGATCCCACTCGAATCAACTAAACCACTTCAAAATGCCAATATTTCATGTACATGTTAGAAAACAAAATAAATAACTATGTTGTTATTTTATGAGAGGATGTTAGATGAATGTTTTTCAATTGCAACACTTTACAAGATAAATGAACCGTTTCAGTTCCTTTCTTGAAACGTTTAACCGACACATACATTTGAATGTTGTGTGTCAGTGCATGAATCACTGTGAAACTTTTGTGGTGTGGTTTTCTTGCACTATTGCATAAATGGAACTACGCAAACTACTCTCAAAATGCTGTTTGAAATGTAAAGAATTAGATCAAGAACAACTGTTTAAATATGTAAATTAAAAAACAAATGATAAACAATCTTATTAACTCTCACATGTCTCCTGGCGCTGTATTATTTCAGCCTGTGGTGATTGGCTGGCCTTAGGCAACTTAAACTTCCTGTGACTGTGAAAGCCAGCAGCGTAATCCCTGAAGACATTTGTAAGACCAAACACACACCTGCTGCTTCATTCCAGACCCACTGACCCATGCTTTGACTCAACACACACTCATCTTCCACTCAAATCTTTATTGTTAACGATCTTCTCACCATTGCTTTCCCTCATATCAAATATCAGGATTGAAAAAAAAAAAGTTTCTTTATTCAAAAAATCAACTTGAAGGACTTCACATCTTCTAAACACTCATTTTGAAATATTGAAAAAATCTGAGAAATATTGAAGGGGAAATATTTTGTTTTAAAAAATCACATTGTTTCCCTTCTTACTTGCTTACTTAAATAATGTTTTTTCAACCATTACTCCCAAAAAATGTCAATCACAATGTTTGAAAGTAAATGCTCAATTTTGAAATGACATTTTGGTGCCACTTTTAAAGAAAAGAAAAAGAAAAGAAAATACTTTAGAAAACTTTAGGCTTTAAACAAGGTCTTTGAGTGTTAAGTGGCTGACTGATTCTGGTTGAAGAATTCAATTATTTGGTTTATCTGCGTTAACTGTGAAAACACTTGCTCCATGGCTAACTGCTTGAGAACAAAGCTGTTGATACTTAAGCCTCTCTCCCCTCACTTCAAATAGACCCCAGGTAGTCAGAAAGCTAAAATTTGGTTTAAATTCCAGTGGATTTAGCACACATAAAGAAAACTCTTCATGTTAAGATATAAAAGACAAACTGGAGTCAACAGGGTTACCTTTGTTTAAAAACATGCTCAAATGCTTTTCTGTGAATTTGGAACAAAGTTATAATATTAACATACAAAATAAAATACATTACACAATAAATACTATATATATATATAGTAAAACAACAGTGCTTAGTAAATAAGCATACAAAAAGATGCTTTTGCACCAGCTGCTTTCGTGATGAGCAGTATAGTAACAGAAAACAATTACTCTTTGTTGTGGTGTCTCTGACTAGTTTGATAATGATCATATCACTTAGTATCATCAGCCTTTAAATAAGCATGTTATAGATGTGAGAAATCATACGTCAACTGTAATATTAACAGAGTCTGAAGAAAAGGGAATTAAATGAAACCCCTCTCAATGTAAAACCATAATTTATCATTGTATTGTCATTAAGGGTAAAATAGATTCCAAACACAGATCTTCCTCTTCCAGAGGTCATTAATCAGTGCCAAGTTCACCCATTTGGAGCTCCAGCAGTATAATGACATTCGAGACCTGAAGCTCTTTGCATTGTAAAGTGGGACACAGATGATGACATGAAGGTCCTCCTTTACACTTATATATAGCGTTTCAGTACAGTGCCAGAACAGATAAAATTTAATTTTTTTTACAGCATATCGTGTTAGAGTCGCCAGTTTTACAGGCGCTAGGAAGAGAGTTTACATGTTGATTAATAATTTCTCCCAGAAGTGAATGTGGGCAAGATAACATTCAAACATAAATCAAATTAGTTTCCACAATGCAACACATAAGTAAATATTTACTTACTCTCCGCCATGCTAGAAACGTATTTCCTATCAAAAGAAAAAGATGCTATAATCAAACATTTCTAAACATTTCTATTTGTCATATCTTTCATTTTTTATTTAATCTCCATTACATTTCCTTACCCACTTAGAACTTCAACATTCACACAACTTTCCATTTAGAATAGCAACAAGGAGATGAGCATGAAAACTTCACTGAGGAAAGAAAGAGTCATTATTCTCCAGAGCAAACAAATTGGCTATGGTTATTTGGTTATAAGGATTTTAAATAAACTTTTTAATGAAAGTACACATAACTATTGTACAGAATGTTTGAGTGGAATAATATTGTTGAACAGGTAGAACGTTTACAATGCGTTCTTTCGTAATTAATCAGATGACTGTATAATATTTCAATAGCAAATAGCGCCAACGAGTGTAAATTCTCTAATACTACAACATGGATAGAGAGCGAGAGAAAGAGAGAGAGAGAGAGAGAGAGAGAGAGAGAGAGAGAGATACAACCGTTTGTATGTTTATTAATCTGCTACAAATATTAGCTGTTTGTTTATTTATTTATTTATTTTCCATATACTTTTCAAAGTAACAGTCCCACTTTTGTCGCTACACAGTTGTTACTTGTTGTACAACTTTTTTATTCTATTATAATTACATTATTGTTGGCTTTATTTGAGAGTAAATGACCGGTAAATAACGTTGGAGCAGAGCTCTCAGCTGTTTCTCTTATCTCCTTCGGTAACAGCTCAACTCCGGCACCGCGGTCAAGCCAGCCGCCACCTCTGACGAAACGGCCGATTATGTGTTTATCCTCGCGCGTATATCTGCAATTACGGTTGAATTTTAGCCCAAAATATCCGCGGTATCCGCCCCTACAACTTGGCTGCGGAGATTGTCCATCAGTGTTGTAAATCGGAATTTTAAAAACAACTTACTTTTAGCGACTGTCATCTACACCGTCTTTTAATGACCAAGTGACTTGTTAGAAAAGTACTCTGAAACGTTGGCACCTTGGCTCCTTATATTTCAAAATAAAAGTCATAATTTGACGCGTCAGTAAGTGTAAATTCTTGACAATGAACGTGAACAAATGTGAATCACGCATATGTGTGTTTTTGTTTCATAATTTATTTTCTGTTCCGTTATATATTTAAAGTTCGTTTTGGTAAAACAAAGATTAATCGGACAAAAGTACAAACTGCTTCTTTTGCAATAAATTAAATAATGAGTACACTAAAGAGTTTTTTAAAGACAGCGCTTCAATGTAGACCTTTAAGCACGTTTAATGTAAAAAAAAACCAAAATGTTAGCAGTATGCGTTTTGGCCATATTAATGTGTTAGTTTGCTGCTAAAAGTTTTAGAAATAAAATTCTTCCCTGATTGTGTGTCGTTGAATTTTTTTTATATATATATTTTCGGTGCAAGTAGACCTTCATCAATAAGTGGCCAAACAGTAAAATCAGTTAGTCACTTGGCGCAAGGTCTTAGCCGTTCGACGAAGGTGCGTGCATCATCGAGGCACCACTTGGCCTATTTATAGTTTAACGTTTTTATTGATTAATTAATTTATCTAATAAACAGTGCCTATATTGTTAATTATTCAACCTCAACATGAACAAAAAAAAAAACAATCCAACCAATCTGATGTACAGCTACAAAATAAGTGATTTAAACTACAGCAATGGTAATACCGGCATGGAAATATGTTCCTAGTTATCAGAATGCGGTTTCACTTCACATTGATAGTACACACTCCCAATGAGTTATTTCTGAATTTCCAGATCAATCTGATGTAGAGTTACAGAATAAAAGTCACCTAAACTTTTACTTGATAACTTCATCAGTTCACTGCTCCAAAATGCTTAGATATCCCAAAACAGTTTCACTTCATATTACACTTTCCTAGTGAGCCATGTGAGAAATTCTAGAACAATCTGATGCGGAGTTACAGAATAAAACTCACTTCAACTTCTGCATGAAGTTTCTGCAGTTTCATTTCCTGAACCCCGCCCCCCCCCCCTCACACAGATCTCACTAGGTTTCGTTTTCGCTCCTGACGCTGTTGTAGTCAGAACTTTCGGCTGTTTTTGTCAATGGCGGAAAACATGACGTCGCTTTTGGGTCTCGAGGACGAGCTGACTTGCAGCATTTGTTTGTGTCTGTTTGACAAACCGGTGAGTTTGATATGTGGCCACAGTTTCTGTGAAAACTGCCTGGAGGAGACGTGGCGCGGCGGCGGCCTGAGTTTGAGCCTGTCGTGCCCTCAGTGTCGAATGGTTTTCAGCAGCAAACCCGAGCTCAAGAAGAACACCGTCCTGGCCGCGGTGCTGGATGCCTACCGGGTCAGAGCGGGATGTGACGAGTCTGTCCAGGAGCCCTCTGGGGAGAAAAAGAAGGACCCAGAGGGAGTTAAATGTGACAACTGTATGGAGGCCAAGGCAGTCAAAACCTGCCTGACATGTATGGCGTCATACTGCGAGGAGCACGTCAGGCCTCACCGGGAGAATCCCGTTTTCCGGGCGCACCAGCTTTGTGAGCCGCTGGCCGATCTGGCGGAGCGTCTGTGTTCCGCTCATGGGAAACCGGTGGAGTTTTACTGCGCTCAGCACCGGAGTTGCATCTGTAGCAGTTGTCTGCAGATAGAACATAAAGGCTGCGAGTTCATCACCGCAGACGAGCGTCGAAGCAAACAGAAGGTATGCTGGAGAACTCTAAAACACACTTCTGATATTGAACCCCTGTATGGTGTTATCAAGTCAGTTTTCATCAAAAGAAAAATTATAAAAGCAGTTATTATGTGAAGCTGAGATTCACTGGCCATGGCTTTTTTTATGTTAAAAACACATCTGAACACATTTCATGACCCCACACTGTATCCCCCCTACACATTTATGTGTACTGGACCCGGGCATGTAAAAGTGTAAAAATGGCAGATTCTTTAATTTTTATTATGTCTTCCCACACAAACATAAATCACACATAAACATACAATTTTAGATTTTAGTATAAAATTCTATGATTGTCTGAATTAAAAGCCCCAAAATGTAATGGGGCCAGCAAATCCTGCCAAAGTAACAATAAAGCCACACCACACATGGTTTAAATTGTAAATGTGAAGAAATAAGGTTAAAAAACAATAAAGAAAGTATATTTGTGTTTAAATCACTTGTTTCCTGGCTAATGTAAATAACTTAAGTATTTTAACACAAAGATGTTGTGGTTGGGATTAAAAATCAATGCATCCACCAGACCCACAAACACTGCTCGAGTAACAACAATATGAACACCACACGAGGGTTAAAGGAAAAAGTGCTGAAAGCTGAACCAGGTAACAAGTATGACTGACCTTTAACCTGGCACATGCTTTTTTAATAGACACCAGAAAATAGGTTCAATTTTATTTTTCATTAGGTGAATTATAATACTTAGTATATTACTGTTGAGACAGCATGCTGAAAATTACAAAAACAAGCTCTGCATCACTGAAAAAAATATAACTTGTTGGATGAACTCAATTAAATTGACTGGAAAAGTCCAATCCAAATAATATATTTAGCTCAAAATAAAATGAATTACATCCATTTACTTTTACTCAATTTTACTATTTGAGTTAGGCTAACTTAATCTGATCAAATCCAGCTGTCCTAAAAATATTTGTATTTGTAATGAAAATGTTTTGTTTGTCAAACACTAATTTATGGGAAGACCAAATGGTTGGTACTGTTTTGTTTTCTCTTCTATAGGCAATGCTCTTATTATTAATGATTAGGGAGGATCTTCAGAGTTCAACATACTTGTTTTATAATTCTTAACATCAAGAGTTCTATTTACATTGATGATATAAACAATATGTTAAACTGCCACAGTCACTAATTTAACAGATTAATTAATGAGATTCGGTGGGTGTATATATATATAAATATTTTATACATATATATATATATATATATACACATACATATATACATAATAATACACATAATTCACAAACATCACCCTCAACAATGGTGAGTATATATTGCACAAAAAAACTTCATCCCCTGGAAGCAGCACACAGCAAAGAGCAGAAATGAACACACCAACACAATTCATTAATACAAAATAACATCTAAGAACCAGTTGTAACACAGAATATTGCCTTTTCTGAACTGTGATGACATCACTAAACTGTTGTCCAATCAGGACTCAAAGCTGGTCATCACAATAATACAGGTCCAAGTGCAAGAAAAGACGCAAAGTAAGACTAAAGTGGGAACAATATTTTAGAGGAGTATGCCGTTTATACAAAAAAAAAGTAGTTTGAAGAGTTAAAGCTGTTTGTAGTTAAAGAAAAAGATAAAGTTAAGAATTAAATCTGAGCACCTGCCAATCAGAGATGCTGAATTTGCCTCTTTCGTCACAGATGAGTCCTGTGATGTGAGGGTTTCCACCATGCATTACAGTTTCTTCTTTGTGACCAAAATCATGGATGTTAGGAAGTTAAAGAAGTGGTGAGTTTAAACAGGGACCTGTTTAAACAGTTCAAACAGGGACCTTTGGTCCCATTAAGCATTCAACAGTAGGTCTGAAGGTGAAAAGAATGCTGACTCAAGTTCTTCTTTAATCCTGTCATATTGCTGTTACGAGGGTTTGGTTTATTTGGAATGTGTGGTCTACAACAGCAGGTATTCAAAGACTTCAAAACTAATCTATTTTGTTATTAAAATTCTTTCAGACTGACCTGACTGACAAGCTCAACATCCTTAATGTCAAGATCGATAAGAACCAGCAGGTTATTACACAGATGAAGGAGCAACAAAGTAAACTAAAGGTTGGAATCGATTATCTTTCTAAAGCAGAGTCTAGAGTACTTCTCATGATATTCAAGATCAAGGGCTATTGTTTACTTTGAGTTTCATTTGGTTTTGATTTGCCAGGATCTTGCTACAACACGCAAACATATTCTTGAGGCAGAATACCGGCAGATCAGAGAAATGATTGACAGAGATGAAAAAGAAGCCCTCCAAGCTATTGATAAGGAACAAGAGAAAGGCCAGATCAAGCTGGTCTCCATGATGAAGAAGTTTGATGAGAACGTTGAGAAGATGAACAGGACCAAATCTGAGATCAACATCCAGCTGGACCAGTCACAATCCTTCACATTCTTAAAGGTTTATTCATTGATTTCATCTTCATAAGTTTTTTTTTCCGACTGATTTTTGGTTTTCTTTCTCTTATATAATGTGAATCAGTGGTTTGGAGATCATTTTTTGTGGCGACACTTTTAATAAATTCTCTTCAGAGGAAACCCAAATATACGTACAGGGTTTGGACATTTAATAGGTTTTTAACCAATGGATTTGGTAACTGTTTAACTAATTTTAATCTTATAGGTTACCAATCTTAAAATTAAGATAATCTTAAAAGGCCAATGCATGTACACTGTAGTGTTGACTATAGCAAATAATTGTTTTATCTGGTTTTCATGATTTTGAATTAAAACACAGTTTTGTGAGCTTAAGAAGATGACAACTTATTGTATTGGACATACCAGGAATGTTTTGTCAACGATTACGCTTTGCTTACTTTTGGCATTCTCTTGATGATCTTCAAGAGGTCATCTCCTGAAATTGCATAATTTCTTGCCTTATAAATGGGGTCAGGACCATCAGTTGTGGGAATCAGACATAAATGAGATAGTTGGAGAATCTGTAAATGAAATAGATTTACATTTACAGTTGGAGAAACATTGAAACATTAAAATAAAAGATCTGATCTGTATTTTGGACTGAAACTTCACTTAGCATGCCCATAGATTCTTCTCTGATATGTAATATTTTCAAATCATGCATTTATTTTGGTATTTTGTTTTTGTACAAGTATATAATACCTCATGAGTATGACTTTCTTTCTATCAGGGAATATAGTGACTGTTTTAACTGTATTAAAAAAACACATTTTGACCTCTGAAACATTCAATATTGTTCCAGTGTTAGATTTTATATGTTGAAAAGGAAGCACTTTTTGGTTGCTCTCTTCACAAACCCTTTTACCTCTAATAATTAACCAACGTATATATTATATAGGTGAACATAATAGTTTGATGTTAATATTTTTATCTATCCATTTTCTCCCAGGCTTTGGTGGATCTCCCCCAAGTGGTTAATTTTGAACCCTATGCCCCTCGTCTGAATGTTGACAGCAAAGAGGTGATTGCCTACCATTCATCCACTGTTGCTCTGAAGGACTGGATCACCAAATTAATGGAATGCACTGTGGAGAACAGAATCTTTTTCATCAAACCAGGTGTGTTTGAGTGAAGATTTTGTCACAACTCTTATGCACTGTACAGTCTGGGCACATATTGGTTCTGATGTCCAATACATTCAGTTTTGACAGAGTTCTTGGTAAATATGTTCTTGGCTTTGACTAGGCTGCATTTTAAAAGGGTTGATGAGGAATCCAGGACACACTAATCAGTTGTAATTATTTTCAAATGAATCTATGATGTTGTTACAAAAACAATAATCTATTTCCTAATAAAATTTTGTTAAGGATAGTCTAAGGCCCTGTTCACAAAAGTATGATTTTTAATCGAACGTTTGTCCACAGCCATTTTCAGCAGCGATTCAGATTCAGGCAGAATAAAGTTTGTATAGCACTTAGCGCATTATTTGTATAGTAAGGATTTATTTCTGAAAACTTAGTTTCAAAATAATTATTTAGACATGACAACATATTGTAAAGGGACTAAAACCATGATCTTGTGAATGCAAGCATTTAAACCTCTTGTTGCAAAAATAGTTAAAGCATCATCTTAATTAAACTGCTGATGATTTATCATCTTGCAAAACCAATCCGCAGGATTCATGGGTGAGACTGCACTTCTGCCAAGCCCAAGAGACATGAGTAAGCTGGAACATTTTTATAACTTTTAATTGTTGTTCTTAAGCTTGATTAACGTCAAAATATTTTTATTTTTTTCTCAAACTCAATTCAGGAGATACAAGGGCTTCCAATCACCCTCACCCCTCCAAAGTCAAGGCTCAAGGATCTAAAAAGAGTCATCATAGTAGGTGAAATCCTAGCTCAGCATTCTGTTGCAGTCATCAAAATCAGTTTTAAATGTGAACTTTTCACTGTGTTCTTTTTCGCAGACAAGAGTGAAAACTCGGAGAAGAAAGAATACACAGAGCAACGATTCCAGAAACCAAATCGTGAGCTCTGACTGACTTTTTCTTTTTTTTTTTTAAGTCTACAGTTATTCACATTATTCTTCTCACTATATAAAGGTTTGGTCCGTGTTAGATGGCTAAAAACTTTTAGATGGCATTGAAAATGTAGATTTTTAAAATCAATCCAAAATTGTAAATTAATATCAAACATCTTCTTTGCTAGGAGCCAGGACACCACAGAAAGGAATGAGTGCAGCTTTCTCCAAAAGCATGGAAAACTTGTGTGATTTCAAACCTAGAACTGTAGACATAGCTGATATAAGTATGTGGTAAAAATTTTCTGTTATGCATTCTAACTACTTAATTCATCTTTTAATTTTGGAACAAATAATGATATCTACTATTGAATTTCATCTACAGAGTACAACCTCTTTCTGTGTTGCATTTTCATTAGATCAGTATTTATTTAATCATTATAGCAACAAAGCATTTCTTAAAAGATTAATTCACACTGAATTATGTTTCTCTTGTGTCTATGGGTCAAGGATGGAAAAGTAACATGTTTAGTTTACCTCTGAAGTCTGTATTTTACCCAATGATAGCTGCAACAACCTTATGCTTTGTTCACTCTGAAAATGCAGAAAAGTAGGAATGTCAAATGTTTTTTATGTAACGTCAATGAGAATACAAGATCTGAGTGACAGTTTTCTGCACAAACTCAATGTACAACCCATTAACCTCAATAACAACATACACAAATCTCCACATAGCAGAAAACCTATGTTGAACGTAAAAGAATAGACGCAGTCTGATGAAGAACATGACATTTTAAACAGTTTTATATAAAAATAAATCTAAAAATCATTTTAATCATATATGTATTTCCATATATTTAAATATACTAAATAGTATTCAGAAGAGAAATATATCCATGTATATGTTAAACATTGTTATATATAATATGTTTTTTAAAATGCATTTCTGTAATATATGGTAAAAAAGGGCCAAAATCAAATGAAGTATTTCAATATGTATATATGTAATGTATATATGCATACATGTTCTATTTATTTACATGTACAGTGTAAGTCTATCTTGTACTATTTACTTAAATATATTTATTTAAATGTATTATATGATTCATTAATATGTATTACTCATTTATTTCAACCTATGTGTCTTCCTTACACGATATACCAGAATCTGGTGAGTTTCAAGTTTTCTACTTGCATTGGGAATGTAATGACACTCTGTTAGCTTTAGCTGTTAACCTAGCACTGTACCTGTGAAAACTGTATTTGACTACTGTAGTAGTTGACTACTGTAGTAGTTGACTACTGTGTGACTACTGTATTTGGAGTTGAAGTGTGCTGAAAAAAGTGGCAAATATTAAAAAAGAGACTTATAAGCCCATCATACATGCTCTTCCTGTTTTTATGTGCGGTCTGGCAGATTTTTGGTAGCAGATCAAAACTGGAGGTTCTGCGGTCGTCTCAGAGCGGGACACGCAAATGCTCAGCTTTTTTTGCTTTTCAGTGTGAACAAAGCATTATACCTACTGGAAAAGAATCACATTTTTGGCAAACTTATCTTTTGACAAGGCACCTTAATATGTTGGATCTGTTTTTCATTATTAAAAAGCCTGGAGCCGGCATAATAACTTCTCTTTTTTTTTTTCTGAAAAGACCAACCCATAAGTTCGTTTGTTGGGAGTAATGCTGTTAAAAGGAATGATCTACTGAAATGTGAGTTTAGAATCCTTCCACTCCCGTCCAGTTGTTCTCTGTCTGTATTTTTACATTAATATGCCTATGTTTCTCATATCTAGATGGCGTAGATCTCAAGTTTGACATCCGAACAGCTCACAAGAGGATCATCTTGTCTGAAAACAACACCAAAGCCTCAGTTTCAGATGACCCGGCCAGTTATCCTGACCATCATCTCCGCTTCACTGTTTGTTCCCAGGTGCTCTGCTCAAAGGGCTTCTCTCAGGGCCGCCACTACTGGGAGATCAAGATGAGCAGTAACAACTTCTGTGGCTTAGGACTGGCGTACAGAAGTATTGACCGTAAGGGTCCGGCCAGCCGTCTGGGGAGGAACGCTGAGTCTTGGTGTGTGGAGTGGTTTAATGTGAAGCTTTCAGCCTGGTACAACAGCACTGAGACAGTGCTGGAGAACCCCAACCCGACCCGTGTGGGGGTCCTGCTGGACTGCGAAGATGGTAGTGCAACCTTCTATAATGTGCAAGATCGGGCCTACCCCTTTCACACATTCGTGTTCCCTTTTACTGAGCCGGTGTATCCCGCTTTCTGGGGCTTTTCTAACGGCTCCTCCATCTCTCTGTGCAAGCTCAATAATTGAGGCAAACAGATCACAACCATGATCAGAAATACCAACTGAATGCTTTGAAAATATTGCTTTAATTTTCATGGGCTTGTTTAAGCTGGTGGTGGATGAGCAACAAACAGCTCATGGTCATGAACCAATCTTCAAACATAATCTGGATTATAAAACAGACCTCATGCTTTGGTAGAGGTATGTTCATACTCAGAGGGATACAGTTTCTAAATGGACATGCTGAAGGTGTACCAAGCGTCTGCTGTTGGGTCGTTTAAGTTGGGATGCTGATGCATGTTCAATATATGAATACATTTGCAAAGTCAGGTTTATATTGTGATCATTCAGAAAAAGGTGGGATACTAAAATGTCTTAAATTACTTCTGAGGATTGATTTTTTTGTGTGTGTCTTTGTGAAATTAAAAGAATATTTCAATAGGACCATTTACAACTAATAATAATAGCATTCCATTTTTGTATGTGTGTAGTTTGTGTTTCAGACAGATTGTATGTTGTTGTATCCCAAAGCAAGACTCCATCCTGATCTGTTTTAAAGCATGCTGCACGTTCATGTGAACTATTAACTCTAGAGTAAAGTAGATAAAGTATACATGTTAACTTCTATAAAGCAAACTAGCATTTTGACTTCGGCAACTGAAATGTTTCAATTAATCGCAGTTCATGTAAAAATTTGTTGTTAAGCTGTAATTGGTTTGTGTTTAAAATTTAACAGGTTAATAATTCAATGGAAAATACTTCAATAAATTGTAAGCCCTTCATTTTTCATGAGTGCAGATTTGTTTCTATATTGAATTTTTGTCAATCTATTTTATACACCATAAATCTGAATGTCACAACTAATTAATCAATTTGATTCTATTAACTAAAAACGATCAATAACTTTCCACGAAGTGATAGAGCAAAACCTATGATTACCTTAACAATGTATGACTTGGGAGACTAATTAATTGAAAATGTGCAAAATTAAACAATATACGTTGGTATCAAAAATCAGGCTGGTCTTTATTTACAGTTCGGAGTGATCAGTTATTTTAAGTACAACATTTGATGTAACTAATTAACTCAAATGTTTTGAGTAAACTGGGTCCATAGTGCAGTACCCGACCAAGACTAAAAATAATACATTTCTTTAAACAAAATTCAGCTAGTAAAAAAAAAAGCTTGTAGGACAGCAGTTAAACTTCAGGTACAGAGCTTACGTTACTGGGCACATTAAACAATGAGAGGGTTGGCCGCTACGCTCATAAAGAGTAATTGTTATTGTCATGAAAAGAATTCAAAAGGGATGGGCGTGGTCAGGCATGCACTTACGTCATATGATGAAGCTGGATGCGCTTACATCATTTTTAACATGTGATTAAACCAAATATGCCACTTTTGTCTTAAAGGTAACGTTAACAAAGGTCTCCCCACCCCCACATTAAATTAAATAACAAAAAGAAACACCAATCATCATAACCTCTATATTAAATAGTGATGGAGAGTTTTTTGTGTGTGATTTCTTCACAGAATTTGTGGTAAATTCTGCAGAACCCTTTTAAATTTAGGGGAGAAATAACTGAAGGTCTTTTTGTACAGTCAAGTGTCATCAACACTCCAATTCTTCTGCTTTCAGCCCCTGGATCACATCGATATCTTATAATATTACTCATTCATAGGCAATAAAACCTGACAATTTTTCTGCAGAAATCTATGGTCCCAGATTATTTCTGATCTTAGTTATTAATAATATTTTATATTAATCTTCCACATAATGTAAATGCACAGTGAAATTCAGATGAAGTTTTTGTGAAGAAACAGACACGTTTTAAGATTTCAGCCATTTGTAAACCTTTAATAAGTCCAATACAGCCGACCTACATCCAAGATCCTTTAACAATGAAAAATATTTTATCTTTGCATAAAAAAACACACAAATGGCTTCATCTGAGAACTCTTATAAATCATTTAGCTTCCAGAACCATTACAAGATTGTTTGCAATCATTCAAAAATGGCTTTGAATAGAATTCAAATACAGCACACATGCAAATGAGGCCAGGTTTAGAGCAAGGTTTTAAAGAGCTGAACCAGTGATATGAAAAGCTAAAGAAGAAAATAAAATTTCATTGGCTTACAATTTCCCAGGAAAACCATTACTGAAAAATCACTGATTATACCAGCCTAGTTCCAATATGTAAAACAATGTATTAAAGTAAGTCAAATTAGTCGGAAAAGATATAGACATGATTACACAAGGCAAACGAACACAAAAATCCCAATGGGGTCACATCATGAACTGTTATCATGAGATTGAAAAAGAAAACTAGCAAAAAATAAAACAAATCTTTAATAAAACTGTGATTTAAAAAAAAGAATAAAATGTGCAAAGATCAACATCAAAGGAAACAACGAGGAATAATGTACAGTGTATATCAGTGCGCTGAGAACATTATGGATGAAAACACTCAAACATCATTGGCGCATCCATTCAAAACTCCTCCTCGATTCAAGCAGTGCAAATAGGTTTCACAAAAATTAAAGCCAAATAAAAGAATTGCACGGCTTCAGTAACAGTAAAACATTGGCATTCAGATCAGTGCAAAACATTCATATCTGATTCCTACATCTATTTTGTGATTGCCTGAGCTCTAAACACAGTTTCACAAAGCCTACACTTTGTTTTATGCTGTTGGTTGATACCTTTCTGAATTTCTTTTTTCAATTAATGAAAAGAGAAAAATAGGTTAACCAGTGGAAGCGAGTAATCTTCAAGCTAATTTAAAGTGTATCAACACAAGGAATGAATCCTGAGCCATAGCTAAGCACTTCAATGTAACACTTCCTGGACAGGAAACAACACGGTTAAATAAATAGATGTAAGAAGCAGTTAGACTCTACAGAGAACGGGGTAAGAAACAGCTGCACAATGAGATACTGTGGCTCATCTGTAAAAAAAAATCTCATATTTTACTTACCACAGGCCAGCCAAGATAAAAATGAGTATTTCAGGAAAAAAGAACGCAGTCATACATTAACGTAAACTTCATAAACAATCTTGAGTGTATTCCTCTGTTAAGAAAACACTTAGTACTGTGTAACTCGCTTTAAACATTCTGTTACTTGCACATTTTTATTGAAATGTCTTTTATAGTGTACAAATTGAGCAAGAATTAAGAGTTATAAACCGGAAGTGTTTTTTTTTTCAAAGTAAAGTGTTTGATATTTGAGATTTAAAATTAATCTGTTTGATATTTGAATTTTAACGAAAAGTGTTTGATATTTTAATTTTAAAAGTAAAGTGTTTGATATTTGAGATTTTAAATGAATCTGTTTGATATTTGAAATTTAACGTAATGTGTTTGATATTTGAATTTTAACGTAATGCGTTTGATATTTAAATTTTAACGTAATGCGCTTGATATTTACATTTTAAAAGTAATAAGTTTGATGTTTGAGTTTTAACATAATGTGTTTGATATTTGAGTTTTATTGTAATGTGTTTGATATTTGAAATTTAAAGTTATGTGTTTAATATTTTAAATTTAATGTAATGTGTTTGATATTTGAATTTTAACATAATGTGTTTGATATTTGAATTTTAACATAATGTGTTTGAATTTTTTTTTTACTGCAATGTGTTTGATATTTTTTATTTAACTTAATGTTTGTTTATATTGTTTAATTAACCTAACACTCTTAACAGGTGTTTGGTTAAGAACAAGATAAGCTACTTTTCATATAGAAATGCAATTATATATTTTTGCTAAACCATTAATTCATGCTTAACTTATTCATTAAAATCATATCAAAACGCCAACAGTACAACAATCAAAATGTCAAGTGTAAGTTTTAAGATAAGTATTATTTCATCACAAAAGCAGTTTGCCAGACTTCCATAATTACAATACTACTTATAATTATAATCTTTTATAAATGATTTACCTAATTTTATAAATGAATTTTAATTCACTAAGTGCCAATCGTTGATCTTAAAAGTAAATGTAAAATCCATTTAGTTGGCAATCTTGTATGGTCTGAGCATTAATAAATTAGCAACAAATTGCATAAAAGGTGAACAACAGCATCTCATATGTGCTTCAGGGAGCGATGGCTTATACATCACCATTGATTCAAGTAGATTTGATATCACTAGTGCATCACATGGACATGTTTTCTACATTTGTGACTACATCAGACTCGTGCGACTCACTTTGACCGTGATTTCACAGCATGATTGGCTGTGCCAGTGACTGTGTGGTTGGCTGATGTTTCCTCAGCTTCAGAGGCAGTGGACTCATCGTCGTCGTCGGTTTGCTCTGTGCTGTGGTAAAGCATCAGTGCCTGGGTCTTGTGGGTAATGGTGATAGTGCATGGTCCCTGCGCCCATGGCTCGCCATCCACCTGCATTGGCATTCGTGAACTCTTCAACACCATCTAACACAAACAAACACAGTTGTTTAGGACTGAACTTACTACGTCAACTAAATGCTGATATTGTTTTATCCATGGAAGCCATGAATTCCAAAAAAGAACAAAAGCAATAACAATACAAGCACACTACTGATCTTTAGAGCATTTTTAAAAACCTGAATTGTACTGATTTGCTTATCAATTGTTTAACAAATGTGGGGTCGCATCCTAGGTTCCTTGATTTGTACGCGTGGATATGTACGTGCTTGCTTTGAATAAATTTTATTGTCCAACTTCAACAAAAACATAACTCTTTACTGTCCTCGTATAAAACTTAAATTAAGACTAAATAATGTTTTCTTTGGATTAAACAGCTCATCTTCTCATACTACAATGCCAACGTAAGGCAACTCGATGTGACAGTCAAAACCTGTAAAATGTGGCTTATAATTGCCCCACCTGGCCATAAACAATGCAGGCTTTCAGTACACCCAAAATAGGCCGTTGCGCCCTCTAGTGGCAACAAGACAAAATTATAATAATGGCTCCAACAATTACATATTTTATTGACAATTTATCTAGTAGGATCCTATTGTATTTTTAAACAAATGTAAAAATGAATAGCTGAGTTCCTACAGCTTTTGAAAGATGTAAACATGTTCACATTTTGCAGCAGAATACATGGATACACAAACATTCAGATAAAATATGACGAAGTTCAGATATTTCACTGCAACACCTCAATCATGTCCCGAGAACCAAGCTATGTTCACAAGCTTATATTCAAGGTTTTCCAGCTTATTATAGTTAACAGCATATTAAAATAGTTCTCTCCAAAAAAAAATCCAAAGAAGAAATTATTTTTCTTAAACAGTATTACACAAATTATAAGTAAATACAACCAGAGATTGGCTTTTAATGAAGATTTAATATCTTAAAGTGAGACTTTTGGAGCTTTGATGTTTTAAACCACCCAGGACCAAACTCTCGTCCTGATTTTGAAAGTTCCTGCTCAATGAAAAACCACTTTGTTCTGATGTTAGCAAAACTCAGTTCAACTAGAGTGAATTGAGACATGCCTCATCTTTATTTAAAAAATGTGATTTTAAGATTTTTGGTGATTTTGAGATTTATTATCGATTCGAGAATATTATAAATGTATAATATTATTTGAGAATATTAATAATTTTCATTTTAGCAGATAAAAGCTCTAAAATTCATTACATATATATTAGATTTAAATGTATAAGTTGCAATGTTGTTCAAATAGCAGACATGGGTCTGCGTAGCGAATTTGAGGAAATTGTTATTTTGTATGTAATTCACATTGATCTTCAGTCACAATCTGAATCTACAGCCAAAATGCAACACTTTTCTAACTATGAACAATTAACAGTAAAAATGACACATGTTCACAGATTTAAAGTATAGGACCCCAGAAGTAATGTACAAAATACATTTTAATGATATCTTTGAATTAACAACAAAGTGCTTGTTTTTATTATTATTTTATACACTTATTTAATATATGAGGAGATTTGGCATTAGTTTTTCACCAAAGCATGTTTTTTACTGTGAGCATTACATATGGTGATGTGTTGCTCTTGAACGACTCGTTCAAAAAGAATTAATCTTTATAGTGAGTTCAGAGGAACTACTCTTTCTAGTAAATGATTCGTTGTCACCATCTGGTTCAGTCTCATTTTGCTCCTCAATGGACCCAGAGGCGGATTTAGAAAAGAACGGGTCGTTTGAAACGCTCTTCAACTCAATGTTTTTGTTTGCAATGCATTTCAATGGCTATAGAAAATAGATGTTAGAGAAGTTTAGTTTGTTTTAATCGCTCATTCACATGTGTGTATTTCACATGATATTGTGGTAATATTTCTCGTGTTTTGCCTAAATTAATACCAAACCTCCTTTTTGACTGCACATTATGGATTTTACGGAAACAAATGACCTAATATCGATGTTTTGGAAGTATCAGAAGAAGTTTTTCTGGTGTGTGTTGATAATGAAATGTAATTTCACTTCATTATTTTATAATTTCATTAGTATTTTGCTCAGTTTTTTTTTGTCATAACAATTTGCAGGTAATCTTGTTAGGGAATTAAGAAAAAAAATTGATGGACAAACGAAAAGAACAAATTGTTCAAAGAGTAGTTCTGTTGAGTGAAGAGAGTCAAAAGAACCGAGTCACCAAAATGAACGAAACTTCCCATCACTTATTGCATATGACGCGTTAAGTAAGAGTGAAGAAGGAGATGTTGTCTCACCCGCACAGTGTGCGCCTGTCCCAGCCTCACAGGGTTGGCCAGCTTCACCTGGATCTGTGCACAGTGGAAGGAACCATAGACCCCCACCACCTCTAACAAACCATCGTCCACACTGAAAAAAGAGCAGCATTTCTTTAGGCTTAACCCTTCTTTTAACCGACCTTATGCGTGCTTCTCTGCTCTCACCGGGTCGGAGGATAGGGCTCATCTCCCATTCCTTCCCAGAGCCTGCAGCCTCCCCCCCAGTAGCCGATGTTACAGACGATGATTCCCTCCAGGCTGGGCAGAGCTACCCGTTCTCCATCCAGCTCCAGCTGAGCAACACACCACAGAAAAAGCAAAATCTAATTAAGAAGCAGCTTTGATGGTAATAGTGAATGATAATAGTTACATTCTCCATATTTCAGGGGCTGAGGGAAACTATAAACTCACATTATCAGTAGTAATTTAATCAAATCCAGGAACAAACTAAAAGATCTAGTTCACTAGATAAAGTATTTGATACCTAATCCTCCAGCATCAGCTCTAATGAACAAAAAGTGACTCACTGGTCAAGATAGCTGACAGTTATACTCAAAAATATTAATAGCAACCTTAACATTTTAAATGTATTTATTTCATCAACCACAACCAAGATACAAGTATGTGTTAAAATGGAACAATAAAGAAAGAAAAATACATAATCATATTTCAACTTCATTTGAGTTTAATCACCTCTAAAGGTTCCTGTGAACCTGAAGTTAGCAGAACCTGGTTTACCTATGCATAAGTTGCTTGCTTAATAAAATTCCTTCCATTGTAAATGGAACAATGGAACAACATTCCCCCCAAAATACACATATCATATTATACAATTAACATTCATGCATTGGGCAGACACTTTTATTGAAAATGAACACAAATAAGCAATTCTTGCTCAAATAAACTATTGCAAACTCGCATTATAGTTACTATTATTATTATTATTTTATTACTATAATTAAATAATTAGAGCAACTCAAGTAAATTAAAGTACTCGACAAAAATCTCAAGGATGTATAGTCAATCATAAATATATAATAAGAAGAAATTATAATTAAAGGACTAAAGTATATTAGTTTTTAATGATACAAATATACTACAAATATTAATTTAAGGCTAAATCTACAAATCTATGACATTCTAAAGTACATTTCTACTCTGCTGGAGAATTGTAAAAGTAATGGTTGTGAAAACATTTGGTGCTTAGAGGGTCACTGTTTATAAGACCCACAAAACAGCCATGTCTAAAAATATTCTTGTTGAATTGAAGTTCTGCATATTCTAGACTCAAGCATCATAAAACACACCTGATCTCACTAATTCAAACCCTCTTGGCTTGTTTGTAGGGAAAGAAGTCTGCATGCTACTGGACAATAGTTTCTAAAATGTACAGAAATGAACCCCTCCAGGATTAATTTAGAATGCGGTGTGCTATTACAACTAGACAATCTACATTAAATAACGGACAATGGTATTTTAACACGGAGTAAAAAAAATAGTGTCTAAGAGAGGAAAGTCAAAATGCTTACCTCGATTCTTTTATCCAGATCCTTACATTCTTGCACTAAACAATCTTTGGTACCATAGAGGAAGTACACGGCCTGAGAGAAAAGATAACCGCTATTTTTTTCAGCCATGAGTTCATAAAACACATTTTCAACAAATAGGTACAGGGAAATTGAAATTCATAGAGGGAAAAGGGTACACTTTGGGTTTAGTTTTGAAAATGTATTCATTGTTGGATATGTATAAATTGGTGACTTTTTGAAATTTCAAACAAAGAACCATTTAATAAGGTCTCTCAGGAACACTGTGTTGAAACTAAGCAGAACTTTGAACAGATATATAGTGGCTTCTCTGTTATGTTTATAACATTTTACGCAAATAAACTTCACGTTCATTGGTATTATTGTGATTGCAATGTGCTCCGAGCGTAACAAAGTGCCTTGAGAAACTTCCTCCTAAAATTGAACCTGAAACTATAATAGATGTTAAATAATTAAACATTTGATACATCAAGGTGAAACATATTCAAGCGTGATAAAGAGTGGGTGAAGACATGTTATGTTCTAAATACCTTATTAATGATTCGGCTGGAGAAAAAGGAGGGCGTTTTTTCTCTGTGAGCGTGGAAGTTAAGCGCCATGAGAGCATCAGGACCCACAGAGAAGTAATTATTCATGGACAAAACCTGGAAAAGTAAATATAATCATTAATAAAAATCTGAAGTAAGGATAGTTTAAACTCATCTGATTAAATAGACTTACTAGAAGCCAACAATTTGATCATTATTATTTAGTTTTCTTTATAAAACTAAAAAGAAAACTACTTTTTTAGGAAAAAAAAAAAAAACTTTTCCTTTCTCGATATCCAGTTATCCAGCCTGTCAATCACACCCCTCACACTAACCTTTGGCTTCCGAAAATAGGTTCCTTTGGATGCAACTTGAACTTTCCAACTGAAACATTGAGAACAGAAACACAAAATAAACTAAAGAATTGACAACTCAAAAGCAAACCACCCCATACAGAGCCCTGCTCTAACCGGTCCATCCTGACCACCTCAGCTTCTACAACGTTCCTGAGCAGCTGTTCCACCGGGACCTCCCCTGCGTACCCCGCTCCCCATCCCAGAGAGTTGGAAAGATCGTTGCCCGTGCCCAGCGGCAAGATGGTCACCAGCGGCATAAACTGATCCTGACCCTAACAAGCATAAAAATATATATTTTAAAATCTTTTTTACTGACAAATGAAATCATTTAATAAAGCCATTTTATTGCAACATATAATTCAATTTTAACATCCATGTTATAGAACATCAACCTATTAATTTACATTTACATTTATGCATTTGGCAGACGCTTTTGTCCAAAGCGACTTACATTAGGGGAGAGGGAATTATAACACAATAACAAAAATCTGTTAAAAACAATATTTGTCTATCTCACCTTCAGCTTCATGGTATCGATGGCATCAAGAACCCATCCCACCGTGCCATCTCCACCACAAACCAGCACACGAGCGCTTCCTGGAGGCAGAAGAGTGCACAGCTGCAAGGCTTTAGACGGGGGCAGCTCCGAAAGGTCGAACACCTGGAGAAAGAAAACACACTTTACATTCATCAGTAGTATACATATTCAACCACTATCTGATAAAAAGAATTAAAGGAGTCAGGTCTACAATCTTCCAATACGAAAGGGCACATGGGTGGCTGTTCTTTGGGGACTGTGTGGCGTCCCATCCAATGCAGTAGAAAAGATGGTATCACTGATATTCTCTTGAGAGTACTTTTAACAAATCACTATAAATAAATTAACAACCTACACTTCTGAAACAGGTAGCTTCTAAGAGAAAGGAGGTCTCCCTCATAGCTAGCACAAAGCCTCATGGAAGGTAGGAAAAAGGTGGTTACTCTGCAAATGAAAATGATAGTAAATGGACTAATACCTGCACAGGGTTGAGAACTGTCCGAAATTCTCCCAGCAGGGCCTCTCCCATGTTGTTGCCACTTCTTGTGTTTGCCAAGACCAGCAGTGGAGTCCAGCCAGTCCCACAGGCCGCAGCCAGCTAGGGCACACACAGACACACAGGTTAATACTAACATAGTTAATAAAACATTCAGTGGATGTTCTCCCACAGACTAAAACGGTCCTTTAATGCCAAGTAACATTGAGCTTATTTGTTTGTTTGTTTAGTGGTTCATAGCCAAGTCAACATCTGGGGTCATATCATGGCTAGGGAAGAATACAGTCTAGTTTAACTTATAATAACTTATTCAGGTTTGAATTTGACATTTCAAACATTTCCTTGAAGTTTGATTTTTCACGAATTAGCCTCTCACGGTTTCACATCAAGTAAACTACATTCTTATATGTGCTATTCCACACCTTGTGAGTAAAATTAGTTCTTTCTGTGTTTCAGGTTTGTTGCATGGTGTATTTATTTGGTGGTGTACTTCATGAAGGTTGTTTCTAGTCCCATTTTTTAGAATGAGTTTTTTTTTAATAAACTAAATTTATTTCATTTAAATGTTTTCGATTTCATTTCAGTAAAAAAAAAAACATTATTATATTATTGATTTTTTTTTGGTAAAAAATTTAGGCTAGGCCCACATAGCCTACGGGACATAGAACGTAACACAGAGGGATTCCAACAAGATAAAGTTTTTAATTCTAGTATTGAGAGTTGAAAGTGGTGGCTCAGTATCACACAATTACAAGACCTCGTAACAGAGCCATTTTAACAAAGTAAATTCACAAATTAAACTTAAAAATGGGCAAATGAAACGTAACTGTGTCAAATTGGACCAAAAATAAACTTACCTTTTTTTATTTGATCTTGACCAATTTGCTATCCCCACACAAAGGCAACATTATTTGTAATGTATATGTATTACATAGTTATTTATATTTATTTATTTATATATATTTTATTTTATTTATATTTCTTTTTAAATGTCCCCCCCCCCTCCCCCAGATGATTAACAGCCTTAGGATTTGCCCGTATCACCTAATGAAAGCACCAGCTCTGCTCTGGACATATTAGGGCTATTTGATCGTTACTTGTGCTAAATAGCTTACGTACTGCCCCCTTTAACTTCTTTTGGAAAAGACTTTAGAAAATGTGATTCATTTCACTAATGATATCCTTGATTTAGTATGGCTAAGCGTTCTAAAAGAGTTCACAGACAGCTCACCTTACAGTACTCCTCTGGATGTCTACGTCGCAGCTTGTTGACCTGGTAGAGATAATATGGAGGTATGATGAGTGTGTGGAACTCTCCGAGATCACAAAGATCTTCCTTCAGCCTGGGCAAACAATCATCATGCACTGTTGTCTGGCACCACACGCACCTGAAAAACGGCACAAAATAAGAGCAAGGAGTTACCACTGGTGAAGCCTGGTTTCAAACAAAATAGAATTTTTTTAACCAAATTCTGCTGGTATAATTTCTAGCTAGGAATGTTGCGGCTAACATAAGTAAACAAACAATGTTACAGCCACTATTTCGAAAGCAAAATAAGTTAAAAACACAACTAACATTGTCCAATCAACTCCACGTTGTTGGTACCCAAATAGTACAATCTCTTATCCGTTTTGGTTGAAATGTCATGCGGTTTTTATCAATCAATCAAGTTTTTATATAACACTTTTTTAGCAGTTGCAATGTCCTAGTGTGGATCAGGTATAGTAAGTGCTAGTCACCTCCCCAGCAAAAAGAATCTACAAATTCAAGATCCATATACGAAAAGTTCGCCGGACAGCAATTGAAAAATCAAACTAAACAAAAAGACAAAGCAGAAACTAACAAACAAAAAACAAAGATTAGAAAAATGTAACACAGACAACAAACAGGTGATCAGCATCAGCTGCAGGATGAGAGATAAATGATGAGGATAGGTTATATAGACACATTGAACCACATTGTTTTTTTTAACAGTTTGTAGTATATAGTGCTCAGACACCATTTTTACAAATACCAAGAGCCAATTATTCCAATCTTAGATTAAACAGATATGTTTTTAATTTAGCTTTGAACTCTGTGAGCATAGCAGAGCTCCGGACAACATCCATTTGTTCCAGAGCTTCGGGGCTCTATATGAGAACGCTCTTCCTCCTCTGGTGGATTTACTAATCTGCGGAATAATCAATAGTCCTGCTTCTTGTGATCGAAGAGAGCAAGCTGGAATATATCATATCAATATATCAGCACCCTAAAGGTAAGGAGCAGTATCTTGTAGTCAATGCGATATTGTACAGGAACATAATGAAGACAGCACAAAACCGGTGAAATGTGGTCATATTTCTTTGTTCTTGTGAGAACTCTAGCTGCTGCGTTCTGTACTAACTGTAATTTTTGTAGTGTGGCGGCTGAACAGATCTAAGATCTAAGCATAATAAAGTAATTTTTCTGCATCTACGATAGACAGCATGTTCTGAACTTTGGCAATGTTCCTAAGGTGAAAGAATTGTTGTATTGCTTTACAACATTGTATTGCATTGGTGTATGGTTTTAGAATTGCTGTATTGTTTTTACATTTGTAATGGTGTTTTTAACTTGTTATTTTGCTTTCATAATAGTGAATCCCTCTGTCACTGTAATAAACCGTTGAGAAATGCTGGATTTAAAATGAGTTATCTTTATCATGTCATTAAATTATGTTTATTTGGACATATTCATAAGACAAAATTTCAATACACTTAAAATCAATTTTGCTTTGCTATACAAAACCACTGTGTGCATATTTAAACCCCAATGAGTGTCTTTATACATCCACAAAGTCATTCAGAAAAATACCAAGTTTTGTACCTTTATTGTGTACACACCAGTCATGAATTTGACACTCATAATGCACCTTTTCATTTTCCTTAATCCAAAGAGCTCCGCTAACTCACAACCAAATAAAGTTAAAACAATATGCAATAAAACAAAAGGCTTTGATTGAGACGCAAATGCATCAAAGCTGCTTTGCGACCTCTGCAATGCTTTTAAAAAAGGGATTTAGGAGGAGGACCGAGCTGCTCTGTATCTTATATAACTGGATTATAGCGATTACACATTTTAATCAAACGTCCTTTTTCAAGAGCATTAACAGCCAAAATAGCTGTTAACCTATAACCTTAGCTGTTAAGACTGTTAGGTCTGTTGAACTGAGATTCGCTGTCCTTGGCTCGTTCTCTGTGAAAAACAAGATCACAACAACTTTTTAAGTCCCCAAACTGTATACCACACTACAATTATATTACATACAACGTGTTTGGGTCTACTTGTAGAAGTTTCTATACCTCTATTCTGTCTTCACACACAAACATAAATCACACATAAACATAACATTTTACATTTTAGTACAATGGGTCTAGTAAAACCTCCAACCCTGCCAAAGTAGAACAGCACATATGCTTGAATTCTAAATGTGGAAAAAATAAGGTTACAGAACTATAAATAAAGTATATGTGCTGTTTATATCACTTGATTCTTGGCTAAAGTAAATATATTTTAAGGATTTTAACATAAAATGCATTGATTGGTGAATTAAAACCCCAAAATGCAATGGGTCCACCAGACCTGCAAACACTGCCTAAGTAACAATAATATGAACACCACGCAATGGTTAAAAATGATGCCTTTTATAGCAATAAGTTACATTAAAAGTAATCGAGTACTTCGCATCAAAGCACCTGTAATCGCAGAGCTTGGGTTGAGTGCCACACTGCTGCTTGCACTGGGCACAGTAGCTGGCGAGGGCCACGTTTCCCCGCACCCACTGGTGGCAGACCTTGCCTTCGGGGTGCATCTGGCTCATGATCTCTTTGCAGGCCAGGCTGCGGTCGGCTCCACGCACGCACAGCTCGTCCACGCAGACCCCGCAGCAGTCGCAGAACGCGCCCTGCAGGATGGGCACGCCACAAACCGAGCAGTAGGTGGGCTTGTTGAAGAGGTCCGTGTAGTGCCAGCCGTGCTTGCTCTTGCGAAACAGATCTTTCAGCTGAACTTTGCGTTTGGGCCGCTGGAAACTGCACCAGAGCGTGATGAGCACTGGGAGCAGCACAGCGAGCGTGGTCCACACCAGGAGAGTCCAGTCCTGCCTCGGTTCTGTTCTGCTGTCCTCCACAGACATCTTTAGGATTGAGCTTAACTTCCTGCTCGTGTCTCACGCACCCGGTGAGGAGGATAACGAAAAGCTAGCGACCACCATCCGTCAAGCGGCCAAGGACGAGGTTGAGGTCCGATAAAGGTTGTTCTGACATGTTTAAGAACATCCGAGGAGCATCAGAGCGCCAGGAGAAGAAGGAAGCGACGTTTCGGGTGCTACAGTAACACTTCTTGGCTGTCGAACACTGACAGACTGCGTTAAGGACAGATACTATACGAGTTTTACATTTTGTTTTAAAAACGCCCGTCATCGAGTCGGTGCACCGGGAACTCACTGGGAGCGTTAAAGCAAACAACGCATTAAAATCTTAACAACATTCATCTACTTCAACACGGAAATGATGACGAACTTTGTGACGGAGGAATCTAGTCGGCCAATAGGAAGGCAATACTTAGGCTGACGTACTAAAAACGTATGGGGAATATAAAGTGGCATAAACAAATAAATAAATGCTGTTAACCCCTTCATCCTGCGTCCATTCCAAACGGCACAGCGTTTCATCTGTTGTTTGTCGCTTTTGGGAAGTTTCGCTTAAATTAAATGTTTTTTTCCTCACATCTTTATGCAGTAAAACGCAAGAAAGTATCAGGTTGTTGTAATCTGAAAAATAAAAAAATAAAATAAAATATGTAAAAATTAAAGCATTTTTAATACATTTTTTTGCACATAGTGACAATAAAGTTTCAAATAATAATAATTGCTTGAATAATTTTTCATTTGAAGGACATTGAAAATGGCCCCAAAGACTCAGACACCACACAAGGGTTAACTGTGTTCTTTAAGTAATCGTTTAATGAAGTCCAATCTTGACAAGATGCATTTTAGACGATTATGGACTAAAATATATCTCAATTACTCCCCCCAAAATTATAATGGGCCTAAATCGATGTACCTGACATGAACTGACATGTAGCAGTGCTAGATTTTTTGGCCTTTAGAGTGCAGAGCCTAATGATTATTTGTTGATTGTTAGGGGATGGTTGATTTAGCCTAGTAAACACACACACACACACACGCACGCATACACACACACACGCACACGAGCACGCACACACACAGGCGCACGCACGCACACGCGCGCACACGCACACAAACATATATACAACCAACACGCTAAACATCTGTGGTTAACATAAATGTTTCACAGCCGTACATAAAATATTAGAAACTAAACATCAGCTTTAACTAGGCTTGTAGCAAACAAAATCAGTTTAGAAATAAAGTACAAATGTGAATGAGAGAATAAACAATTGGCCATAGCATTTTTATTAAAATAAGATATATTTTGCTTTACAATTAATTACAGTTGTTCTATGTAAACCTGGTTTACTGTATATGTCAGTCACGCTCTCGTCGTGCTGCTGTACTTGTAAGTGTTGGTTTTTGAAGCGAGGGCGACCCCGCGTGGACAAAAATACTTATTGCAAAATCTTCCAGATGTGCTGAGCTTTTTCTGCCCGCCAGTTTCCCCCAGATGTGCTGCTTGAGAGGGTTCCTTCTAAATGACGTTGACCTGTGTGTCTCCTCCTCATAAGCAGGCTAAACACCCCAAAACCCCTATTTCGTGCTGAGAAGCAAAGGGAAGGAGAATGAAGCTGTTGGCTTGCTTTGTTTGTGTGCTGCTGCTTTCTCTCTGTGCTGGTACGTTCCTGCTCGCTCTTAATGCTTATTTATCCCACCGCTCGTAACGTTTAGTGCTCTAACTAACATTCTGTGTTACAGAGTATTTCGCATTTGTGTGATTGGGTGTGTATGTTTTTGTTGCTAAAATTATTTTAAAACTTTACATTTTAAGATCAGAATTTTGGTTTGGAATTCATCATAATTGGGATACGCGTTCTGTTTCATTTGAGGTCTGTTTTTTTTTTTTGCTCTTATTTTGCAGCCACCTCCAACCATGATTTGTGTTGTTGTTGTTCCGAACCTCAATACACTCGTTTAATTATGTGCAAAATATATTTCGCTCGAGATGTTGCCTATCACAAGTTCTGTGAAAAGTTGGCTTTACGTTTTGCCACGTCGCTGTTTACCGTTTTCACGGTTCTCTCAGACGGGTCAGAGCTGCGGGTCACGCTTTCCCCGGGGAGACGCGCTCATGAATGGATACTTTGTGTTTTCCAGCGAGGGAGGGAGGGAGAGAGAGAGAGAGAGAGAGAGAGAGAGAGGAGAGACTAGAAGATCGTCCGAGTAGAGAGAGAGATATATAGAGAGATAGGAGTGATAGAGAGAGTATCCCGTTTGAATGTACCGAAGCAGGTCGCTTTATTGTTTGGCTCTGCACGAAGCAGTGATGTGATCTGTAGGAACTTGAGGTTTGTGAGCGACTGGTCCGCAAGCAGCCAGCGTCCCGAAAACGTTCGGAGCGGTCTTTGAAGTAAGCGGCTTGATGAGATTGAATGGATGAGGAGACCTGAGAGAATTTAGAGATGAGAGAGAGATGGGAGCTGACCGATCCACGAGACATGAAGACGAGTACGAGGAGTGTCGTTTTCCTGTGTTGATGGCGCCCTTCTGTGTACGCAGACATGCGGGAACGGAGACTCCGAGAGAGAGAGGAGAGAGAGAGGGCACCTGATGGAGAGAGAGATATGAGAGGGCCAGTTTGAGAGGAGTACGCCGCTGCTTGGAGAGAGTCGTTTCGCAGTATCACTTGAGAAGAGAGTTTTGCAGAGAACTGCGACTCAGAACGATGGGATGTTATTTGCACTTAGATTGCCGCCTTCCGTCTGGTACGGATTATGAGAGAGAGATCTGTACTGGAGAGTTGACGTCTCTTTTCTAGTAGCACGGCAGAGAGTAAGTCGGAGATTCTGCATGTCACCTTTTTTCGCTGTTCTGGAATGCCCCAGTAACCGATCGAGGCGGAGGAGGTGTTATAGTGCGGAGCATCCCTTTGCCCGCATCATCGAAGAGAAGAACGACTTATGAGTCGTAGGGATCTGACCGCCTCTTCTACTTGCAGTTTTTCTTTGTTTCGAGCTTGATCGTGAGAGGCCGGTGAGGAGTGACGCTGACGTTAAATGGATCGTGAGTCCTGCTCCAGCTGACCCCGCACGACGGCCCCTGACCTATTGAGCATCGGAGGGAGATTCCCTTGTCCTTGAGAGATGAGATCAGGATTGAGATATGTGAAGCGATCGTTCGGATCCTGGCGTTGAGGAGTAGATTCGGCGAGACTGTTCTTGGTCGGAACGAGCAGGGTTCAGATTACCCGAGATCCCTTTTTTGCGATCTCTTGTTCATCCTGTTGATGTGGGAGGACGCCCTGAGAGCATGAACGACCAAGTCACCTCTGCCCCCGTGGGGCGTATAGGGAGGATCCTCGATGGCCGGATTGAGGATGCTCACAATCTCCTGACGGGGGTGAATGAGGGACGAATGAGTAGCAGCAGCGATTGGCGGCAACGGGACTATCTCCCGGACGACCACAGGAACGCATTTGTAGAGATGAAGAGAAACCGAGCGGGACCGCCCGCTTGCGAATTGTACCAGTCTTTTCCGCTCCTCACTACGTTTTTACGAGATGAGCCAAGACCACGGGGGATCAGTAAGGCCGAGACCGGTTGCGGTTGTGCGTTAATGTAGAAGCACTTTGGGGGCAGAGATCCTCGATGAGGATATGGCGGCTGCGCTATGACTTGTGGATCTGATAAGCATACTCCTCCCCCCGTCAGAGTGGATCTCGATGGAGCTGAGAGTCTGGTAGTTGAATTGTAGATTGGGCCGTCTATTATATGATGTAGAGCGCACGTTCGATGCCCTATCGTCGCTACTTGGCTTCTAGCATCCTACGTACGTCCATGTACCTTTCGGAAGATGCTTGATATGGCTGGATGACCGAGGACGTTCCCTGGGTTACCGAGCAATTCGGAGAGCGAGTTTTACTGATATTTAGCGAGAGCCGGAGAGACTGTAGTATTGCTTGTATGGGAAATTAATGTGAGACTCTATTGAGACCGTACGACCTTGTAGCGGATGTGAGAGACCGATGAGGCCGAAGGGAAACGAGAAGGGGAGAGGGAGCTGTGACTATCAGGTTTACTCCCCTGCATTCGTGATGAGAGGAGAAGATTATTTTTGCGGCTGAGATGAATGCGTTCGTTAATTGGATTTGTCCATCACTATTTGCTCTCCTAGGTTTTCTTAAATCTTTATTACCACCACGCATGACGAGCGTTCTTCCTTATGCTCGTGAGAAAGAGCCTGATTTCGATTATTCTTCGTTTCGATTACTTCCGTCAAACGACGATGGACACAGAGACGTACCCGGAACCCTCGGACCCCCGCCCACCTTGAAAACGAGATGGTGAGAGGAGCAACGGACTGAGTGCGGAGCACTTAGCGCACAAGTCGAGAGAGAGACTAGACACACCTGACTGAAGCGATGGCTTTAGAGAGAGCTGGCAGAACGCAGGATAGTGAGACTGACTGTGAGATGAGCTCTGCGAGCATGTGATTGCAGAGGAGGCAGGATTGGCACCGAGAGGACTCAGACGCATATAGTATGAGGGAGGAGAGTGACTGATGAGCGAGATGAGATGAGAGGAGAAAAGAGACGAGGCGGAGAGGAGAGAGAGGGAGGGAGAGAACATCTGAGGGATTGGAGATGCCGGAGAGAGAGAGAGAGAGGGACTACATTTTTGTCAAGGATGGCGAGAGATGAGATAAGAGAGCCACGGAGGAGAAAGCATGGCAGGAGTATGAGAGAGGATGAGCCAGCGGGACCGAGAGAGAGAGGAGGGAAGAGGGGGTAGAGGGTGTTGAGAGAGGGTAGGAGAGGAGAGGGAGCGAGAGAGGGGAGGGAGGAGAGAGGTGAGAGAGAGAGGATAGGAAGAGGGAGAGAGAGTAAGGAGAGAGAGGGGAGAGAGAGAGGGAGAGAGAGGGAGAGAGAGGAGAAGAGAGAGGAGAGAGAGAGAGAGGGAGGAGAGAGAGAGGGAGAGAGAGAGAGAGGGAGAGGAGAGAGGGAAGGGAGAGAGAGAGAGAGAGGGAGGGAGAGAGAGAGAGAGAGAGAGGGAGAGGGAGGGTGAGAGAGAGGGAGAGGGAGGGAGAGAGAGAGGGAGAGAGGGAGAGCCCATGAGGGTGAGGAGCAGGAAAACCTATACTTCAGCACTGTCTGCGCATCTGCTTCGGTGAAGCCTCGGGTAGTCGCGCGCCTTCCATGCCGCTCTTCAGTTCCTTGTTTCGCGTGTTTCAGGAGTACATGCTGCACCTCCAGCAGCTGGAGCAGAGGGCCCGGGAGACCAGCCTGGAGCACTGGCAGAACCCGCACTGCTTCCCGCGATGTGACCGCAACTACGGCTACCCAGTCTAACCCACCAGCCAGCCTCCCGACGGTGTGGTAAAAGCAAAACCATTAGCTTCATTCCTATAATATTACAAGACGTGATTATAGGCGTGATCGTTTCAGTTTTTATTTGTCAATGGATAGTTTATATGGCTTTACGTGGATGGTTTCAAATTCTTATTTTTGTCAGACACTGATTAAGATGCACAATCCGTATTTTGGTACTTTCTATCTTTTATTGTTGTGACAAGTGAGTTTCACTATTTGTTGCCCATCTCATCCCGATCGCAAGAGCTTCATCAAAGCGAAAGGAACCAGAGTAACGGAAGCTCGTTTTCCCGCAGGTTCAAGACAAGAAGAAGGCAATTCCAGAAGAGAAATGGAATAAAAGACCTTCATGAGCCAAAGAAAATCCCATCGTCCATGCATATTCTATTTTTAACCGTAGACTATGAAAGTTACATTAGATGTTAAAAAATAAATAAAAAATAAAACACATAAATGAGCAACATATTTCGATTGAGACAGGTTATTGTCGGCGAGTCTTATTTGAAACCGGTTAAAACACCGGGTTGTTTTCCTCCCAAAAAACTGTAAACCGTTTTCTTAGGAAACAAACGGTCGGTGTTTCCAGAAGCTTCCGTGGAATGCGATCAACTATCAGGAGCAGCGACCTCGGCCTGGAATCTAATCGATCAATTGATCCATGTAAAGTACTACGACATCGACAATATTTTGTTTGAAAACCATTAATCTAATCCCTATTTTTATCCTTAAATCTAAAGGTTGAAAATAGTTGGCCCGTTTCCCAATGATGACAAAAGGGAACAACAAAAATATCCCGATCGACGAAACTCATTCAAAATTTACTTAATAAACTAGATTTTTCAATTAATAATTTTCTGGTGTTATATGTTGTGTTCTATTGCTGGCCGGATATATTGTGGCTTTTACTACCAAAGTAACAATGTAAATATGCTGAAAACAAATAAAGACACTAAATAACGTCGCTAAATCTGTATATAGCAAGCTAATTTTAATTCTTGATTTGTTAGGCCTAATATGAATTTTAATTAATTTAATAGGAAGTAGAATTTTCTTAAATTTTTTTGCTTTCATCCATTTGATGGACATTTGTCAGAAATTTGCTAAAACGTTGTTGAAATAATAGTTTATGTTGTAATTCCTCATGAGTAGTCACGTGAGGTGACGTGGAAAAACATCAAATGAGACGAGACACGCTCTTATCCATTTATTTCTTTTGATAGGAAAACAAGATTTTACAGTCACAATATATAGATTATTAATAGGCTATTAAAGTGAAATGTACAAGGAACTAGAAGATTTTAAAACTTGATTACACAGTACAACACGTTGAGTCAACTGTGCAAAATGACAATTTTGTTTAATACACATTTAAGTTTTTCATAATTCTATGTAAATTGTGAAATGTTCTATTTTTTTAGGTGAAACCATGTATTTAAATGCAGCATTGTTGAACTATTCTGCATGCAAAAAAATGTACAAGAAATACACTTTGCTGGGTTATTTATGTTAACGTGAGTTTAAATGTTTCAACCAAAAAGTTAGATTGTTTGGTGTTAAAGCTGTGTTAATCATGTGACACTTAAGGGGTTAATGCTCAGCTCATCCATCCAGTGATTTTAAAGTAAGCCCCAGTGCTATGTTTATAACTTTTTTTACATGTTTATTCATTAGATATATATGGGTGCAGCAGAAAAACAATCATCTTTTGTCTTTGAAGAAGCCTTTATCTGTGCTACTCTCCTTGATTGTTACTGTCAGGAAGTTTGTAGTCACATCAGTGACAAGAACTTTCTCTAAATTGTTAAATGAGGGTTGCCAAACCTCCTCGTCTTCATCACCCTCTCCAAATATCCGGGCCACCGGTATTTTAGCAATAAGTGAAGGCTGTCTGCTTCTTAAATCACCATAATCTAACACTCTTTTCTTTGAATAGTGTTTCAGGTGTTTATGAAGAAAGTAGCTTGTGTTTTTTGTCATGTAGCCCTGTAAGCTGGCCTCCCCTCTGCTGGAATGTAAATTCCACTTCTGAGATATTTGCAGGGTTTTCCTGCTCAGAACATCCCTGTTATGTTTGTGTGACAAGCTGGCATCCATGTGCCTGTGAGATAATTTGAGTCCCCCTTTAATTTCAGAATGTGTCTCTTCCTCTTCACCCAATCCTAACTTTGCCATTTTGGAAGGCATGTTTGCCATGGTGTCGTCAGCTGCCCTTTTTGCAAGTGCTGGAAGTAAGGTGTCTGCATATGCATCTGTAAAGCGTAATTTGGGTTTCCGTCCTCGTTTTTTGGGTGTGAAGGTAAATTCAGTCAAGGCTCTCATTTGGGAATGATGTGGAGCGTTATGCTGATGAGGTTCTGGTGGAGAAAGCTGTACACTCTCTCCTCTGTTAACCGTGCTGGGAGGAAATATTGTTGGAACCACAGCACGCAGTCCCTCTCTGGAGCGGGGAGTCACCACAGAATCTGGATTGAGACTTCTGAATCCTGACTCATTCCGGAATTCGTAAGGCTTTGACTTCTCTTTAGCCTGGGCCTAAAAAAAATGGAATGTTACTGTTGTTTAAAAAAACACAAACAAATTGTTAAACCAAAGTAATTTTGATAAACAGTTCAAAGACACAAGGAAATACTTAAAAAAAAAGAAACTTAGCAGATATTTTTTTTCTTATTTCTAGTAATTTGTTTCTTTCGTGAGTTGAAGAAAAGATGATCTTAAAATTCAATAGAGGATGGCACTGAGCCTATGGAATTAACCTTTTATGTAAAAATAGAAACGGAAAGTTTTACCATTTTAATTCTGAGCAACAGAAAAGCAACTTTTTCAAGAAGCTTTGAAGTTAAAAGTCTGCTGTAAAACCTTGTGGTTTACTAGTTTCTGAAGTTTCAAATAGAGTCAGGCATTTATCTGATTGTAATCAATTTCGTGAATACATCACGAACTTCCATGAGTCTGGGCTGAATTTTAGCCAATATTTTATTCCCCAAAATATGAATGCTTAAGTTAAAAGTTATGTTAACCTTAAGAAGGAATGTCTTGAGCTTCGGGCCTCGTTTCTTGGGTCCAAACATTTCTCTCTCGCGCTCTCTGAAAGAGAAAGAAAGCGCATCTGTCAAACTAACAATATTAACGACAGTTAAAGTTAAAAGTGTCCCTTTAATTCTCTGCGCTTAATTTACCTTTCTTCGAACGCCACAAATAAGCGTGAGTCTAGAATATTCTCCTCGGGTTCCCAAGTACTATACCTAAAAACAAAAGAGGTTGTCATCATTTCAGTCATTCTCTGGTGGTTTCTGCTCTGCTAGCAGGGGAGCTAAAGTTAATGTTGCGGCGTGCTTTCTGTAAACATGGCAGGAGAAAACATCAGGGGAAACTGCAAACGGGTCCATGGCCCTAACGTTTTAGAAAAGATAACGTTTTATAAAAGATTTGACAGCCATTGCGGTCACCACAACAGTACGGCAGGAAGAGCGTGCACTCACTTGAGGGACCAGCCCTTCCATTTCACGAGATATTCCATGCGACCCTGCGCGTGCCATCAGACACAGACAAGAAATTCACGTCAGATTTTGTGAGCGCGAGTCGAGGACAGAAGCAAAAAAAACACTAGCAACAATATCAGGCTCGTTCGCCACAGAACATAACGTTACCCGTCGCAATCGTCTCTTGATGATAGATTCAGCCGCGAACACCCTCTCTCCCACCGCAGACAGCTCCATGTTTACCGACGTCTACCGTTAGCTTGCAGCGAAGCTAGCCGAGAGATGAGCCAGCGCAGAGACCACCAGCTCGAGTCGAGTTCTCCGCAGCCCATAATACTCTCGCGCTCAGCCTGACGTCATCACGGTCTTTTGCATGTTGCCTTGGTACCGTTTGTAGGTGGAAGCATTTAGAGGCTTCTGATTGGCTCAGCTGTTGCTAAGTGGCTGGAGTTGGTCTGCGCATAGATTTAGGCCCTTACTATTCAACATTAACAGCAAGTGTCGGTACTTACTTATATTTCATCAATGAATGGGAGAGTTTAGATTTAATGAAAACACAAATAACACTGTCATAATTGTCATATTTAACGTTTAAGTCTAATTGAAATTAAATCCTCGACATATTCGCTGACATTTCCATGGCTGTAACAGAGATCTAAAACGCAAGAAATAAAGCTCAATAAATTAGTATATGTTGGCTTTTTATGGTAACGATTTCTTAACAATTCACAAAATCAGACCTGATCTGTTTTCGATGACATCTGCCGTTTCATAACATGCAAAGGCAGGTGTACACGTAGTCTATTTATTCGCCATTTTATACCCAATCTTTATGGTTCAGTTGACTTTCCAGTTTTTTTCCCGTCAAAAAGATCCTTCATGAGAATTGTCTTTATAAATCGCCATCTTTTCTTAACGTGTATATATGTTAACAAACGTGTACGTGTATATAAGTGTCATTTATTGATAGATGAACCGTGGCCCCGCGTGGGACTGTCGATCGGGGCATCGCAGCGAGCTGGCAAGGGCACTTCCTGCTGGAAATCAGCAGAACCACGCGAGTAATGTATACAGAAAGTTGAACAAGAGGTGATTAAATGTCTTTCTGTAAGTTTTAAATGATGTCTAATTAAACAACACAAATAAACTATCAAGGTTTACCAACTGAATATAGGTTTTGGATAGTCCAAATAAATGTAAGCTATATATAGCCTCTTTATAGCCATGCATCTCATGATATATAACGCACATTAAAATAAATTAAATTGTGTTAATTTACAAAAGCTTACCTCTTGTATTTTTAATTACAGCTGGATAATATTTTTCATATATAGGCCTATGTAAAATTTGAGAGGAAAAACAGATAAAAAACGGCCTGATTATAAATCGACCATTTTTAAACGGACAACTTATTCGTTGATGTCGGAAATGTGCCCAATTGAGCTATATGCGCTTCTTATTTTCACTATAGGCCATGTTTAACGAATTTTTTAAAATGACTAGTTTGTAAAGTTTCCCCTAGCACTTCATTAGCCTGATGCAGTGTGCTGAAAGCCAGCTAAAAGGTCAACGCATGCGTCGTCTTTCCCTTTAAAGCATCAACCAGGAATATCATTTTAGCTTAGATATAATGAAACGCACGGCTGCTTTATATAGGATATTTTGCGAAGTGTAATTACATTGTATTTTAGAAATAGTTAAAAATACAAGACCTTCTTTTCAATTTTCAGCCAATAAAATAAACCCGACTGTTCGCAGGATTGCTTGCGCGTTCCGTTATAGGTGAAAATTATTATATTTCAACGTCTCTAAGCGCCTTTATTAATTCAGTTTTATTTTCATTAGCTTTTCTTTTCTCGCTACTGAAAAACATTTTTTTTTGTTAATTTCCCTGTTACCATTGAAACGATCAACCGACAATTAACCCGATAGTCTCCTTAGAAGGTTTCATATTAAATGTTTAATAGTAATTTATTGTGGTTTAGGCATCGTATTGAATTGTGTGGCGTGTGGCTGCGTTCTATCGGCTTTGCGCATTGAAAAATGTGTTTTTTTTAATTAATTTAATGATACAGCGCCGAAAAAGAATGCACTTTATTTTAATTACGCCAAGCCGTCTCGACAAATACATAAATAAATAAGTTCTAGGTAATAGTTGGAAATGAAGGATTCTATTAAAACGATATTCCTAGAGTAAAATAATTAGAAGACCGATTTTCAGAGTATCGGCTTTATGAATGGAATGTAACAAACCCAGAGTTAAAATAATGTGTGATTAAATTGATGCTAAAACGAAGCTCTAAACACTGTATAGGTAATCATCTTTTCAAATCACGGCTGTTGGAGGTCTTTAGCCTTTAAACGGAGAGCGGAAATGCACTGCTGGGAAGCTGAATTCACAGATTCGCAAAATCGGTGTCTGGACCGAGGAAGCCATTTTCTAAGCGCGTGTAGCAGCCACGAGCGCGTCAGCGACGAGAGAGGAAATGGTTGATCCGGCAGACGCTCGGCTCGAAGCGTCTGCGAAACAGTTCTCTTTCACCGAGCCTCGTCTCTGCTCTACACAGCTTAGGGCCAACTATAACCGGTGATCTACTCCCGCAACCGAGCGAAGCGTTTTCGCTACATTCTTCACGCTATTTCCGTTGAACAGATCGTATTTTATCTATACTTGTTAAGGGCTCAAATGTCCATACAGCGAATGAAAATGCTTCAAAAGCTCACAGTTTCCACTTTTAGTGTGCATTTTAGAAACATTTTAATCTACAACTTCTGTTCAATGATCTTTTAGGGTCTTAGAAGCTTCAAATCCTATAGAAGCAATTCCTGATTGAAACTTTGAATTTCTGCTTTAGCGTTTACTTTATTGTATATTTGCAAGTATCCTTAAAATTGTCATGTTCATTTGTTATTTTGTTGCATTTTTTCACTTTTAGGTATACATTTATTTGAGCACAAGTGAGTTTTTTTTAAGTCGTTTCTGTTTCTAGTGGAGGTGAATGGGGCTTGTAAACTAAAGGATGCTGATGTTGTTCTGTTAGTGAGCATACTGTTTCCCAAATGATAGACCTTTATGAGCATGACATCAAATTATAGTCTTTTTTAATGAGAGATTTTAAGGGACTTTTAAAAACAGGCCTATTGAAGAAAAGTGACATTCATAACTCATAGTTCTCTCATGTTTATAAAAATCAATGGCTTGTTAAGTAACAAAATTTTTTAATTTCAGTAGAATGTGAGTGCAACGTGTTTTACATGCTGGAATACTTTTCTGAACTTAATGGGACTCTTCTGAGTGGTGTTTACATGATATGTTTCTAAATGAAATAAGTATAAGTGTGTTTCAATTGAGGTGTAAGTTGGCTCCAACAGATTCCAGTCAATGTGGTATTGAACAAGTGTTCAAAAGTTGTAAGAATAAGTCTTAATGAATAATTCGAAAGATTCCAAGGTTAATTCTCCCTGGTTTGAGACAATCAAGGAAAAGAGATTCCCAAAAAAGTCATATGAAACAAGACAATAGCCTTTTTCAGTAATTTAATTTTTTTACTGGAGTTTCTGTCGACTATTCTGGTTTGCCCACAGTTCAAAAACACAATTGTAAATTTTATTGGTAACTAAATTAGTCATAGTTGAAATTTTTGTGGGTGGTCCTGCAATGAACTTGTATGGGGTTGACATCAGCACTCTAATTATAGGAACATGCTTCTAATTAAGAATGAAATAAACTTTTCCAACGTAGATCCAAGAAATACTTCCTGCTCAGTTCTGAGACTTTAAAAATAATTTACAAAGTTCAGCATGTCACTTGTCATGCTGTTTTACTGAAACTGGATTTCTCACGAACTCAGATACCTCTGTCATTCATTGACATTTTTGCAGACACAACCAGTTCCATGTGACAATAATTAGGTTTAATTTGCATGGATATAAAATAAAACCTTACAATTTCAGACATGAGAGTGTCTCTTTCTCTTTTTCATGACAATCCCATTCATCCTCTAGCACACAGCATATAGAAAAAGACATATGTCAGACTATAAAATATATTTTTATTCTGTTTAGACAAAACTAAGTCAAACATTCAAGCAACATTTTGGAAACACTACAAAAGACATCCGTTTAAAAGATCTGTTATCAAGTGCTTCTTATATTTAATCTTCTGAAATATAGCACTGAAAAATCTCTCAGCTAATACAAGCTATTGATAGGAAAGCCTGTTTAGTTATTCCTAATATGGAAGAGTTAGTATGAATTTTTAAGTTAGTTCAGTTTTTACAAACTAACAGATCTTTAAATGATTGTTTTAAATTATTTCAAGTTCAAGGACTTGACAGATCATTTGGAGTGTTCCAGTTGAAAAAAATCACACAGAATAGACTCCAGTTTTTAGACTTAACATATTTGCTTTCTGCCTTCTAAGCAGCGACATACTCCTTGAATGTCACTGTGAGGCAGTTAGCTGTGACGTCAGTGATTATTATGTTCCCCATAAACGGGGTGATGTTTGAAACCATTATTTTATGTTCAGTCTCATCTTCTTTTGTTGGGGACACAACCTCTTTCTCTGTCCTTACAGTGTTTTCAGTCTTAGACGCTATCGAAACTCTTCTTTCCTCTCTCGACCTCACACAGCTGAGGTCTATGGGTTCTACTTGGTTGGAGTCCAGGATTTCAGAGCCACTGCGTTGATGGCCATTGGAGTGCATAGTGCTATTGCAAGAGTGAAACACGTTGGTATTTTGAGCACTTTTGCTCTGAAGGCCAAGGAACCTCTTTGCCTCTTGAGTTTCACTGTCAGTCGAAGAATGGCAACGCTTCTGAGAAACTGATTGGGGACCCTTTTGTATGGTCTGGGTGCTTGTTTGATCACATTTCTCAAAAGGCACTGTAGTCAGACTTAATTCGGTTGTCGGTTGCAAGAGCTGTTTATCAGAACTGCTAAGCTTCTTTGAGATGTCTAACATAAAACTTTTAGCGCACGTCTTGTTAGGATTCCCTTTTTCCCCATCACAAAATGTTAGTCCATTCGAAAACCTTGAACAGACCTGGTCAGTTTTACTGTCCTTTTTAATCCCATTTAAAGAACTTTGCTTTGGGTGCTTTATCTTCTCTTTGCAATGCTCAACTAAATTAGACTTAAAGTCCTCTGCTTTCACTTCATCCTCTGCATTTGAAATGTCCTTTTTGGTTGTAGCCGTTTGTGAACTGTTTTCCATGTACTTGCTCATAACAATGACAATGCGGCCATTTTTATTCTTATTCTTCACAATCTTCAGTTTGTTTCTTATTCCATTCAGAGGTACCAAAGATCCCTTTCCACAACCATGATTGATCCCATTGAAATCCGTCTCACTGTTTAATTCAGTACTTTTCTTTGAAATCCCCTTCATTTTACTGAGGCATCCAGTATCCTTATCTTGGACCCACTTCTGCTGAAGAGCTGGAGATAAGTCCCATTCTTTGTCAGCTAATTCATGAACTTTGGCCTCTTTGACACTCTGAAACACGGAGCCATACAATTTAGGGTTCGGTTGATAGGGGTGGTGTTTCTTGCTGTTAAGCTGGTAGTAGAGCTTCTTTTTCCCATTTAAGACTGTCTCTCCCAAGTTGTCTTTTGCAGTGGGAATATAGGGATGGTGTTTTTTGCTGTTGAGTTGGTATTGTTGGCTTTGCACTAGATCTGGATCTCCTTTGGGTTGTTTGTCCTCAGTGTGAGACACCCCATGAAGGTCTGTAAGAATGCTGGATCTTCGAGCAAATGATGGCACCTTGGAAATAAGACAAACCCACCATTACCTTTACAGAACAGTCAAAGAGCAAACTTTTAAGTGAAGAAAAATGTTTACCTGGAGGAGAAGATGTTTTGGTTTGGGTCCTCGTTTTCGATAACCCATTAACTGTTCTTGTCTTTCCCTATAAAAAATAGATTTCATAGTTGAGTCAAAATAAATGTGACGTTTAAGATATTCTACATTTTAAGCTATTTGGTTTCATTTCCTAAAGACCAAGAATATCTTCGAGTTTCTGAAAGAAGAGGTTTTGAAGGGCCATAATCCTGCTTGCTTCAATGTTTATTTAACACACCTCCTCCAAGTCCTTCTTGGTGACACCTATGACTTATTATGTCCAAATGAAATATCAAAAACTCAAATAGATAGACTGGGATCCTTTGTTACCTATGTGGGTATACTATTACTCCAATCGGGAAAAACACCAATGTAAAATTCAAACAGCATTAAAAGGGTTTTACTTATTTATATATTTTGTAAAACCATAGATGTGTTGCATATTAAAATTCAATCTAAGTGGTTAATCCTCCCTGAAATGAGCATAAACATTTAAATTCCCTAAGCTTTGTTTACTTGCCATGCTAAGATATTCTTAGCCAAGCCACAAAAACAGCTTCTGAGAAAAACTATTCCAGATCAGAAACTCTAGCCAAATTGATGTATATCGAATTTAATCTGAGTATTGTTGTTTCATAAACACCTTCAATTTAGTAATACAGCCAATAAAAGAGCGCATGCGCTGCAGGGTTCTCCCGCTCATGAGCGCCCTCACCTCTAGTCAGAGAGTGACTAGAAAGTGAAAAAGAAGGAAAGCTTGTGCTTGAGCCTCCGTCTCCCCTCTCAAGGGCTCAAGGTCAGAGCGCAAACCAAGACTGTCTGGACGTCTCACCTGTTTTGGAAAGCGACTAGAAGTCTAGGGTCCAGAATATTTTCCTCTGGCTCCCATGTGTTATATCTGTAACGAGACGAAAGGAGGCGGTGAGAAGGGGAGGGCAAAACATGATTATCACCAGCTCTCTCAACCAAACTCTATGTGAACCACTAAAATCAGGCGCGCTTGAAAAAACATTGGATGACTAAACATGTTAATTACTCAAGGAAATGTGGCATTCATTACATTGCATCTAACATAGACAAAAATGGCGAAAGGCAAGAAAACGACATTTGATCCATCTGCTTAAAAGCAAAACATCTCGTTTGCGCGCACCCACATGGATACAAACAAGCGCAAAGTCCTCAGTGAAAAAATAAATATAGATCTGGGGAAAACTTACTTTGGAGACCAGCCTCTCCACTTGACCAGATACTCGAACCTTCCCTGCAAAACAAAATATTTCCCATTTTCTACCAACGAATGGTTTTCAAATGTTGCCATCTGCATTTTTGGTAGAAAAACTGCAAACCTTTCTTATGCGCTTCTTCTCGATGCTTTCCACTGCGAAGACGTGCTCACCCGCGGCCGGCAGCTCCATGTTCAGCGCGGGCTGCAGTAGTGGCTCTTTCAGCGCGCGCGCGGTAACATAAGGGCTCTTCTCGCGCTTGTCTCGCGTTCTCTCGCTCCGCTAGATCTCTTCTCAACTGGGATCCAGTTCAGCCTCAAATGAGCTGCACAACACACACAGACGCACACGCACACACACACATGCAAAGAGACGTGGGCGTGACGTCACGACTGGAAGGGGCGGTGGAGGCTGGAGAGCCTGGTAAACCCTGTGGTGCAGGTTAACCATCGAGCAACAGAAGCAAAGGCTTATCATGGGGTGAATATCATTTCTTTATGACGCAAAAGAGCGCAATAAACGGCAAAATACAAGACATCTTGATTCTGTTTCCAAATAAACTACAAGACTGTTTCGAATGTATACCTTCATTATGTTCCAAATATACAGATTAAAGACTCAATGAAACATACAACTACAAAATGCAAATCTAAATGTAAAACTACGAAATGGCACTGTAAAATGAGAAGAGAATACGTGTTTATGTAAAAAAAAAAATTACCTACTAAAACAATTCCTTAATTTATGAAATACTGAGATATTCTTCTATTTCAACCAGCATTCTCATATTTAAAAAGTCGCATTTTAAAAAGTGATGGAATGAAATGGAAATAAACCGAGTGGAATTCATTTTTTTTAAACAAGACCGCCTCTTTTGGATAATTTGGTGTCTATGTTTTATTATGGAGGCAAATGTAATCGAAAAGATCATAGTTCTAGTTTGACAGCAGTTTCTCTTGATGACTGTTCATGTGACTCACGAGAGAGCGAGAAAGAAAGAGACTTCACCGCCACCGAAATGTAGGTCAGCGAGTTTAGCGAAGCCTCCAGCTCCCAACCACTGATAGGCATATATTCATCAGACACACATCTGCCTTCTGACGGCCAACGGCTGCTGAGAGACGCGTGAAAAACATCTGCGGTGGCAAACGAACGTGCGAAAACCCTGGGCGATGCTTGCCCTATGCCCCCCTTCTGCGCCACAAAGGCTGAGCACCGTTGCTTGCATTCTCGCGTGCAGCCACGCACCCGCACAAACACTCTTTCTGCAGTCCTAACATCAATAACGCGGATAAATCGATAGTTTTACACACGAATATACTCCAACACACGCGGTCGACTCTCTTCAAGGAAACAGAACGCATAATAATGTGCCATTTTAGAGAAACGCTTTAAAATCTAAATAAAAATTCAGCACGAGAAGGGTTAACTGCAGCAGGCGGCAACTCGTCCTATTGCAGAGAGGCACGACTCTCTTTCCTTATAAGGCAATGAACGCTGAACAGCAGAGAAAACGAGAATGAAACGTTTTAAAGTGTTGCTTTATCTGACACCGTAACTGCTGCGTGACACCGAGTGCTTCTGAACGTGAGATGGGTTTTCGGTGGTCTGCTCAGTCGTCCACGAGTGCGAACGTTCGTTTTGCAGTTGCATTGCGTCAACTTTTTTGGTGTCATTTGTGATAAAATGTGCAGCACAAAACGCAGTCGCGCAAGTTAGCGTCGGGGAACACTGAAAGTCATGGTCTCAAAAAAAATCACAAAATATGTGATTTCTGGATCGTGTGAGAACGTCCCGGTTAATTAGAGTCGGGTTGAGTCTTCGTCTTGCGGTCACGTTGACGCAAATAAATCTCAAAGCTTGTTATCGAATGCTCATATCGAAAATGAGGTCGCATGGCATTTTGCAAGTATAGATTAATTATATTCTATAGACTACAATAACATGGACAGTCTGACTTATTTGACAAACTGTCTTTAATGTAAATAAACAAGTCATTTACTGGCCAAGAAACCAAACGCATTCTAACTCTTGCTGCTCCTCTAGAAGCTGCCTTTGCTTCAGATGTCTGACACGAAAATCGTCTCGAATGATGAAACAACTGTAATCTACATGAAAACTCTCAAAGAAGCTACATACGTTCAGAGATGCTTGTTCCTGCGCAGTGGGCAGCTCGATGTCACACTGACATTACAGATTGGTCAAAAATGCAAACTGACATCCTTAATGATCTTTTGACATCCAAAATTAATAGATGAGAAAGTGAAAACTTTTAATCTAGAACGTCTTTTTAACTGGTGCTTGTCATAGGAGTGTAATATGTAACCTTTATAATTTTTTTTCCAAGATTCAGATGCTTAGTTGTTCACATCATGACACTGGCACACATGGAACAAAAAATCTGATTCTAAAAGCTAATTTTGTAGAGCTTAAATAACTGAAAAAGCTAGCATTTCAAGGGTCAAGGAGTTGTATGTTTTTTTTAAGATCTACGTAACCTGGCTATAAAAATCTGTTTTAAATCAGAATTGCACGTTGGTGGAGTACTGCTGAAACAGAAAGAATTCCTGGACAATGGTTTGAGTTTGCACCACGCCATGTTGGTAAGAACCATAGTTATTAGGAATTATGATGTGCCATGTATCTTAAAAAACCTTGTCTTTGCATAATTGATTGAAGTGATGTAATGTGTCTATTGTCAATGTGATTGTCCTTTTTTGTTGAAATCTGTGTACAAAATTGTCAAGATTTTCCAAACGCTGTTGATGTTACACACGATCCTGATGGTGTGTTTAAGAACATGCCAGCTCAACCTTGGTGAAGTTTTACATGGTTGGGGTTTTAATGATTCATGTTGATAGGGGTGGAAAATGACACTCAATTTTTATGATGAAATAGATATCGCAACACAATTTCCACAATATTAAATGCATCGATTATATTCAGCAAAAATAAAAAGGAAACTGAAGAGAGGATATGCTTGTCAAAACTATTTTACTACTGCCCTCACAAACAACTTTAGGAACTGAATCTATTTCAATAAAATGACAGGGTGTCACGACCAACAGAAAGTATGAGTCATCACTGTGTCTTCTGTTAAAATGACTTGCAGTGGCTCACTTCACTAAACATGATGTTGAAGTATACTACTCTACAGTGGCAGATCATTTGTCTTCCAGTATCTCCAACATGCAAATCATGACATTTTTAACCCTTTACATTTTTAATCCTAATATTTACTCCACATTTTATTGGTAAAACCCCCATTCATTTTAGCTGGCTTTTTAAGATTGCCGAATATAGACCAGTAACGATAAAATAGTTTTAAATTTTGTATCCTAACTCACACGATAGCATGCCTTTTGCCTGGCCTCATTTTGCTTTCCTGAGCTCATTTACGAATCTCTGGTAAATGCACAAGTATAAAGTAAAATTTATTATAGTAAACTGAGATGGCATCAGGTTAAAATGTATCCAAAATGACTGACCAAAATAAAAGTCTACATATGAACACTTCAAAATGCCTGTAACTATTAAAATCTGACTTTTACAGTTGGACTTTTACATAAACAAGTGCCTTGACCCTGTTGTACACAACTTCAGTCAGTTAACAGATGTGTCTGTAAATGACTCACTCCTATTGCACAGATAAGAATAGGAAAACAGATTGTCGTCACAGTGACTCAGACGAGTTTCATGATTGGTGCTTCAGGGTACAGCACATTAATAGGTAATATTCATGCTTATTGAACAATGACAACCAGTCAGAATGACTAATTCTAGAACACTCCATTATTAGCATCTCTTCTCTCTCTCTCTCTCTCTCTCTCTCTCTCTCTCTCTCTCTCAAACACACCATTATATCCTGCATGCCTTGTTCTTCAACCACTTATTCTGTCTCTGCTGACGCACAAACCCGCTAGAGGTAAAGGTTAATCCTTGGACTTAATATACTCTCAGATTAAACCTGTAGGAAAGCAGTAGCTTGCAATGTTTCATCTCATCCCTTATTCTCCCATTTAAAGAATCCAAGCACTTCACAAGTAAACTCTTCCCATTTTGATCCAGTTTTTTTCAAATGCCATTTATTTGCATGTGAAACTGGTGTTATCTACTGTTTTTCATTAAGATTGAGAGTGAAGTGGAGAGGAAGAGAAATGTTTAGTGTGGCCTCAAGCGTGGCAGTCAGGCATCAGCAGGGGGTGATTAGCTCCAGACACTCACCCTCACATTTCCACATTAACACAGAGCAGTGTGATCAGCATCCAGCTCTAGAACAAGCCTTTTAAAATGACACACTCATTTCACGGCTCAGCATCCCTCAGGCACACCCTTCTTGTTCCTCTGCTAGAATCTGGCCACGACAGAGATCCAATCCAGCATAGACAAGCACAATACAGAACAATTTCATTATGACGTGAAAATTTAAAGGAATCCCATAAATTAATTCTATTCAGGAGCTGCATTGACAGAAATACCGGGAGACACGGATTGCGATTGTTCCTTGTGTTTCTGGATCACTGCTCTAAAATGGCTGTGCTGAAGTCTTTGTTAGCACCACTGCTGGAGTGACCTGCTCTGCCTGCAGCACCATGGAGCGAGCCACCCATACAACATACACACTCACATGGTGTGCAGACATACACATTTTAAGCCATGATACACACGCAGTCTTCCTCTCTCCTCCGCATGCACATTTAGTGTCACAGCATCCCTAGAGCTGGCGATGGGGGATGGGAGAAAGGATGGAGGCAGAGGAAGGGAGAGAAATAGAGTAAGGGAGGGGTGGAGAGAGACTGCCAGCCTCGTGTAGTGAAGCTGGTGGAATTCTGCAGGTTGCCGTGGTGAACAAGTCAATACTGTATTGAGCATTTTGCAGCCACAAGGAAAGACACTGAGAAAAATGAAGTGTGTATGACTGTGTTCACACAACATCCAGCAGGTCGACAAAGCCCCAAAGCCCCTGCAAGAACAATGGGATTCATCAAGTCTGCTATATCAAGTTTAATAATATTTCAAGCTGTCTTCATGACTGATCAAAGTGCATACATCAACCACATTTTTTATTTTATTTTATGATTTCTTTTATTTAGTCTATGTATTTTGCTGGTGAATTTGCTTCAGATTTGGTTAAACCGAGGGAGATACATGGAACAGTTATATAGCCTATTGCAGGGATTCAAATTTTAATTTATGAACAACAAAAAAAACTTCAATGTTATTGCTGTCTAGCTGTTACTTTAATCTGAGAACCAAGGAAAAATATCTTCTAATGTAACTTTTTTGTGATTTCCTGCAGGTTTAGTGCTGTTTAGTCCACACAAACACATGAGATATTGTAAAGGCCAGGATGTCTACTATGGAGCACACCAGTACTCAGTTTGGTGGCTTAAATGACTCAAAATAGATAGAGCAAAAACAAATGTCTACTACAGAGGACATAATTAAAAGGGGAATATGCAAATGTACTCAACAAACCACTGCTATAGATCCCGATAGAGTATTTAAAACAAGAATTGCAAGCTCTTTAGGAGTTCCAAATAATTACATATAGTTAACTAAATCTACAAAACTATTAATATGACTCATCACGGATCTCACTGGAGCAACATTACTTTCTAGAACTGATGAAGCCACTTGCTTGAGATCGCAAGTGAACGGATTCTAAGCTCCAGAGGTAAAGGTGGGGGTAGTTTAACCAATCTCCATCCTGCTCCCTGCATGGGCACTGCAGCCAACGTTGGCCACAGCTTTGGGTGTGTTTTCATGCCATGCTGGTTCACTGTTGTGTGTGTTTGTGAACTTGGGTGTGTGATATGCAGAGGACAGATTGAACTCCAAGTATTTTGAAGCCAAACATAGCCACCGCCCAATTCAGTGGGTTCTGTTCTTGATTAGAGAACCTATTAGACCCCTGACCACTCTTTCTCTCTCCCTCCGTACATCCCTCGAGAAGGTTGATTTGCCTACGTGTACATTAATGTATTGTAGTAGAGCAGAAAGATGATAAGGTTTACTTATATTCAAAACTCATTAGCAGTCTGCCACAAATAGGGATTCGCCTGCTTACTCCAGACAGGAGACCAATTTTCATAGCATTTACATGTGGGATTATCGTATTTCAGGAAAAATTAAGCAAAATTTAATGTTTAATGGGTGCTTTTCGATATGTGCTAAACAAATCATGGTTATAGCGTAGTCATGACAAATGAGTAAAAAAAAAACCCTCATAATCTTTTTATATCACCAAGGTTCTTGTAATACTTATCCAAATTATGGTGTTGTATTTAAATGCAACAAAAAAAGAACAAATGGGATTAACAGACCTTTTTACATATTTTGAAACTGCTTCCGCTAAAAAGAACAGAGAATACTGTATTTTTAGTTTGTATTTCTTTGCATAATCATTGACTGGCTTATTTATTGCATTAAATAAAATATAGGATTTTACATTTTTCACTCCTCTAAAGCATTTCTGATAAATATCAATAGAGTTGTCTCAGGAATTTCTGTTAAATAAATTAAGCAATAAGTATACTTTAAGTTTAAAGTATTGTGTTAAAGGAAAGGTTGTGTTAATTGTAAGGATTTTGCCACTTTTTTCATACAAATAAAATGTATCTCATCAAATTAGACTATGTGGCATGTTATTCAGAGAATCTCTAAATACCCGCAAGGTTTTTTTGTTTTGTTCATGACTATAAAACCACTGGGCTGATCTGCCAGTTGTCCAGAACATGATCGTTGACACCCTTCACAAAGCTGTTGAACATTACAAAAGATTACAAAAGAAGACGGATGTTCATTTAGTACCATGAGCCAGAACTGAGAGGGAAGATTTCTGAGAGTATCTGAATGAACTCCTCTTATTTCTGTTAAATGTGCGTAACATTGAAGACATTTTCCAATGATCAGCACACACACGCACACACACACACACACACACCCACACACATTTCATACTGAAGCTAGAAAGTCTTTTCTCACACCTAAACACAGGTAGATGCTTTTGGAAAGGCCTCAGAAACATCCAGAATGGTAAATCCTTACAGTGAACGTATTCATGCCATGGGGTGTGTCGTTGTTGTACATTTGCAACTTCAAGAACACCGGAAGTATGAGCTGGAAAAAGTGTTTGTCATACTCCAAGCATGAGTGTTTGTGCGCATGTTGGAACGAGAGGTGAGGGAAGGTCTTAACATAAATTATGGATTTTGAAGAATTTTTCACACTGGATATGCGAAGGACACGGGGAAAAATCTCACTATGGCAAATGTACACAAGGCAGACCACAAGAGAAATGTGCAAACCTTTGCAGATCTTATTGTGAGCCTTCAATATTAGGAAACGAAAAACAAGAGTAGCAGTTAATTCTATGCCAACTAAACTCTCAATTAAATTGAGTTTATAGGAGAATTAAAGGAGAATATAGTTTAAAAGCAGAAAAGCAGAGCAGCTAATGTTAAAATCATTAACAAGTATTTGTCAATTGAAAAATCGAAACAAAACCATGGCTTAACCATGCTTTCAGTTTGTTTCACATGATTTCTGGCTTCTACCAGAAGAAATGTAGCACTATTTCAGGATATAAATCTCGACACAAGGGCTTTCATCATCTATTTGTTAATGAGCAACAGCAACCAAGTGGTTGCATACAAATGTACATGTTAGGACTGCTTTGTGAATGAGGAGCAATACACAGTTGCTCTAAGTCGAAGCATTTAGTTGAGAAGACTCCTTTGTCTCTCTATTACTACTACAATATATTTAGTATCCATAAAATAGGCGTAAATTTAATGTTCAAAATGGAAGGTGAATTACAAATTCCTGAAGTTATACAAAACTACATGAACCCCAAAGGGATAGTTGGCATGTTCAAGAAACCCATAATATTGATATCATACTCTGTAAAAAGAATTAGCACGTTAAAGCCTGAATTATTTCAACAAATGCAACATAACACGAACAATAAAGATGTAACTCAATGTAGTACATTAAGATTATGTTAGTGCATTTATTACTTTAAATAAAACACACATTGAAAAATATAGTTGCGGTGTATAACAGATGTGGTGTTGGTATGTTTTACTTAAAGATGACTTGTTAAACAAAAAAAATCAGTTTTGAACTTTCTAAAGCCACTCTTATTTCTAAAGTAAAAATAAATTGAACCATGCACATGGCTCGTTCTGTAAAAACACTATAAACACAACTGACATAGAAAGAGCAGGGCTGCTACATTCCAGAGTTACATTAAACTGGTTCTGAAACTGACTTTTCTGCTGTGCTCTTTATGATGTGTAGGATGATAACTGAAACTGATGTCATCTAAAGATGTAAACACCAACACAGTTATTATCTGTCTCATAAATTTGGACTCTGACAGTTTCTACTTCATAATGTTTGTCAGGTTGAAACCACCCTTGCTTCCCCTGGCTTCCCTCCCACAGGTCTGTTATCCCATTACTGGATAGGTTATCAGAGAGCAGAGGAGTGCTTCTCCTGCTCGACCCTGCAGGATCTCCTAAGCAATAGTACTCGAAGATTCTCCCACATGAAAAAAGTCAACCCTGGGCCTGGGCAAGAAGACAGCAGAATGGTACATTTAGCTAAAAGTTGCTTTTCATTTGTTAGTCACTTCAAATATCTGTTTTAAACAATGTTTAAGCATAGACATTCACACTTGTACACAGACACAAGTAGCAACTGCCTGCCCTCCCCCTCTATTTTTACTCTTCTTTCTGCCTCGCTCTGGAGGAGGTCATGGGTGCAGATAATTAAAATTGAGAGGAGAGGTTTTCTAGTCCTTTTGCCAGCTGCTATGGTCCTGTACACAAGACTGCTGCTGACCCAACAAAGAACACACAACTGCCCTAATTTTGTGACATTTATGTTTACTTTCCTCTTTCCTCTTTCCTCTGTAAATGAGAACGGAAGAAAATTACCCCTTGTTGTTCAAACCATCCATTTATCCATGCATCCATGTTTTAAAGCAGTTGAAGTGTATACTTTAAAATACGTTTTAAAATAACAGAAGAACTGGTAGATTTGAGAAAAGACAAATACTCTTACGTCACAAATATTACAAGTGATTGTATAAGCTGCGTCCTTTGATGAAAGCATCTGTTAATTATGACTGAACTGAAATGAAACAGCTGTTATGTCAAAAAGCACTGCTGTTGCCTCATTTATTTAAAGGCACAGTGCACATTAAATTTAGTTCAGAGAAATGTTTACGTAATTTTATTTTTTTAAGTTTGTTTAAATTGGTTTAAATTTAGTCATATAGAATAGAGTATTGATATATAGATAATTAAAGAGCCATTTTCTTTTAAAACCAGGAAATAAAGTGGTTCCTGTATTGTTCCACCATGGGGGCAGAGTGTGATTAGGATGAATTAGTTGTTATTATCAACATATTATATAGGTCTGTTTGTGGGCATCATAGAGTAATACATTCACTTATTTGATGATTCTATTTTGTGGAAGGATAAAGTAATTGAAGCACCCAGAATAAAAAATGCTCATTGGTTATTAATCCAGCGCAAATAAACAAGACCTTAGACCAAAAGGTGTCTTCTCATCTTCAAAGTCATGCTTTAATGAACAACATTTTTCTTGATCCCAAAAATTTAATCTGCAAATAAAGAAGGCATTTAAATAAAAATATACCTATCAGATTTTATTGTTTTTATTTATTAATGTCTATGTAAAAATAAATAATTAGAACAATTAAGATTGAGTAACAACAAAGCTATGTCAAACCATAAAAATTTATTCATAATTAATGAATATGTCAAATTAAAGCTTATCACAAAAAACCTTCTGAAACGCTTACCGTTAAATGCTTGAACTAATGAAATAACCACCAATCAAGACAATGTTAATACAATCCTCACAAACCTGCAGTCAAATGTGACTTTACTGAGAAGAAAAAGGATAATTTGGTTATTTACAAAATGCTAAATACAGTTCTGTGATTAATATGATCTAATCAAGCAGAATAAAAAATATATACCTGTAAACTGTGACTTATCAATTATTTATAAGTACTGATTAAAATTGATCCTAAAATCTTGAGTGAAAAAAGAGTTTTCCAGCTCTGATTACTGAGGAGGGAGCTTGGCTTTCACATGCTAATGCAATTCTATCTTACAGTCCTAATTGTAGGCCGAGCACTCATTACAAATCCTTCCAGGGGTTTATAGGGCAGCCGCCTCTCCCTCCCAACAAAGGCTGTATTTAACTTACACTTGGACCCTCTTTACATGCACGCACATGCTCATAAAACACACATTTTCACCCAAAGTATGTTTCCCACATTTATCACTCGATGGCTTAATTTTTATTGTCATTTTCCCCTGCACTCGCACACAATCTCACTCAAGTTAAATTGGGCATCTCATGCGCCTGCAGTCTGCACAAATAATGAAATTGATTCAGTCACACCGCGTAAACTCATTGCAGCAGGAAAGATTTATCTACACCTGACTCACAGAGCCTGCTCTTGCCTGAACACAGATACTCACTCTCCCCCTGCATGCGATATTTTATAGGACAGTTTAGTTAGAGGTGCCTGATTTCGATTTATTAGTGTAACACTGTTACTACCCAAACACACGTGTCTGCACAACTTTACAATGTTGCTCATTACAAGGTTACACCGAGCTCAGGGTTGTGCATTTTATCTACAAACACACGTAAAAGTCCAAACATATCTAGATTCTCTGATGGAGATAAAAAATGCAAGCAACAAGCTGTAATATACCGTTTTTAATATACAGATTTTATAAAAATTTAGCATTAAATTAACTTGAAAAAAAAAACATATTATAAAGATTTTTTTTTATTACGCTTAAAATATGTAGAATAATTTTTACGGATTTGAGGTGTATCTAAATGGTTTCAAATGTAAAAGAACTGTAAACCCAAGAAAAAAAAAGATATTTTACCATAAATGAATGGTGACTGGCAACTTTGCTGCCAAAATTGTTGGCATTCTTTTCACTGAAGAGGTTCCGATTATGTCTGGAACCCGCTGGAAGGCAAACAAAAGAAGAAAATGAAGCGAAACAATGGAAGAGAAAGAATCACAGCGAACAAACAACCTTTCCATTTTTCTCCCCACCATTGCATCAGAGCCCATGAGTGCAGTAAATCATAGAAGTTTTAATGGATCATGAGATGAGGCTTAGGGTGTGACTGAATAAAGCTCTCCGTTTTATCATTCCATAGCAACTGTGAGAGTTGCAGAAGAGCAGAGTCAACAGAAAACAGGCAGTAAAGCGCAAACAATAATCCCTTTCTTTCTTATCAAGAGATTGAGTGATTACCACAACACTGCATTCAAGGTCCTGCTCAACGCAGGGTGAGGAATTTGACTGGGAAGCCATCCAACATGCTGTATTCTCAGTAAACAGCGCCTTGAATTAAGTTGGGTTTAAGCAGCACTTAAGAGCCATGCAGCTAACAGTGTTACTGTAAGATATTTCCCTGTACCTTTGGAACTGTAATGGTATTTTGGGCACTACAAAAATTCTTTAAGGCTTTTTAATCAATTTGCTTGACAATTACTCAGAGTTATCACTAGGATGTGTAAATATTATTAGAAAGCGAGTAGGCTCATTCTATACAGTGCCTTCCAACACATTATAACAATGCCTCTTTTAGCAATATTCTCCTTATTTAAAACTACTCTTTATGTCAACCTTTTACTAACCCTGACCCCTAACATACCCTCTTTTAAAGCTGTACTATAGAAATTTTAGACTTTAAACACATAAGGCTGACACAATGTTAATTTTCAGAGCCTCTCAAAAAGGTTTTCTTAAATTCATTTCACTTTAAAGGTCTCATAATTACTCATGAGATGTCAGAACTAAATTGCAGTCTCTTTGCATCATATTTTTAAAGTACTCAAAATACTCCTGAAGGAGGCAGCTTTAATTTACTTTCTGTAAACTACAGAGGAGAGAGGTGTGTGAAAGCCGGACTTTGACGACTATTGAGTTATACATTCTTAGAACTGTTTTAGTAAAAAGTAAAGAAGTTAGGTCAGAACTTGAACTTTGAGGAAAAGAATTTCTAACACGAAAGCCCAAGTAAGCAAGAAATAGTCATTATGTCAAAATATTCATTATGTCAAAATCGAAACAGGTTTTGCATTGGATGATTATAAAGTGGCTGTAACCAGATCGTTAATCATTATGTTTGGACTAGCCGTGTTTGGAAAAACTGCTTAATATATTCTTAGATCGAGCATATGAATTCTCATTAATTAGTTTCAGCAAATGTAACACAAAAATAGCATTTAGTTTCTTCAAAACCTTCCCCATTTCTATTTTTACTTAAACAAATGCAAAAAAAAAAAAATTAAATAAAACAAAAACCATAAAAGTCGGTGCCAGCCAAATTCATCCACTTTTGCTGCATTATTAGGGGTTCTAAAGAATATTTTGGATATTTATTACTGCAGTTAACAAATCAAACTTAAAGAAGGCTATTCCTCCCATTCTGCCACTAAAGTCAGCAAAAGCAACAATACATGTTTTTCAAATCATAATGGTGTAAAACATGGACAGGCTGGTGCAGGGGTGCAAAAACAAATCACGGCAGTAAAGAAGTGATTAGAATAAGGGATGATTTCATCCATTCAGCCACATGTGAGGATGCATATCTGGAAGCATTTAATTCCTGCTGTCGATGTGACAGGGTTAACGAGAGCTAATGGGTGTCAGGGGACATTCAGCTGAGAGTAAGAGAGGGAGAGAGAAAGGGAAAGGGAGAGAGAAAGAGAGAGAGAAAGAGAGAGAGAGAGAGAGAGAGAGAGAGAGAGAGAAAGAGAGAGAGAGAGAGAGAGAGGAAGAGAGAGAGGGGGAGAGAGAGAGATTGAAACAGAGGTATGGATGTACACTTATGAGTCTGGAGGCTGGGCTGATGGGACGGGTGCATTCGGGGGAGGAGAGAAGAGAGATTGAGCTGATGGGTGGAGAAGGGCAGAAGATGAGACTCATTAAATCATCGCTGCAGAAGGTCTGATGTTTCAAAGATTCATTACATCTAAACACGTCAAGTTATACAAGCAGATCCGCCCAGCTAATACTTACCGCTTCCTGAGAGAAACCTTTGTCCAATAGGTTCAACACTAAAACTTAAACAAATAAATTAAGTAAAAGGGTGGCTTAATTAAATAGGGCTTGTTCTCACATTTTGGTTTTGACCATAACTAATTGTGATAATATTCAAATATGAATGGCTAATTTGAAAACTTGAATCTACCTTTGAAATTGTGGTAACTTTAATCATAAAAAAACCCATTATCTTTTGTTTAAACCTTTTTTCAAATTGGTTCAGAACATCTAGCTGGTGGATATATCAAATCAGATACATTTTTCTTTCATTGTTGATTCTATTCTTGCCCCTACACCTCCTTCCCGAATGTGAGCTTTTGCCCAGCATCCTAATTAGCATTCAAAAGCAGGAATGCCTAATCAATATCGAATATAAATAATGCCTGGATTTGAATGTAACCAGACAAAATCTGTCTGTGATGGCTGCTTGAGGAAACATCAGGAAAAACACCATTTAATACAAAGATCTAGGCTTTACCAGATGCTGAACAAAAAAAACATTTAGTTTATGATTTATTTATTATTTTATAAGTACATTTATTTGTGTATCTGAAATGTTTGTAAATTCTTATGCAAAAAAATCAAACAACACCCTGTTGCTATTGTTAGACAAACACAGCCTTGTATTCTAAAGTGTTGCAGCATAAAATGAGCGAGAGATAAGGAGGAGCAGAGCAGACAAAAGAAAAGGCAGAGAAGAGAAAAGAAAAATGAGAGCTGGAACGTTGGAAGCAGAAGATGGAGAGTGAGAGGAGAGAGAAGTGATAGTGATGAATGAGTGAATTGTGAGCATATGATGGGTGGAGGTATGGGGGTGGGAGCGCGGGGTGAGTGAGTAATTGAGCGTTCCAGAGCAGCCTTGACTGTGTGTGAGTTGAGCCCCATTATGTTTCAGCCTGCTCCCTGCACATGAACATGGCTGATGATTGCTGCACTTTCATTCCCCTTGGCGCTATACTCCTAAACATCTGCCATTAGCACTGTGACAGAGTGGAGAGACGCTCTATTTGCCTGAATCTAGAGGTTGTTTAATCATAAGGGATTATCCAAAGTGATCGTAGTTGATGGAGCATGTTTGTGATCTCAAATACACGCCTTAATTAAGTAGGTTGTAAAAACCCTGCACAGCAAAAGGCTATCCAACTTGAAGTTTTCAATTTATTTGTATCACCCCAGTCAATAAAATTTAGCTGTTTAACTAAATTTGGGTAGGTTTTCAGTAAAAAAAAAAAAAAAAGTATTTTTTTTCTCATTTTCTGTAAATACCTTATTTTAGAAGCAAGATGACGCACTGTAGACTATGCATTTATATTAACTTTAACAGATTTATTCTCTCTTTAAAAAATAGAAATAAGAGAAATAAGTAGAAATAAGATTGTTTCTACCTTCACGGAGACCACCTTTGCCCTGAGCCGGCTGTTGAGTGCACTTATGTGTGTCTGAGAGAGAGCGAGAACTTTGTTTTTGCACCTAGCATTTCTGCAAAATATTGTTGCATTTTTCATGCACTGTCTGCTCTCAATTTCCTATCCATTTTATATGGTGTGCCTTCTTGGAAGCAAACTTTATTTTCATTTTCTTTATCCTTGCTATATCGAAATTGATGCAAATGTGATGATTTGTCATTGTGGATTGGGTTTCAATCAAAACTAATTAAGAAGTACATATTCAATAATCAAAGTTAAAATGTACTATTTCTGGGGAAAACACCTTTTTATACAGATGCAGATTTCAGTTTATTAGCACCACATTTCTGAAAATTTAGTGACTGTGTTTTTAAAGAACAGAGCATCAAATACTTCAAAATCGGATAAAATAAAGGACCGATCCATTATGATATCAAAAAGACAAGTTTGTTCACTGATAACTATATTCTAAATAACAAAGAAAACCAAATAGGTATCAAAATTCTGTTTAAAAACAATTGTATCAAGCATGAATAACATGTGTTTAGGGTTTTCGAAGAAAGCTGGTTTATTTTGTTAAATAAAAGCTACTGGCTGAGTGGTAAAAATATAAAGAAAACATTCGATTTTGCAAGATGATATTTCATTTAAGCTCCTGGCAAAAAATGTATTACAACATAAACTGACCGAGCGCAACCATTGGGACAGGAAAGGTCATAGATCTATGCATTCTGCACAGCAGGGTGCACACACATACACACAAACGTGCACCCCAACACACACTCTCTCCTCACCTTAGTGTCTGTTAAGATCTCATTAGAAAGACGTGCTGATACGATGCGTATTGCCTCTTCACAAAGCCACAGCAAATAGATTCATTAGGAGTGAATTGGGGGTGAGGGTTAATGACACAGATAATCAATAGTGCCACTGTGACCTTTCTCACCATTGACTGCACTATTATTCTGATTTCAACCCCACTTTTAAAGGACTAGATATGACAAGGAATTTAAAATAAAGTACCCACTTAAATACATTTGTTTGATATTTCAAAGTAAAATATTGTGAAGGTATAAAACTGAGAAAAAGAAAGAATTAATTAGATGGATGTCTTTTTGTCATAATGTTTCAGTGAGTGGTGTGGCTAACAAAAGTGATAAAACAGAAAACCCATGATGTAGTTTCTAAATTGTGGTTAAGTGCTTTTATCTGTGGTCAACAATCAGTCGATCTATGCTGCGCTTGACTCTCGAATCTCTTCGGCGCTCACAATATTACATGTTATGATTCTCTTAGCGCTGATTAAAAAACGTTGTAGCGTCTGTAAAACCCATTTGAGGATGCAGATCATTTAAATGATACTTATTTAACTATTACTCAGAAAGAAAACATTTTATTCAATGATAGTGGAGGGGTTATGGGATAATTGCCTTTCAAATATCCACATGACACACGCTTTTTTCATTTAAAATATTTTGACAAAGTAATAACCGGTCCTCTTATCCCATAACAACCCATACATAATGTCTAAGTCTGGTTATCAGCAGAAGCACTCCACTGACACCGCTCCCTTCAATTGTATTCTGATGGAGTCTGGCTGAGGAAAGTGCTTTATTTTAGTTCTGCTTGATCCGAGAGTGGCATTTGAACCCATTGACCATGGCATTTTACCGGCTATGTTTAGCAACCAGCATCTCGGGTAGGGCCCTTGACTGGTTTGCTTTGAACCTTCTGACTGACTCACTCTATTACAGTACAACTTATTTACATAAGGGAACTCAACACGAATTGAAGGATATGGTTAAAAAGTTGCTTATTTGAGTAATTTCCAGTGGCTTTCCAAACTTTTATATTAGAGCGTATCTCCTAATATCATGTGGAATACCTCTGGGGTCTGTTCTGGGTCCTATGTCGTCTTTGGAGACATCATCATGGGTTTACAGGTGAGTAACATCACATGCATGCCGATGACCTCCAAGCATTTTAATCTAGAGAGTCTCATCTCAATTTCCTTTTCTGTTTTGTGGTGGTTGAGAACTAATATTACTTGAATAAACAATAACTTTTTAGAATTAACCATAGCTAAAACAGCCGCCCTATAAGTAAAGAACAGAAATTCACTGACCAAAGTATTGTTCATATTTTTCATAGTTTCATACAAAAATCCATCACGACAAGTAACCACGCTACTTTGATTCTCTAAACAATTTGGGATAAAGGTGCATTGTGTAATATCTCACAAAATATGTTAGCATTTTACCTCATTGACAGGGGTGCAGAGCAACTGTGCATGTCGTCAGCCAATGGCTGGTGCTACAGATGCGTCATGATGGCGAGAAGAGTAACGTGTGACGCTTTTGGTCAGGGGTTTTAAAGTGGTAGCCACCAGACCAAAAATCCAGATGGCAGTTAGCCTCTATGTGCTCTGCTAATAAAGATTAAAGGATACATTTACATTTTTAAAATATATAGATTTTCAAATGGACATAAATTAGAATTTCTCATTATTTATATTGCTGTGGTTTCTATTATCATTTGTGATATCAAAACATGTCTTTTTAAGTAGTTTAAAAGTCGAAGTATATATTTTTGGACCTTTGGAGTTTTTGTGGTCAAAAGTTGAGGGGACAATCGCTTAAATTTTGAATTGAAGCGGTTAGCTCTCTGCAGATGAATTTGACACAATAGCTATACAGTAAGTGGTATTTTTATATACTGGATTACATTTATTTATTCAACCCTTAACAATTACCAACATTTTAATTTAATTACTTGTTCAGCTAATCTCTATATATTCACCAATAAAATACCTACAAATACAATTATTTAAATATATTAGAATTATTGAAATATATCATAATTATAGCGAAACTGTGCTTTCTGTCATTATATTTACACAGTCTGCAAACAGGACATGATAAATAATGATGCAAATAAACAGTTTAAGGATTACCAGGTGAGGAATTAACAGAGTATCTCCAACATCAATTATTTTCAGGCCTACTTGATTTCAGATTTATTCTCTCACAGAGGTGTGCGTGTGCGTGCGTGTGCATGTGTGTGTGTGTGTGTTTGTGAGGGATATAGGGAAGGAGACACAGCTGCCACTCAGCAGCATCATAAAATGGCTAATTTCTGTCTGTAAGCTCCCTGGTGAGCAATGTTAATATGTGCATGTACCAAGCACACCTTTATGGGAGAGGAAGAGAGAACAGAGAGACTAAAAGTGAAAAGGACAACGCCAGAACAATGCTTCTAAATGCATATGCATCAGATCGCAGGACAGAGCTCAGAAAGAAAAACCTGAGAGCGAGAGGCGGCTGTGAAAAGAGCAAGCTCTCCCAATGAAAGACAAGAGAATTCATGCTGACAGAACAAAAGCGGCTCTCAATAGCAGGATTGTTTTGTAGCTGTCAGCTCTGATGCAGTGTGTGCATGTGTGAGTGAGATTTCAGGGATTTCAATGTCTCATTTACTCCTCCTCTCACAGAAAAAGAGCATTTGCAGTTTTGTGGCTCAGCAAAGGAGAAGCACAGACCTTCAGAGACTGAGGAGTGAACACAAAGATAATTCATCATAATACAGCGGATGGGGTTTGAGGGGGGAACCACCAGCCTGTTCCCCTCCCCCTGCCTCTTCCACACGGCAGCTTAATAAGTCTGTCATGTGTTTGAAGCCTGCATGTGTGTCTGCGTGTATGTGTGTGTGCGTGTGTGTGTGGGGGGGGGCATGTCTGTCTGTCTGTCTGACTACCGCATTTGTCTGTACAAACCTATACACACAGGTGAGGTTTTAATGGTCACTTATTATAGTGTGATGGGGGAAGGGGGTGCATGGGTGTGCGCAAGGGGTGTCCAGGGTCCACAATTGCGTTTGCCAGGGGTTGTTAAGATATGGCCTTGCTGGCATTCAAAAATCTTATTCATCATGTTGGTGAAATCTGTCAATGACAATGAAGACAGAGAGATGTCAAATATTCTCAACATGCAAAAATGATATTAAATGGACTGGCATAAACATTATAGCAGACAAACAACTGCTATCCAAACATGACAAGAGGACATTTGTACATGGCCAGTACAGATAAAGACGAGAATAAATGTGTAAACATTACTATTATACAAGCTCACAGAGATATAAACATCTAGAATCTTTACATCACTGAAAGGATGTATCTGCTTGTCTGAGATGAGAGTGATGAAAACATGCTGAGGATACCCAAATACTAAATGCTACTATCAGCTACTAAATGCTTATTTATGTAGAAATTAGAATTGTTAGTTGTTATGTCAAAAACTTTTTCAAAGGTAATTATAAGTTTGATTATCATTAACAAAATTTATTGCATTCAATTAGAACATAATGCAGAGGAAACTTGAATATCATACAAAAACATGCATATCATCAACTGAGTGTTTATAATAACTTATTTATTTAGACTTTAAATATAAACTTAAATATAACATATAATTGGGTGCTCAATGTCGAGTGATAAACTTCCAACCAGTTTAATTTGTTTAAAAGGAACAGCAGAATAACAGTTTAGGTTTGGCTTTTGAAAGCCTATTTGAGTTATCCAAAATTCTGATTTCAAATAATTTCAGAGTTTTATTTCAGAAAATGATTAAATCTACCATTTATATTCTAACATTTTATCTTCCATTTATGCATATTTTTAAATGGTTATGTTTGTATTTCCTCCTCGACTTTTAAGTCATAAGGCTTTAGTTTTATTCAGAAAAAGAAAGATGATGTGGAAAATCTTTCATGACTAAAACAACAGACAAACATCCGCTTTATAATCCTAAGCATGATTTATGGTACTTTTCTATTAACAAATTTCTTCCATTACTGAATGTATTTCTGTGTTTAAAAACAAAGATGTGTGTGTGTGTTCTATTTAAAAAAGAGAGAGAGAGAGAGAGAGAGAGAGAGAGAGAGAGAGAGAGAGAGAGAGAGAGAGAGAGAGAGAGAGAGAGAGAGAGAGCACCTGTTCTTGCGCGTGCGTCAGCGCTGAACTCCTCGTGCTAGGCTGTGCGTCACCTTGTTTACCTGTCTGGCCACGTGACCCTGCAGCTCGCCGATCTGCGTCATAACAAAACAATGCACCTTACACGAGAACTTCAACAATAAGCCTGCGTTTCATCAACACAGACACCGCAATCGACTAAGAAAGGGACCCATTTTTAATCAACCTATTGCTTGTTATCTAACTTGATTTAGGACGATATTACTTTTTGGCATCACACGGATTTCTGCTGCAATGAGTCTTTACCATCTTTGAGAAAAATATATTGTAAAAGCTAACGTATTTGAAATAAATCCCTAGTCCTTGAAGGTTCTGATAAAGCTCAGCAGAACTTTATTTTTGTGTGGATCAAGTTGAACCAAAAAAAAGAAAAGGAAAGGTGAAGTCTCTGTTCGAAAGGAACTGTTGAGTCAACACGCGCTACAGCGGGTTTGTGGAGCGATGTTGTAGACGCGTTGGAGAAGATGACGCGTCAGGAGAAGATGACGCGTCAGGAGAAGGTAACGCGCCCGTCAGGAGAAGGTAGCGCTGCTGCTGTGGAGGAACGGACTCGTGAGAAACGCGCAGTTTGGCTCGCTGTCAGGTCGGGGAGCATGTGACCGGGCTCAGAATGATCACACCGGCAGACAGTCACGTTTCTCTTCCCTCTTCGAGCTAATTCAACCGCTCGAGAAACGTGACACTCCACTTGATGACTGCAGCTGTTTTTACCAATTTGGTTTTAAATGTCCAAAGTCTCCGTTTTCACCCGCTTCAGATTTACAGAAGAGGAGGGCGGAAATGCTTGAATTAAAACATAAATACTGACAAAGCAAATCCATCAATGAATTACATGAACTAATTAAATATTTATTTAACAACAAATTCAATTATTTAATCCAATATAATTGAAGAATGACTTAACACTTGAGTTCCTCTGTTCTGTATTATTAACCCTTTCAGACTTCATTTAAATGGACGTCACAAATCAGGCAGGATTGTTTGGCTTCTAAAGACTTTCAATCTAAAGCTTTATTGTCAATTAAGTTGGACGTTTGTCATCCAGTAACATTTCAGAAAGAAATTGTGTGATGCAATCTGAAAACGAAGCATAGTAGCACATCACACCAAGTGTAGGAGAAAGCAAAATTTTCAGTTCACATTAACTTATGTTTTTGGAATGACTTTTTCCGGTTCCTTAAGAATAGAGAAATCAGAGAAGTTTCAAAATAAGGTTAAAATAGCAAACTAAACAGTAGAATTCCTTTATGTAAAAATATATTAAAACTATTTTATACAAACAATATACAGTTCTTAGGTGACACATTGTTCTGAAAACTGAAAAATAATCCATGTCTAAAGGGGTTAAAGCTTTCGACATGAGCTTCAATAATACCACTCCAAACACATCTTAATAAAATATACTATGACATTGTAATTTTTAATAGCTCACAAACAGGCAAAATGTTTCATTTGATCTACTTGGATCTGTTCTGAAGAAAAAATATTAAAAATTTATTATATACATTATAATAAAATGGACCTCTTAGCTTAGTTCAAAAAGAAAATCACAATATTCACTCAAGGAGACAGAATGAGTTTCTACGTCCCATTTTTGTTCATAAGTCCATTAAGCATAAACTTATCTAACGTTGTTTACTACACCGCACTTCAGATGTGCTGACTGTTACTACTACATTATTAAATGTACTCTCCATAGGTAATAAATAAATGTTATTCCATTGCAACGTTTCTGTTGATTTAATTTCCTGTAAAGCCTGTCTCAACAGTTCTTGCAATGTCTCTGGAAATTTTGCTGTGTCCATTATTTCATACCCCCCCACCACCACCACCACCTCATCTTTCAAATGAATCTCTCTCCTGTTTTCATTAGCACTTTTTCTGCTCTTGGCCCACCACTGCAGCAGTAATTGATAATTAAAGAGCAATAACTCAGCAGTCGCTGCAATCTCTCAGCAGGAGCTGCCCACCACACACACCCACGTACCCCCGCACACACACACACGTACCCACACACACACGCACACACGTGCACAAGTAGCTCACATTATCTCTCCCATTCACAAACACACATTCACAAAGATCAGTGGTTTGTGTTGGTTAGATGATGAAGAACTGCTGCAAACTATAAACTAGTGATGATCGTACAAAGATCATGGCTTAAACATGATTCTGTCACGCACAAACCCTAATCATTCATCTCCCTGGTATCCACTCAAAGTACATAATGGTCAGACAGGCCTTGGCAGCGTAATCGGTGTAATTTTAGGATATAGCTCATCCAGGGTGAAAAGGGCTGTAATGTTTCATTTCAAAGTGATTTCCTGAAATTTTCTCTCACAAGAGACTCTTAACGCTGCTCATAAATGGCCAGGCTTTTCTGATGCAGTTTCCTGGTTGGGAATCTACAGAGACAGGAGGGCTCTTTAAATAGCAGCAGGGATCTTGGCTGACAAAAGGAAAGTGCTTGTATTATTGTTAGGATTATGGAGAAAATAGCATCAAACAGAAAATAAAAATATCAAAGAGGCCCAAGGAACAATTTTAAGGAAAAGTAAATGTTATGAGCAATTTTTATTAATCCCATAGAAATCCAGGAGTCAAGAGGTTTCAGAGGCATAGAGGATAGCAATGCTATTGTTCACATGATAAAGACAGGCTTATCACTATTAATAGAACTAATAATAGAACAAGATACAGCTTTTTTCTCTCAGTGCCGAATAGGTTTCACCAATTCTAAAAGGTTTTTTCTAAGAATAAAATTGGTTATCATAAAATGTTTTTGAGCAGTCAGCAAAGTGACAAATAAAAATTTTAATAATGTGTGATAAACAGTGATAGCTAGAGGAGGAAGGAGTACAACAATGTTGTACTCAAGTAAACATCATTACTTCAGTAAAAATGCCTTTAAGTACAAGTAGTTACTCTTCTAAAAATCTACTCAAGTAAAAGTACAAATGGGTTCATGAAGTATATGCTCTGAGTACTGAGTAACCTTATGGAGACGGGTTGGGGCTGATAGTACAATCATTTAGAAAAAGACCAGTTGAGGTTAATTTTGCTAGTTGTCATTAATTATATAATCTTTATAACTTTCATTAAACAATTCACATGATCTAAGAAATGCAATAAAAGGGTTTTGCAAATGTCCAAGGAACAAAAAAACTATTTCAGGCAAGATTTTGAAGGGAAGCATAAAATGTTACACTTAAAAATAGTAACATGTGTTTCAAAAACCTGCCTTCAACATTCCTGGCATAATGTTTTATATAATATAACATATTTCCAGGGCAGAAAGTGGAGTGTCTGACTACACTCCGCATTTGTCTGTACAAACCTATACACACAGATGAGGTTTTAATACATACACGCAGTGGTGGAGTTGGTCGCCTTGTAACCGGAAGGTTCGATCCCCGCTAGGCCCATTCTGCCGTTGTGGCCCTGGGCAAGCCACATTGCCACCCACTTTGGTGGGGTGTGTTCAGGTGCATGGAATGGCAGCCACGTTCAGTCAGACTGCCCTGAAGCAGCTGAGGGCTACCAAGGTAGCTTAACACCAGCAAAGTATGAACGTGGAGGAAATTAATAATGCTCAAAACATTGTAAAGCATCTTTGAGCTCTGGAAAAGTGCTACATAAATGGAACACATTATTAAAAACAATTCTTGTACTTAAAAAGCTGCTATTATGTATTTTTGAAAATTACCTCCAATGTGGACATCCAATATTCTGGAATCAAAGTGGGTTTAGCACCTGAAACATCATGAGCACTTTACATATGGATCTGTTAAACACAGCCCCTAGCCTCTAACAGTCACAGCAGCCTCAAATGAACATGAGACAAATGTACCAGGCCTATACGGTGATAATGAACAAGGCTACCTCAATCAATAAACACTCAGCGTTTTTATTAGGTAATCAAAGACATGGGTTTTAAGAGCAGGTGGAAGGCAGAAAAAGTTGCATTTTAAAAAGGTCAATAGCTATTTGCACAACTGCAGTCAGCTTCAGGGGAAGCCCAAATGAAGACATTGACTTAGGATTGTCTGAATGCTCTCAGACAATGATTAGTTTCTCAGAATCCTGATGTAATTTCAACTGGGTAATTTACCCAGCCACCTCGTGTGGCGATGCCCAAAATAAAACATAAATTTTTTACTCTCTTCATAACTTGTTTTATACACCGTAAAACTTAAGCAAATTATCAAATCAATTTCTATGAACTTAAAATGTTACATTATGCGTATATTAACAATCAATGTTGATATTTATAAGTTTGTCAAATTACACTTTTAAAATTAGATCAGCAATGTTTCTGTTTTAAGTTATGCAACATAGCTAATATAAATGAAAATATTGGAAGTTTCACAAGATAGCAATGCACTGTGGGTAATCCACAAGATGTTTATGTGCTATCTATTGCACATTATCGATGTAAATAATTGGCAATGTTTTAAAAATTAAAAATATATGCATACAATTTTCCACTTGGAATGGTAAAAGGAAACTGCTATAGTAGTTTAGATTGCTATAATTATTTATGACTTCATTATTTTATCACTTATGGTTATTTCATAATTGAATATGTGTACAATTAAGCAATTTAAGTTAGTTGCTATCAAAATAAATAAGTTGGGCTAGTCTGTATTTACAGTTAGGACAAATCAATTATTTTAAGTTAAAAAATTATATAACATATTTAATATAGGTATTTCTGCAATAACTAATTGTGTCAAATTAGTTGAGCAAGTTGAGGAAGCTCAACTTATCCGGATTTACAGTGTATCTATTGATCTAAAACAACAAATGTAATGATTTTTAAGAACTTGAGGTTTATTAAATGTAAAATATGTCTAAATATTACCTTCAAGGATGAAAAAAAACCAGTCAAACATCATGTTTGTAAAGCACAGAAGCACAAAAGTGTGCAGACACCTCCAAATCTAGCTTTATTAAAAGTAAATTAAGAGATGTTTGGACAATTTTTATTCATTGTAGAAGTCGTGCTTTTTCAAAAGACTAGGAAGAACTCAACTTATTTGTATAATGCTTTCAAAACAGCAACACTCCGAGAATAAAGTGTTTTAAAATAAAATAATCAGATCGAGAGAAAACATATTCTAAAAACAAAGTCTCTGATACTGTCCATCATATTAAAAACACAAAGACAACGAAAAAGTAAAAGATCAATAAAATCACATAACTTCTAACAACAAATTAGACATTGAAGATCTTATTTAAACACAACAATAAAATACAGGCAAGGTCTCAGACTGTAGACAGAAGCCAAGGAGTAGAAATGAAATAGGTCTAAGAATGCAAACGCGTGAGAGGGTGAAAGAAAAGAGAGCAGGCAGTATAAGGATCATGTGAAACTTTAATTGAATCACAAGTCAGTTATGATCCATCCTCTCCAGCTGCAGCTTTAATAAGAAAGCGCTTTGCGGGAGGCGGATTAAAAATATCATTTCCTGACTTCAGCTTCTTTTCTTGTTACCGGCCAGTGAAGGAGGAGGAAGTTCATACAGAGACGCTGCCGAGGGGAATAACAGAGATAAAAATCTTGGTGTCTTCACAAACAAAACAGAGTTCAGCTACAGCAAAAAACAAAAAAGCTAATCCTCAACAAATTTGCTTTCTCAGTGGTTATCAAATACTTTTATATAATCACTTTTATTTGTACACTGTAGAATCCATTTCCTAATGCTTACTCAACATATTTCTAAACTTGCTAGGTATTATTACCTATTGTAATAATATTCTGAAAACTTGCATTGATGGTCTATCTGATCATTCTTATTCACTGAGTACAATGCCTCTTGAGCTTCCGATATCTCTGTCCGGGGCTTAAGAGAGGTCTCTATACAGCTCTGTACATGGTTAGGTAAAGCACTGTGATTTAGGAGATTGACGAATGTTCTCACTCACATAGCTGAGCCAAACACAAGGCATCTGCTCTTCCCGCTGGTGTCATCTGGCCATAATAAGCCACTCCAGCTGGATTCAAGACCCCAGCCAACACTTCAACCCAGCGAGGGGTTTGCAGAGGGATGCGACCACCTGCACAGCTAGAGAAGGTGTGAGAGCGGTCGGAGATCCATCAGTAGATGTGTTGGATTTTGTGGAATCGTTTTGAATGCTTGGAAACAAGTCCTCAAATTAATTACAAATAAATAACTAAATCAGCATTTGAAAACAGCTTTAAGATTCAAAACTGAAAAGTCAATTCTGTGCTCAATGATTCCCCAAAATCTACTTAGAAACAATCACGTCTACAAACTGAATGTATTGTAGGTTTTAACAAATCTTGACTCTGTTTATCAAGAATTCCAAATTTTCAGTATTGAAGCATCGACAAAATACACAAACTTTGATGATGTCCTGAAAAGCTGAAAAGGGGTCTTGCACCTTCTCAAGGTTAAAAGATGACAATAAAATGGTAATATCACAATCCTGACTAATTTAACATCTACCAGTAATCACTTTTTAAAAAAACTCACTATTAACACAACACTCATATCTGAAAGCTCAGACTGGAAGCTAGCAGAAGTACATCTGCAGTGGATCTTGCATAGAGTCTATTGGCTATAATACATTTCCTTCCTATAATTTAATTTTCAGATTAAATTTATTTTCCATTATTGGATTTGAAATGCACAATATTTTACATTTTGCAAACCATTTTTAAAATATGTCATAATCCAAAAGAAGATCTATCTTCTTTCAGCAGTTGAAATATATAAACAGCATTTCATTACTGCTCAGTTTTTCATGTTTCAAATCCATTGGATTTTGACACCAATTTCTCCCCACAGCGGAGGACAAAGAGAATGGTTTAAGATCCAAGCAAGAGGCCAAAAATAACAGATTGCTTTTGGAGTACAAACAAAGTGAGATCTGGCAACCCATGGATGTTAAAGGAGTGTGTGGTAGAAATGGGAGACGCCTGGTAGGCTGATCTGCAACCTGAGGGCACTTATGTGGCATACGCCAGGTATCACGCTGCTGGCTGGCATACAAGCATAGCACCAAATGACACATTTTAGTTACAAGTCTGCTCAAGCGAGAAAACAGTACAGCTTCAGCTCATTAACCACAGGGCAACTGATAATATCATATTTAACATGGATGGAGTGTCCGTGACGTCCCCCACAGGTTTCTGGCAAAGTTAAAAGAGACTCAGAGTGGTAATAATTCACCCCCCTTAGAGTGTTCATGAAGATCTGTATCAACAAATCAAATGGAGCCAGGGGTGGAATAATGTTTTTTCAGCTCTAAAGTTGTTCAGTTTAACATTGGAGTGAATAAAATCTGCTCACTTCTGGAGTCAGAAATGGCCGCTAAAGGAAGGTCAACCACTTTTCATAGAGAAGGAAAACAGGATGTTGCCGCTTGCATATTATATTATTCAGTGGCTGTCATTAGTATTCATAGTCATAGTATTTTTTTATTTTTATTAATCATTATTACATTGAGTGGTCTAAATGTGTAAAGGTTTAAAGACATGAAACACACAAATCAAAGGAAATACCTCAAATGGAAAAGTAACTTGGTATATTTTGTTTTATGTATAATACAACTTAAAAAAAGATTTTAAAAAATGTATCGCTTAGTTTTACCTTCAGTGGTTTAGTAGAGAGCTGGGGCATTGGGGTTGACTCTGCTGCCACATGGTCTTCATTTGAGTCTCTTCAATGACAACAAAATGTAGTTAAGTCAGTCGATTTCAGTCATAATAATATCAGTATATAATAATATAATAACAATTATTAATAATACATTTTATTTGTTGGCACCTTTCATGTCACTCAATCCGTACATTGTGAGGAACACAGAAAAGATCACAATCTATAAAAGTAGAGTAAAACCAGTAAAACAGAAACAACAAGACCTTACCCACAATTCAACATGAGAATGCCCCACTGAAAAAGGGTTTTGAACTATTTGATGTTAGAACTGTTCAACTGCTGGCAATGTGTTTTACACATAATACATTTTTACACATTCTAGTGATTTTTTTCTAATCATTCTTTTTTTTAAATCCAGATACTTTTACCAACTTGCAGGTTATTATATTGTACATCAAACTTAAAGATGTGATTTGAGTTTTTTTTAAATGCTGGTCAGAACAGATCAGCAAGAACTATAAAATTGTTGAGGTGTTATTGGTCTACAGCAGAGGTCTCAAACTCGATTCCTGGAGGGCTACAGCCCTGCATAGTTGTGCTCCAACCTTAACTGAACACACCTGATTCCACTGAATAAGCTTCTCTGGGTTTGGTTGAAGCTACTGGTTTGTCTCCTGAAACAAGGCTGGAACAAAAACCTGCAGAGTCTGCAGCCCTCCAGGAATTGAGTTTTAAATTAAAACTTAGTTTTGATTTAAAATATCAACAATGCCTCCGCATTATTTGAGGTAATATACTATAAACATATTAAACAAACAAAAAGTCTTTCTTTCTAAAATATGTTAGATTGTATAAAATGTTTGACAAATTGATCACAAGCTTTACCATGTGATCTGCTCTATGTCTCTACCTGAATCTAAAGACTTCAATGGGTGAGTGAGTTAGTGCTAGAACTCTAAAGTAAACTGAACAGACAGTAACATTAGATGGGCTGAGCTTGATTCCCCCTGACAGAGCATCTGGACTACACGTCTCCCGGCAACCTGAGGAGGAGGAGGGTGGAGGGGAGGCGGTGCTGTGGTAACCTAAGGAGACGCTTCCACAACTGCAGGCAGTACAGAGAACATGAAAGCGCTCAAAACATGCACACAAACATCAAGTGATATGTTGACATGTCAATAGCGTTCTCGTTGCTGCCTGCATATTGGAAGGTGTTTTTTCCCCTTCGCATACACATGATCCCACATATACGGCATCTGCTCTCATTCCATGTTACACAGAGGCAAGAACTCCACAACACTTTCTCAAATAATGCTGGAACAACATCAGGAGAGTATGCCTTAAAATACCTGTTTGAAATCAAATTTACATACTAGGTACATAGGGCTTCTTTACTCGACGATAAATACAATTACCTACAATACAGGAAATGGTGAACTGAGTTTGGACTATGTTGGCTATATCTCATTAATCCCATTGAGAGTTTTTTTCGCAATGCATCATGGGATAGAATGTGAATTGTATCCAAATTCTTGCTGGTTCAACTGAACAGAATAGTAAAAAATAAAAAATTATGAGCATTAACCCTTTCATGGTTTTCGAGTCTGTGGAACCCATTTTCAGTTTTCATCAAAAGAAAAATTAAACAAGCATTTATTATTTGAAGCTGAGATCATGGCTTGGCTCATTTCCTGTGAAAAATATATATCAGAACAGATTTTTTATGACCCCACACATACACCCGCTACACATTTATACACAAGGTGTTCGGGTCTACTGGACCCGGGGCATGTTAAAGTGTGAAAATTGTAGATTCTTTACCTTAATTCTCTCTTCCCACACGAACATAAATCACACATAAACATAACATTTTACATTTTAGAATAAAATTGTGTGATTGTGTGAATTAAAAGCGCCAAAATGCAATGGACCTGGCAGAGCCACCAATCCTGCCAAAGTAACAATAATGAGAACACCACACAAGGTTCAAATTCTAAACATGAAGAAATCAGGTTAAAGAACAATAAATAAAGTATATTTGTTGTTTATATCACTTGTTTCTTGGCTAAAGGAAATATTGTTTAAGTTTTTAACATAAAATGTTTTGATTGGGTGAATTAAAATCTGCAAAAGGCAATGGGTCCACGAGACCCGCAAACACCGCCTGAATAATAATAATATGAACACCACACAAGGGTGAACTGTTACTTTGAAATTACAGATTATTTAATGTTAATCAATACCTTTAAACAATTATATAAATCCTAAATTAAACAACAATATACAATTACTATCACGTGAAAAGATCTAATAAGTATATAAAACAACAGCAGCCAAACATTTACATTTTTTTAAATAAACTATACCCAATAATGAGAAAGCCTCCAGCAGATGGTTTTTGTGTCAGTGTTTGTTTCAAAATGACAGCAAACATCTGTTGATCTAAACTTGATTGCTTGTGTTTTGCCGCCAGCCATTTTACCACTTTTTATGTTTTTTTTAACAGTACATCTGGGTAGTGCTCATCTTACTGCTTTTCAAAAATGTTTAATTTGAACATTTATCTGCACCTACTGTCTTTCACTTCCAAAATAGCATGTACACCATTTCAATAGAACTTCCATTGTAATATATATATGCGCAACTTCACTTCTGCATTGCGCTATATATCTCTAAAGACTGCAGTCATTTTGATTCTGTTTTACTCCAGAAACCTTTAAGAGCTATCAAAACTGGGAATTATATAAATATAAATGTGTTATTTTCTGTAACAGAAAGTTGTAGTGTATCTCTGAAGGACCAAATGTTTTTAAAAATGCCTTTCTAAATATTATCAGCGCATGCACACCACAGCATTTTATACGCATCAGATCATCTCCACACTACAGGCCGCATAATGTAGCAAAACACAAAGTGCGTTCCACATTTTTACCAGTTCTTGGTGTGAACACAGCATTAGATTTTGTGTGAAAACTACCTGTGCACAGTGGGTAGTTACCTCACTTTATTTATTGCCTACTAACCCTCTCTTGCATCATAATTTACAATACTTTTTTGCAACAAATATATATATGATAATCCAGGTGCTACATTCGATTGTACTTATTTTACATATAATTATGTGGCTGATTATGGCTGCACAGATTGCTGCTGCTGCTTCCTATCAGCAGCTAATCAAGAGAAAAGTGGGGGGGCACACATAGCCCTATTTGAGTAAGGACAAGAAGCGTCAGGCTGGAGTCAGCCTCAGAAATCACAGCTGTCAGCACTTCTCTGGAATTTCAATCAATGACTGCAAGGTTTGGCAAATTTTGCTGTGTTTTTAGGGATAAGGATTTTATCGGCTCTACAAAAACATTTAATGTATATATGTATATAATGTGTGTGTGTGTGTGTGTGTGTGTGTGTGTGCGTGTGTGTGCGTGTTGTGTGTGTGTGTGTGTGTGTGTGTGTGTGTGTGTATATATATATATATCTTTAACTTTTTTTTTTAAGTAAAAAAAGAATTTTTTAACGACGACGAAAGAGTAAGACGTCAATAAAGAAAAGGGACATACATTGATTCGGCTGAGCATAAGCTTTACGACAAACAGAAAAGACATCCGCAAAATCCTGCGGCTGATAACTTTACAAGGACTTCTGCAAACCTCTAGATCTGTATGACAGTTAAATGAGATTCACCTCATCTCCACATTTCTTCAGATTGATTCGAGGTGTGAGGCGAGATCGTTTCTTTCTGGGCTTCATCAACCACTCCCTATTCTTTCACAAGGGCTCTTTGTCTCCATCTTGTGGTGATGGTTATAATGTGAAGCAGCAAACCAAGAGACGAAGCCTTGGAGAGCTGCTCCATGAATGTTTCTACTACTACTACTACAACAAAAAATTGTTATCATTATAGAAGGGGGTTAAAAAATATATAGAAATATGTACAAATAGATTGCTAATTCATTCAAGAGGCACCTGACCTGGTTTTGTACCATGTACCATGTTTTAAAAGTGTACACTGTCTCTAGACCAGCACAGGTCAGGTTACATTTGAATAATAAACCAGAAATATCATTATTTATCTTTATACAACTTAAAGTTTTCAAGCATTCATGTAAAACTATAAATCAGAACTAAGAATACTTTATTTGAGTGCAACACAAGTATTTTTTGCAATCAACAAAAGAGTGAAAATACGGAGCTATTATAATGCCCCCATTTTTTGATGGACATGAAAGTGGTCCTTAAAAAGGTTGCTTATATATATATATATATATATATATATATATATATATATATATATATATATATATATATATATATATATAATCTTTATTTTGAATGTGCTTCAAGAAGAGACTGGAATATTTCAACACTGATTGTTAAAAAAAGCCACTTGTGGATTGGCTGTACATGATATAAACTGAGTGTGGCATTCAACCAGCCATGAATAGAATCTCTGAGGGTCACACAAAGCTTCCAAGTCTCCCACGAGAAACAATTAGGCTGTTCTCCTCCGCCTCTTCCTCTAAACCCACTCCAGCCATCTATTTATTTATCCATTCAAAAAATGTTTTTTCTACTTTGCTCTTCTTATTTTCAGTACCTGTATAAATGAAAATTGTCATTTACATTCATGTATTGACTAAATTTAAGGTGAGGTGTGTGCGTGCTTGCGTGTTGGTGTGTGTGTTTAATGGATTAGATGTGCAATGAAGATAAATCAATTAAGTTTATGTCAAGAAAAAACAAGAGCAAGCTAAATTATTAACATCCATTTATTTAAAAAAACATAATTTATACAATTTTGCAACAGAGACACAAAAAAGTGAATACATTGTAATGTGCCACTATACAATAGTTACACAATCTCAGTTTTAAACTGACTGATAAATGAACTTTCACTCCCGTAAACAAGAGAAAATTTACTTCTCGTCACTGGTCTAGTGGAATGCTTGCAGGATTGTTACAGTGGTAGAATTCTACTGGCCGTGATTTCCCTCCTCATTCTTAGAATTTCTCAAAGTCATGATGTGTTTGGGGTTCCAAATTCTGATCATAACCTTGAGGTAAACAGAGCTATTCTGTGTGAGCCGTGTAACACAAAGAAAAGTATTTATTTCAATGAATAATGAAAAATGAAATTCATAGGCAGTCTTGTACAGAGATAGCCACTCTGGTTGATTATTAGTCAGTAAATATAGATTTGAAGTATTTCATATGTTCCTTAATACATGTTTTACATTTAGAGATGCTTTGACGTAAAAACGAGCATCCACCAAGCATTTAGAGTAAATATATAGGATATTTCTATATAAAGTAGTTGAGCAAGACTTAAGAATAGTATGTGCCAATTCCGCTCATTGAGTTAACTTCGGTCTGCAATGATTTATCACTCACATTATATTTATACCTGGCAGATATACAGTGTAGAAACCCCTGGGGTTTATTATCATAGACTTTACTTGTTGAGTATTCTGCAATCATTTTTACACTTACTGCATAGCATTCATAATAGCTTTTGAATTAAACAGCAAAACACAGCACTAAAGAGTAAAAGCAGCTTACAGTTTCAGTAAATAACAAGAAAATCTAGAAAACAAGAGACCATTATTTAGGACTTCACCTTCAATCATCATTCAGATAAATATATGTAGATATGTGAACATTTTTTTTTATTAAAATTGTTAATATAAGTTTGTCTTAACAGATTTGCATAGAGTTTGTTACTCTTTCCATTTGGCAGAACAATTTAATGAGCTGGTGTGTAATCAAATTGTGAAAACGTTTTTACGGCATATGCAAATCTTCTTTCTTTAAAGATCACTTACTTCCCTAAACATTACCCGTAAAATCAAACTGCACTCATTTCGTCCCAAACCTGTCTTCACAGACTTGGAAAGCACACAATCCAAGAAAAGAAAACGAAGGAAACTGACCTTGCAAATCGGTTTCATTCTTTCTGTTCAACATTAAACCAATTCGAATCAGGTCAAGAGGAGCAGAAATAAATGATTCGGTTTGAAGTGATAATACTGTTTTCTGTAAAAAGCCCTCAACTGGGGTCTGACTCAATCCAGACGATCTTGCTCTGCTCCTCTGTTACCACAGTTTTCAGAGTGTCCACAAGAGAGGCGCTATCATGCCAGCTCTCTGGGGGAATGCTTCTGTACAGACAGGGCAGCTTCTCCAGAAAGGGCTCCTCACTGCAAGCACACTCCAGCACCTGACACTCGGTCACACTGCTCTGGCGCAGCTTATGTCTGAGAACACACAATGTCTGCATGTCAATAAGTTGAGCATATTTGTATTTTTGGATCTTAAAGTTAATACCTTTCGATCTTATAGGTTAAACAGGCTTTATGCTGGGAAGGTGATTACCACCAGCCTGTAATCTCACAGAGGGGTTCTTATTTGCATGTGTGTGCTTTTTTAATTTACCTCAGCGTCTCATTTCTTTTCCCACATCAATAATCAAAAGTGATTTAGTTGCTTTATGTTACCAGAAAATTGGTTTACACCAGGTTTTTAGAATATGTTAGTGATAACATTAAATTAACATTAACTAATAACATTGTGTTGCATTGTGTTGTAGATCTAATTCTACCACAGAGTGTTATACACTAGAAATTACTCCAGCTCTAACCTTTGAAGCATCTGCTCATTTTGATTGACTGATTGATTTAAAAAAAACACATCAACAATAACAATGAGAGTCAGCGAGGGGATAAGTACCTCAATCTGCGGAGAGTTCTCTCTGACGAAATGATGTAGATAATGATGGGGAAGATGTCAGTACGATGAAGACGACGCACACAGTCCAAACCCAAAGGTAAAACACAGTGAGTGCCCTACGAAAGATTCCGAACAGACCACAAACTAGTTTTAGGAACAATAACAATGAATCATGTAGGCTCAGCCAGACATCCATACATCCTTTTTCCCCATCCACCTATCCACCCATTCACACATCCATCGATCCATCCATTCATTTATTCCCACATCCATGTTTTTAAGCATGTCTGATGTACATGGAAGTAAAGCTTTGTGACAAACCGGTCTCATGATCTTCTCCACTCCCCTCAGTGTATAGCAGCAGTGTGTTTTTGAGTCACACTCCTCAAGAATCTCACCCTTCTGCATTTGGGCACTCCACTCACTTGCCGAAAGAAACTCTAAAACATGAGATGTAACATTTTAAACAAAAAGCACCAGATATTCAAGAACAACTAGACAGCAACAACTCAACAAGGCAGAAGAATACAATAATCCAGACAAACGAAAACTGCTAAACCTTTAGATGTGATGGCCCTTCAACACATTTTTTTAATTACATTTAATGTTGACATTATATTAAAATATTTTGGATTAAAATATATTTTAATATTTAATAAAAAAGGACCATATCACCCTAGTCCTCATTGGGTGCCATTTTCCTAATCATTAATTTTTTCTTCAACAGTATTTGCATGTGTTAATAGTAACCGGGTTGTACGTAGTGATAAACGTTTGTATTTCACTATAAAAAACATCACAACAATTGTTCAAGTTGATGAGCTCAGTTTTAATTGACCTCTATTTAGAGTAGGACCAAATAGACTCCGAGCAGTGTCAATTTAATATTCTAGATTTTACTGTGTAGTTTTATAAAGTTAATTGAGAGCAATTTTTCAACTCTTGTGTTAAAGCCCTTGAAAATAAAGCTCACCATGTCAATGTTTGTGAGAGATGGGTTTTATTTTACCTGGCTCACAGACGTGATAGCCTTTCTGTTCTGCCAAGCGCTTGTTGAGAACACGACCGAGGGCAGTGGGAAGGAGGAGGACTGGTCGGCAGATGGGAGGGTATCGTGGTGTGACCAGCGTGTAGGGCATCAATGTCACACATCTGCTTGGTACACATCCATCGCCTACAGGAAAGAAGGTTTTAAAGTTGACTGAAAGTCTAACCTAAATATTTTCCTCAACCCGGTGCTGAAAGCTTTAAAGGTGGCAGCACATTTACATGCCTTTATCTTTATTGGATAGTGAGGGAGGGAGGGAGAGAGAAGAGAGGGAGCGTAAGCGAGAGACAGAAAGAGAGGTAGATCTAAACTGAAAACTAGAAAGGGAAAGAGAGTGCAAGAAAGTGAGACAGAAAGAGAAAGAGTGAGAGGGAGAGAGTGAAAGAGAGATGGAGAGATAGAAAGAGTTGAATAGAGACAGAAAAAGAAAGATAGGGGAAAGAGAGTGAAAGAGAGAGGGATAGACAGAAAGAATGAAATAAAAACAGTTAATAGAGACAGAAAGAGAAAATAGGGAGAGAGGGGAGAGCAGAGGAGAGAGGGAGAGTGAACGAGAGACAGAAAGGGGAGGTAGAGAAAAATATATTGAAAGGGGACATAGAAAGGGAAAGAAAGAGAGTGTAAGAAAGTGAGAAAGAAAACGAAATAGAAAGAGTGAGAGAGAGATGGAGAGATAGAAAGAATGAAATAAAAAGAGTTAAGAGACAGAAAGAGAAATATGTAGAGTTATTGAAAGAGAGACAGAGAGATATAAAGAGTGAAAGAAAGAGATAAATACAGACAGAAAGAGACAGAGAGACAGAAAGAGTAAAAGAAAAGACATAAAAAGAAAACAGAAGGAGAGAACTCAAAGTGAGTTACACAATAACAAAAAAGGCTCTTGGTGTGTTAAATCTTGAAACAGGCCCTACATACACAATAAATCATGCAAGTAGATGTAATGTAACACCATTATGTATGCGAAAATATACTATTTAGGTAATCGCTGAAGGACTAACCGTCTTGTGTTGGGTTGTTGTCATCTTCCACACTGACCCACAGTGGGTTTCCGCTCTGTTGACGAGTGCTGACAATCCTCACAACGTGTTGTTTCTCATCAACAGAAGTCCTCTCCTGCAGACCCAAAAAAGGAACTTGGCCAATAAAAAATCTTTTTTAGACACTTAACACATTCTAGCTATAGAAGGAATGCACTTCTTCATTGTTTATTCAACGAAAAAACACAGTGTAAAATGTGTTAAAGTACAAGGACAAATTGCAATTTAATTTTATGGAATAGTCTGTTTTCATCATTTATAGGGTTTTATCCATCTGATTGATCAGGTGCCATTGTATCCTGAAAACCTATCGGTTCTCCTTATCTTTTTCAGTTGGTCAGTGGAGAAGGTAAAGCTTGTGCTTATTCACTAAAATACAGGGATAAATTTATTGTTTCTGTGTTAAAACTGTTTGTGATGAGTTATATAAAATGTATGTGAAATATATATGAAAATATAGCTTGCGTGTTGTGTTCATCATGTGTTTAATTAAAGAAATTATTAGATTAAATTAAACATTATTAATAAAGTGTGTATTTACCTATATATAATATATATATATATATATACACTCACACACACACAACTGGCAAAAATTAAATACAAATGAAACATTATACAAAATGGAATTTTCTGTTAAATTAATACAGATTATGTAAAATTGTACAATTATATATAAATGCAATGCAAAACAACAAAATAAAAAAAATGCAGGTTAAAAATAGAGAAAAAACTGCCTGTGAGCTTTTATTGGGAAGACATTATTCACAGGGAAATGGAAAGAATAAAATCACTTCTGCTCTAGTGTTCTAGCACTCTCTCACCTTTCTCTGTGTTTTGCGGGAGAAGGTCATTTCTTCGATGGCTCTGATTAGCAGTCTCTGCGCTCTAAAATGTTCAAATTGAAACTTAAAGACAATACTGTTTCACAATGTTGAAAATCTACATTAACTATAACTACTATGAACATTTTTACCTGTAGTAGTTTGGCAATGCCCCACTCTGCAGGTCTTTGAGCTGACAAAGGTGCACAAGGCTGCCCCACCAGGAGCCATCATTGGAATGGTAAGTGTTTTTAACATGAACAATGTCATTACACTTGACCGCCAGCGTTCCTGCTACATCCCCTGGCAGTGTCATGTTAACTCGCACATAGAAGGAATCCCCTGATATCAAGTCTCCATTCTTCAGCTGTTGCAATAAGTGCTCATACGCTAAGAGGAAGCCAGCATACAATCAATTTGGTGTTCAAGCAAAAACACACAAATAATTTTTTTATTTGACAAAAATTTAAATAATGTACGTTATATTGGGAACAGTTATAGTGCATTAACATTTACAACTAATTAAAACTTTAGTTGTACTTGCAAATATAGTTTTAAATTCACTGTTCAACATGCCATGATTTAAGTGGAAATATTTACTATAGGTTTATAATAAAACCGATGCCAGGCTGAAGGTAGACGAAGACAGCTGTTATATTTATTATGTTAAAAACAGACATTCAAAACACTTTATTTGTTTTATTTCTTTAAGAATAATCAGGCTTTCCCAGTTTCACTTGCACCTTAACCACTCATGCATTCCCCCAGAACTGATACCCATGTCAATTTCATATGCTAATCTTCTCCAAGCGTGCTCATAAGGGATTATTTTACATTTACCCTGCATGACTTCGGTTCTTTGGCTTACCATCTTGGTTGGGTTTTAACACAATTTGACATGGCCCCTGGACTTGCGCCAGGCCCCATTGAGCCTCTTCCATGGTGGTGTCTTCTAGAACCATTTGTGCAGCTCTCTGTTTCCTTTCATATCTCAGCTGCAAACACAACATTTACAATTTAATCGGTTTCCACGGTTCCGACTGAATTCTTTTCATGCCTCTCCTACATTACATACTCTTTGGTCAGGTTAGACTTGTTTTCAGTTTAGATTTAGTGTCTTTTTGATTCTTTAGACATGCAATTAAATTAACTTCAAACCGAAACTTCAAAATCTACAAAGCCTTCGTAGCATTCAAAGTATAGACTCTAACCTGAAGTATTTGTGCTCCAGGGCTGATGCCGGAGCTATGAGCGGAGGATCCTTCAGTCACATGATGTACAAACAAACCAGTTTTGTTCCCTCCAATTACATTTATTTGCTTCAGTAGTTTTTCTCCTTGGAATAATATGGTGAGTACACGGCCGGTGATCCGCAGGGCCTGAGGTCTGCTTCGCATAAGGAATGGTGGAGCTGATCCTCTTAAAACACTAGATTTACGAAAAAAAAATATTGTGGTAACTTTCATAGTGTGAGAGCCACAAATAAATACTCAAAATGTTAAACAAAGAAATATGGCTGAGGTGTTGATAGTTTTACCTGTCAGTCTGGCTACTGCCACTCATAGGACCAGAAAGCAATGCTGGAGATTCTGAATCAGCCCCACCATCCTCTTTAAAGAGAGGCAAAAAGGAAACAGTTCAATTTCAAACCACTCAATGATCAATGAAGATTGTGCTGAATTAAACAGAAAAACACTGAAGATTACTTGCACATTACTTGAATCTTCAAATTGTATTATATATAGCTATATATAGCTTTTCTGGCGCTAATGTAAGCAGCCACATAATTATTCAGAATGTGTCTTTTTAACAGAGTACTTCCCCTAAATTAATTTTAATTACATTACAATAACTTGTAAATTACAGTGTACCTAATGGGTAATTATTAATAGTAACAGTGTACTTTTCAGTAATTACTTGTAATTATTTGGTAATAACAAATAACATAAAAATACAGTAAAAAAATAAATTATTACGAAACAGCATGTAATAGCATGATAACAACGAGCACATTTCAGGTATTATTGGGGTAACAATATGGCAATAATAAAATTAACTTTATTATTAATTATTATTATTATTATTAACAATGTAATTCCACTGTAACATAAACTTATTTGTAGATTTTTTGGGGAAAATCAATAGGTACTCAGTAATTACCCTGTAACTACACTGAAGGAAGGGTGTAATCTAAAAGGGAGCTTGTTCTCTGTAGTTACACCGTAATTACGCTGTAACTCGGTACTACAAAAAGTGGAGCTTCTTACCAATAAATTGTTTCCACAATACTTTTCATTATTAATGTATTGTTACCCCATTGCTACCAGTTATTTACATGTCATTACCATAACAATACAAATAATTGTTGAAATTACTGTTATTGTTAATAATTGACCATTAAGTAAACTGCTATTGCCCAGTAATTTACAGGTTAATATTATGTCATTACAATGAATTAAGGGTAAGTACCCTGTTAATATGACTGATTGCCCAGTAGTTACCTTGTTAGTACCCTGTAATTTAAGGACTATAATCTAAAGTGTTACCAAAACGTTATACCCAATTACAAATTCGAAATAGTATCACAGGGCTCAATATGGTGACTTGCTTAAAAAATTTTGGGTGAAATACTGGAGTTTTATTTGATTCACTTTTGTTCCCTAATTGTGGCCAATTTACAGTCAATCAATCAATCAATCAATCAGTTTTTATATAGCGCTTCTTTAGCAATTGCTTTCAAAGCAGCTTCACAAAGTCCCCATGAGGATCAGGCAGAGCAGACAGGAGTTCCCTCTGAGAGGGGACTCCCGCTGACTGAGGCAGGCGCTAATCACCTCCCCAGCATAAAGAACATACAAACTAAAAATCCATCGATGAACAGGTTACCAGTTAACACAAATATTTTTTTACTATGGAAAAATGCCTGAGACCCCCAGGTGAGCTACAAACTAAGATCCTCTGGAGGTAGCAGTGATAAAAACAATTGCTTTTATGGTACATAACCAACTGGGACAGAACAGACCAAGATTACTGGATTCATCTCAATCCTCTTGATTTAAATCAGTTCATTAATATTGAATTAAATATTTGTTAGGTTAAGCTCCTACAGTGACATTATTTTTTTGTATTTTATGAAGTATTCTAAAAACAAGCAATTAAGCCTAATGACTTTTTTACTTTCACCAAAATATGTCTCTTTGTTTTGATATGTTGGTATGTAAATGAAAAACATGTAATGCCAATGGTATGTACTGTAAGAGGAAATAACTGTACCTTTTGAGACGACAACATAATCTTGGTCTATAAAGCAGTCATCAGCCAGGTCCTGGCAGCTGAAAGAAGAACAAGGAATTCAGGTATCAAACTACTTAATTCTAGTCCTTTGTATCAAAAACTATATACTTTGCTATTGCTTTTGCTATTTTTAGAAAGAACCACATCACAACATTGCTATCTCCACCTTATCTAGAGTACATTCGGAAACAATGACAGGTCTTTTATGACTTTATGAGACACCAATAATTACGTTGTTATCGTGCTTAATTTAGCAAACAGAACAAAGTGTCATGGAAACTGGAAACAAGTATGCAGCCGAACTAAACAAGATTCTTTACAATATTTTAAAAAACAAACATTAAGCACATTTTAATATGTGTCAATCTTCAGAGGTTTTAGTTTCAATATTGTTACATCAAAGATTTGTGGAACAGCGTACTGATGACATGATAAGAATCTTTAACTAAATGTGTTATTTTATTAACAATGCACTTTGCGTTCAAACAGGTTTCCATTCTTGATTTGAATTTGCTAACAAAAAGAAAAGTACCTCACCTGTAAAATTCTTCATTGTCACTTCTAGATGAAAAGTGAAGCTGCCGTCTGCGGAAGGATTCGAAGCAAGGAGGCTCCGCTTGATTAGAAATAATACTGTTGATTTGTTCGTCATCAAACTATAAAAAGAACGATAGACAATTAAACATACCGGCAAAACACTTTACCAGCCAGCAGTCACCTTCTGATAGAACATTACTACTGGCTCCTTCAACAGAGAGCTCTAATTAGAGGCAATGTTGTGATATTCTAGATCCAAGATCACATTCAATCTAGACACAAAGTTTTCATTACATTAGTAGAACCTTTGTTAGCAGAATCTGTATTCATTTAAAATAAAAGCATTCTGCTCTGACAATAAATCTAAGAGAATAATTTTATATAGCATATACATTACAAGGTTTCAACATTGCCAATGTCAATTAAGTAAGATTAAAAAACTGAAATTGCATTAATTAACTTTTTTTAAGTTGTTGTTCTAACTTTTTCTCATATACAGCAAGTTAAATAGTACAAAGTTTTGTCCAGATGTCTATGACATCCCAGTCTCTTTTTTTTAGTGTTATGAACAAAACAATCAATCAACAAAGAGAATCAGACCTGGTGGATTAAGTCAAATAAAAGCAGGCTATATAATTACAAGAAGAAAATGTAGAATATGTGTGTTTTCACCTCAGAAGCATCACAAGAGCTGAGACTATCAGGGTGAATCGCTTTTACGCGACATAGCGGTCTTCTGGGTGAGGGGCTTGAATGAGGGCTGCTCTCACTGCTGATGTTCCGGTACTGCTCGTCCAAGAGACATTAAGAACAGCAATGTGCTGAAATCACATTCTGGGTCTTAAATAAAAAATAGACATAAACCACTTTTACCTTGTATTTGTCTTTTCTTTCTCTTTGCAAGCTACTTGCTTTCAAGGTGAAAACCTTCTCCTGGAGCACCATGACCTGGTTTCTCAGTGTGTCCTTCTCTGAAAGACTACTTGCAATTTGAGTTTGAGCCTCATCACGGGACAAGTATGCCTGAGAAAACCCACAGGAAAACTTAAGTCAGGCAAAAAGGCCAAGAGGCGCTTCATTAATAGATCTCAAGCATCTTTCTTGATTAAAATAAAATATAAAAAGAACAATTGCCCCTTCTGCATGGAAAGATTTTAACATGTTAGAAGACTTGTTGAGTTTACTTTCTGAAACTGACCTTATCTCTCTCTCCCTGGACGTCCTCCAGCTGATTCTGGAACAACATGCTCCTGTGCTTGTACATCTCACAATCTACTGTTAGTTTGTCCAGCTCCAGGGCCACACAATCCTTCTCTTCTAGCAGCTGAAACATGTGAGAAGAGGTTCATGGTGAATGTAATGAATGGTAAGAAATAAGCTATAACAGAAATAACCCAATTTTCAGTGTTGTAGCCAAAGCAGGTTCTGTTTGTATAAAAGGTTGCATTTATTTCTGAACTATATGAAAATGAAAAGAATGAGCTATATTGTATATATATATTTATATATATAGTGCTTGCAACCAGACACTAGGACACTAATTTGCAGTAAAGTATGATATAAAATATGAGTCATTCGGAAGCATAAGCATGAGTCAGATGTCTACATGCCTTCTAGAAGTCTGCAAATATATAATAAAAATGGTGCCATACTTAACGCTGTATGCTAAGACATTCTAGTATTTGAACAGTAAAGAAGTTTGGGCTAAATACAGACCCCTGTGGAGCACCCCCTACACTAACAAAGGTGATTTTCCCTGGCTAATTCTATAACATTTTGACATTGTCTATTTTACTACATTTACTACATTACATCAAATTACAGCATTTTACCTCCTCATTTTCACGCTGGAGTCGTTCATTCTCTTCATACAGTCTAGTAACCTCCTCTGCGAGTTCTGAGCGTCTGCTCTCTGTCTCCATTAAATCATGAGCAAGAATATCCTGCTGTACCTGACAGAAGCAGACAGACACACAGGAATTTATTAGACCTGTCTCTGGATTGTTGATTTGTATTTACAGTATTACACTCACTGGTGAGAATGTCTCTGTCTCCAGTAACTTTGCACGCACAGCATTGAGCTCCTCTTTGAGCTTCTGTGTATCGCTTTGATTTTTCACTGAATGTTGTCTCTGGAAGTCTGTCAGCTTCTGGGATTTGCATAAATCACACTGGAGCTGATAAATCTAAACAAGGGAATGAAAAATATCAGGATCGATTATACTTTTTCTTCTTTCTTTCTTTCTTTCTTTATATATATATATATAAATTTTTTTTATCAGAAATCTTTTCAAGCTATTGAATTATAGGTATTTAGGTTTATGAGTTAAGGTCAAAAAACACCCATAGAAATGAGACTAATACAAATTAAGTGGATGAACTTAACTTCTAATATGTTCACATGATTAAATAAATAATTATCAAATAATTTTAATTATTTCACTTTTTTTTTGCAAAAATAACATAAGCACATGTAATTTGAACCGGAAACCCATATCTTTTTACTTTGAAACTTTACCTGGAGCTGAAGGTCTCTGTTGCGTATCACAGTTGCAGACTTCTCCTCAAGTGATGTGGTATATCTCACATACAAATCACATTTTTCATCCTTCACTTTGAGCAGTTCTCTGTTTAAACCTGTGGTATAACAGGAAAAGTCAGTTGAACTGCGAAAAAAAACTGAATTGTGAACATTTCTCTGAACCCTGACAAAAAAAAATCAACTTTCAACACATTACAACCCAACAAAACTAATTTGTGAATTCATGTAGTGGGGAATGTTACTGTAATATATCTGTTGTTAAGTATAATGGAAACATTTTCAAAATTGAAGCCACAAATGACCAATAAATCAATTCCCCTCCTAATGACTCATTTTAGTAACCCCGTAAAAACAATTATGTATTAAAAAAAATACTTTTACAAAAAAAAAAAAACTTCTGCATTATTGTATGAACTGCAAAATACACATATAATAATATTTAAATACTGGTTGAATTATAAGCAATGTGCCCACCATCCAGGTGGCTGCGCAGCTGTGCTTGCTCTCTCTGAATCTGGATGTACTCCTCGTTGTTTTGTTCGGCCTGTCTCAGTTTGGCCTCCAGCTCACTGTGTTTAGTTCGGAGCCGTGCACACTCATGCCGTGCCAATCCTAGCTCAGTCTGCATACTGCTCACAGCTCGAACCAGATACTCGGTCAGCTCCGAGGACTTTATCAGTCCTGCAATCATTTGAAGGAAATGTTGTTTAAAATACACAATTCAAGCAAGGCAGAATTTTTTGGTAAATTTTTATTTAACAACTCTACTTACTGTAGAGAACTGACAAGACACAAGTAAAACAAAAAAATTTGCAACTGAAATTTGACAAAGGTCTATGATTTAAAAAATCTCTGCAAAAATTTATTAGTTTGAAGCTTTTTGTGTAAATGTCTTAAAAAGTGCTGAAGCATTTCTCCCAAATTCCCAATTTCTCACATTAGTTTTTACGTCTGATTGATCTCCAGATTACACATATAGGTTTTGATCTAGACTATTTTGTCTTTGTAATTTATATTTCTGTGTGTAATTTATATTTGTAATAATATTTTACTTTCCAAAATGGTAATTTTACAATACTTAACTCTTATCTGGTAAGCTGCTTCAATAGAATTTGCTTATTAAAATAGCTTCAAAAATAGCACAATTATAACTTTTTATGAATGTAACACTCGCATACTAGTTTTATAATTTCATTTTCACCTCTATTTCACACATCCTATTTATCACCAACCAACGAAAGCAAAAGAGGAAAGAAATTGAGTTACTATAACATTGTATTACTAAATAACTAACTAACGTTAAATGCGTGACTAACCGCTGAAGCCTGAAGGCTCAATACTTGCAGGGCGGCCCGTGATCTGGGTGTATAGAGCAGGGTAATGAATCATCAGGCTTTCAAGAAGAGCCATCGCTCCATCACGACCCTGTCCTCGTAACAAGTCAAGCATATGACCTGCAGAAAACAAGATTAACATTTCAGGAATTGTATCAGAAATACCACATAAAATACTTTACTTTCCTATGAATCCTCAAGGTATAGTTCCCTCAACACTGAAATGTATTGTTATTTTTTTCCTTTTCTTCTTTTGGGGAAAACAAATAATGATATTTAAAATAATGCAGATTTGACTGTAGGCATCGAATGATTTTCAGTATTCTTTAAAAATATTGCACAAACCAGTTAAAATATCAGGTTTGGAAATCTCTTTATGATTTTATTTGAAAGTAGTCCAAAAACATATGTGACTTATCATTAGAGTCACATTTTGCTATTCAGGGATCAAGATTTTGTTGACTTTTCTGATAAAAAAATACTCAACCTCAAAGTACTAATAAGTCAATAAACCAACAAAGTAAAAAAACTAATATAAAACAAAGGGAAAAGGTGTTTTGTCTGTAGAATTAAATGTTTAGAATCCTTACATTGTAAAATAAATTAAAACCAAAATTAAACATTTTAATCTCAACAAACACTAAAATAACAAACAAAAAACATTACAAATAAAAACTGACTGCCTAAAAATTATCTTTTCTCTGGTATCTTTTTTTTAAGTGAAACTACTTAATACATTGCCATTTATATAGTTGACTGAATGATTATTTATAGTTCTATTCACTTGCAACAATATGAAATAGAGATCTGGCTAGTTTTATTTCCTTCAACACACATTTTTCAGCATCTCCATGCACACTTAACTTTACATTTTAAAAAAATGTATGCCATTTTTATGAAAATAAGAAATACAGGTTACGTAAAATCTATTATTTTTGTACTTTTTAATCGAATAGTCTATAGAAATATTTAGGAGTATTATCTTACTGGTCCTCATGGCACGGTTGTTATACTTGAGACAGTTGAGAATCTCGTCCTCGTCCAGGTCAGTGAGCACACGTGCCTGTCGCAGGTAAGGGATGAGGTCACAAGGCCGGACACACGAACAGATAGCATGACGGTTATCATCGATCAGATCCCAAAGCTCTTCCTCCTGAAGATTCTTAAGATCTGGAGTGTTCTGAACACTTTCAGCCATCCTCAAATCCCTACATAACACTTTTCCAAGCACATAAACCAAAGATTCCAAGCGCAACAAGAAACACTCTCTTCGAGGTGGAGTATAACCCCAGCGAGCTGAACAGAGCAACAATAATGAGGGAGACTGTAAGAGAGAGAGAGTTTTTAGAGCAATCTCCACCCTTTCACACATGAAAGGAAACCTGAAAGACAAGAGGTTTTTCCAACAACAGACACAGACACGCACAGCATGTTTGAATTTCCTCTTGTACAAAAATAGACACACACAGAGTACAGTATGCTCAGGGGAAGAGTGACAAAAACAACAGGTTATGGTGAACGTAACCCAATCTTAAGATTAGTATCTTTAAAATGAAAAGATTTTATTACAAACCAAAGCATTAGAACACATCCTCACCAGCCCCTCCTCTGATTAAGTCACTTGTTTCTATCTAAAACAAATGTAACTCTCAGAGAACAGGTTCAAAGTCCAAATGAAAAAAGGAAATGAAAAGGGGATTCTGTGGTTTGTAGGAAATGACTCTACAAATGCAAACACTGCATATACAAGTTTATTTTCTGATGAGAGGTTAGCCTAGTGGGAGGATAACGTTATGGAACTACTTTATTCATTAAATATAAATGAAATAATCAATGATGACTTTTAAAAAAACTAACAGATGAAATGGTTAAAAATGGCTTCATTTAGTGCAAAAAGTGTGATGACTCTTTTCATACTTTTTCATTGTATTTGTTGAGTTCTGTTTACACATTACTGTTTGAACTTGGTAGCAAAAAAAGTGTTGAAAAAACAGTAATTAGTTAGTTGTGTCTGCACTAAAATCATCCAATTGACTGTTGAATCCCTGCCTTTCACCAAAAGTTTGCTAAGACAAAAGTTTATTAACTTTTGATAGTTTTTAAAAATCCTTGTATGTGTTTGTGTACACACTTGACAATTCTGAGTAAATATGATACTAAGGCTAAGTTCAAACTGTGACCCAAAGAGACCTAAATCCATTTTTTACCCACATGTACCTGAATTTTCAGGACTGTTTGAACAGCCCAATTCTGAATTTTTTTTTCAAATCTGACAAAGGTCACTTTCATATGTGGTGCTGAATGCAATAGAAATCCATTATTTTTGCCATGTGACCCCATCTGAACAGCCAGGTAACAATTATCTAAATATTTCATCCTTGTATAGACACAGACATTGGTTTTCTGGCCATGGCTAGGAAGTTTCATGTCAATCAAGGCTGAGGACGAAGATGAAAGCACTCAAGGGAAGGAAAGTAAAGTGACAGAATTAATACATATTTCTTCTTCTTTATATGATTTGGTTGAAATGATGACTCCCATCGAAATGAAGCCACACAATCACCTCGAATCACATTCTCGTCCATGTTTACTTTTGTTTTGATGAAAGCCATTTCCTACACATGCGCACCTTGACAGCGAGCTGGATAGCGTTCATACACAGGACGGATTTCGTAAAAAAAAATTTTAATTGTGCATTAAGACCTGCAGTCTGAACGTAACCTTAATGTGGCTCTGCGATTGACAAGAAACCTGTCCAGGGTGTTCCTTGCCTTTGATTTGTTGTGAGCAGGAGGCAGCATAAACATTCATCAGAACCATGCAGGAAAGAAAAGATGAATCATTTAAGCTTGAATGCTAAAACAGTTCAATGGCTTACATGTAATCTTTGGATTTCCTCATGACCAAAATTCCCCAGTCAGTTATTATACTGTATTACAGTTCAACAAGTTAGAGAATGAGTTTCTCACGTTTATATTCAAGCTCAGTAGTTAACTCTCACACTCACCAATGAACAAAAGGTACTAGAATATTCCAGCAGGACTCAACAGAACAGATAATGTAAGCCACATAATGTCATTTGAGGAAGGATTTATTGGTCACTATGTCATGTTCAAACTCTCTTGGTTCATTCGACAGCTTTGTTGATCAGTGGCTGTGGTTCAGATTTCCAACTATTGAATACAAGTGAGAGAAAGTATGGACACCTCCTCTTTAGGACAAGTACAACAATGCTCTACAATGGCTCTACCATTCCCTAGAACCATCTGGAAAGGGGTCAAAGGTGCTCTGTCACATGCTTACTGTGTCCACGTATAACACTAGGCTTCTTTCAGAATGCTCTCTGTCTTCCTTCGCTCTTACTCGCTCTGTTCACTGTCCTGCTCTCATCTCAGAAGACCTTGCGGTCTTATTCTCTCCATGGGCACGTACAGCAGGAAGGAACTCTAATATGGGGCCATAGGGCCTAACCATGTGCTCTTAAATGCAAAGCTTGGAGATGAACCTACATGCATCTTAGGACTCAGAATTCTATTCTCATTAAAGTCTATGATCCTGATCTGAGCACAAACGCCCCCTCTAATGCAAACAAGGTCGGATGCCTCACCCACTCTTCAAACCTTCGGATCTCTTCATCAAACTTTACCTGGCATCATCTCAACACATGACATTGGCAAGGAACCAACAGCCACAAACAGGCACTCTCAATTTAATTTAGACTCCGCACAGTTCAGAGCTAACGTAAGTCTCGATGAGGTTACTCTTAGACAAGCTAAAGTCTAGTTAGACGTTGGGATGTCACGGTCATCAACTCATACGCTGTGTTCCTTTGCTCTTGTGTGAATGTGTGCGTGAGTGTGTTTGAGTTAGTTAAGTGTTTTATGTCTGTTAGTAAATAAACCGTTTGTCTCACAAATACAGATCTTGTCTCAGCTAGCATATCTTTGCTGACATCGAAATTAGAACTTGTTACCTAGCTTATATGAAAGTCAATATTTTGATATACAATGTTTGACATAACTACTTGGGCTATACTTTGATTCTCGCTGGATGAGGATCAGGAAGAATTTAAGGTAGTGAGTCTAAATGAAGCTAAATCATTACAGGTGATTTCTCTTTTGATTGTTACTAAAACTCCTTTCCCAAATGATTATAATATGTAGGAATCGACATTCCCCAAATTTAACCCTGGTTCCTACACTTTACTTAAATAACAAGTGTACAAGTCTCCTAATTTATATCTAAGTATAGAGATATACTGATGATTAAAATGTTTTTAACTTGTAAAATCCTGTGATGATAAAGGTGTTGTTATTTGATATCAAATTTAAAAAGCATCTGTTTCCCACCTAATTTCTATTCCGAGAAAGATCACTAATTCTTCTTTACACATGTTCCTCAGAGAACATGCGTTCAGATTACAGGATTGTTTATTGTGTCTAAAAGTTAAAATAACTGCTGAAATAACGCTGAGCAACCCAAACATTTTTAATGTGTCTGTTGTTTAAAAGTACTTTTGTGTTCACTGGCTGTGCTGCAGATCTCCTAATGTGAGGTTGATCTTGTGGAGAGCGCTGTGATGCTCAGGGTATTCCTCAACCAAACGTTGGAGAATGGAGCTAATCTAAAAAAAAAAGCACATGAATGGATGAGTTTTTCTGTTCTCCATACAAGCTTTAACCCACAATGCATATGTGAACACTACTTCTGGAACTGGTTTGTTGTAAAGACCGTTTAATTAGCATCACCACCACTGTATTTCTCAGGGAAACTTCCACTGATTTTCCACAAACCGTTTTCAGTTGTTCTAGCTTCTGTGCAGCAAGCTCCGGTGCTGAATCTCCACTCGCCACTGGAGTGTAGCGTCCCTCTTTAACAGCCAGGAGGTGCTTTGCTCGAGCCTGTAGCAAAGGCAGACGACGCATGTTCTGCAGAAAAAAAACACATAAACATAAAAGTTGTTCTTTGAAAAATGCCCTCTATAAAAAGTATCTTCAATGAAAAAAGTTTTTTCATGTTTTATTTAAAGCCCCATCATCATTAAAACAAAGTCATACTTCTTATTACACATATTAACATCCTAGAAAGGACCAAAAAAATGGTCTTTTAATATAAATGTATAACTCTCAACTTGCATAACGAGGCATTTTTTTTCCCTGGATGCTTTTGCCTTCTATCAATTTGAAATAGTTTTTATATCTGTGTCCATGTTTTTAAAGCTAGTGTTTGATATCATGCAAAATCAAAATAACCTGAACTATTTGAACATTATGTCATGTTTTTCATTTTATTTTGATAAACTCATTTTATAATACGAACAGAAAAATAAACAATAACTGTTTTAATGAATCACAGTTTGTGTTTCTCATCATCAACAATGCTAGCAAAAATGAAATTATCAAAGAAGTGTTTTTTAAAGTTACTGGGTTGATACATTTGTTGTTGTTGAATGCACCAGTCACCTGTGCCTTTGCCCAAACTTGCTGCGGGGTGCAGCTCGTTCACTTCAGTTTGCAAATTTTTTCTTTCTAGTTTGCCAAAGTGTGTATACTTTTGCACATTTGGGGCATCTACAGGATGGCAAAGTGGCGTCTTGGCAGATTCGCTGCCAATGACAGAGTTTGCTGAAAATTCTCTCATAGCATCTAAATTATGTATCTACATATTATCATATATCTGTATTACTTTAGCACATTTACACAATTCAACAACTGAAACAAAGTTTGAAATCTCCCTTTTCTGAAGAGCTGAAACAGAGAGGAGATACGTAATTGCCATCATATGATTGCAACACACCATTAGAGAGTTAAAACCCTGCCCTAGATGATGCCTTAGGTAGTTCAGTCTAATGTGATTGGATACTGCATGCAGCAGGGAGAAAAACAGGCCAATCAAATGCAATCCAAAGGACAAAACACAGTACAGTTCTTCCATCTTGTCTCTGTTTCTGCAATTTCCAGTAATTACAGCATATCTCCGAATAGATACTTGAGTACAGATGAATTGCAGCTCACTTAAACACAGTTGTCTTCAAGGGTTGATAGATTATATATAAGTTATCAGTCACTCGAAGATTGATTTCAACATCTCTGAGTCAACTCTTTCACAACTGAAACTCAAACTGAAAGTTCCTTAAACTTAGAGTCATGTTACAAAAGCACATGAAAGAAGAATTTAATTGAAACAACTTAATTGTTTTGTATTTTTGTAATAAAATGTTTGAAAACAAGCTGCTTTTAATTCTTTGTATTAGCTGTTATTCTTCTGTTGGATAAAACAATATTGCAGTTCTTACAAGAAGCTGTTTACTTCCTCAATGCAGACACATGCACTCATGCACTGCCTCACTCACTCCTAAGTACAGTGGTGTGTGACATGTGTGGTAGGTGGATGCACTAACTCGCTCTTTAGTTTCCTGTAGCCTGACGTTCTCCTGGGAGAGAGCCTCTTTGGTTCTCTGCATCTCGCTGAGTCGATTTTGATATTCCTGAAGATTGGAGGTTATGGAGCTCTGTCTCTCCTTCAGCTGAGATATAACAGCATCGCTCTCTTCTGCTTGCTGAACACACAGTAGCATATGTACACAGTTGGTATTTGGAAAAAGAACAGATTTGTATCCATCATGCTTGGCTGTGTAAAGTATTTGAATGAATGAACATCGTTACTGTACTTAAGTATCTTTTTTTTTGCTATTTTGTACTTGTATTTATTATTAAAAATAGAAGCAACTTTTACTCTCATTGACTGAATAAATGTTCTCTTTACAGGCACTTATAGTTACACTCATTTTGTTTTGATGTGACTCCATTTTAATGTACATTTCCCCAAAAAACTTTGGAAACTTTCCCCAAGCAAATTTATCTCAGAATATTTTGTTTATTTTAAATTGAAAACTAAAATAATAAAGTTTTACTTGTGCGTTTTATAACGTTTGATTTAGACTGATTTGCTTGATCTATTTGGTCTGGCAAAAAATTGCAATATTGCGTAAGAAATCATTTAAAATATATATTTTTTTCTTGCTATTTTTAACCTACATTTATAAGTACAATACATATGTTTTTTATACAAATACTTAATTTGTGACTTGTAATGTAATTTAACAAAAAAAAATTTTTACTTTTCCTGATGTATGGTTTTTAGGTACTCTTTAAACCACTGATCATTCATAACAGACTTGGCTGTTTAATATAGAGTACAAAGCTGTTATTGCTCACAAACTCTAAATCTACAGATGATAATCAACTCGATGTACATACAAACCTTTTTGGTCTGCAGTATTCTTCGGCGAAGACTTTGGAGAGTGTTGTGGTATTCACTTTCTGTGGGCTGCTTATGTTCATTTCGAGTCTTCACCTCACTGCGAACAGATATGGTCTCACGCCTCGCCACCCCTGACTCCATCTCTCTCAGCAACTTCTCCTGCTGCTTCATGAGCTGAGAATAACGAACCTAGCCACACAAACAGCATCACTTTCACTTGTGTGTACCGACTTATATTTAAAACCCATCCTCCATCTTCCTGCGGTGCAGACATACCTCCATACGATGAATTTCTGCTCGCATGGTCCGCATCTCCTCCTGTCCAACATTTGAATCTATAGCAGAGCGAGTCTCTCGCATCAGCTGGGTTTTCTTCTCCCACAGCATTATCTGGCGCCTGTACTCAGTAAAACAAGCAGAATAAAACATAAAGTATTGATATGGGGTTAGGGTTAATATTGAAACAGTATTGAAAATGTCCAATCAAATTCTAGCATTAGAGAATCTTGATTAAAATATTGTGTGAGATTGAGTCCTGCAATTTTTTTAACATAGCGCGGAAAGGTGCCGCAGAGGGGGAGTTGGTCGTGCTGTAACCGGAAGGTAGGCAGTTCAAACCCCACCAGTTCCATTCACCAACTTTGCCCTATATGGATGTGTGTGACTGGTGGGGAGGGTTTGGTGGTGGGACGGAGACCGCAGGCAACAAATGGCAGCCACATCCTGTCAGACTGCCAAAGGGCAGCTGAGGGGTAGCAAGGTAGCTTATCGAGTAAATGATAAATCCTCTGATAATTGTAAAGTGCCTTTGAGTGTCTACAAAATCGCTATATAAATTGGAGGCATTATTGTTATTCATTATTATATGAGGATATTTCTATGATGTTAGACAAAGGTGAAGAATTGTAAAGTAGAAAATTTGCAATGTATTTTCAGAATCCATCATCTGTAATTGCCAATAATTGGCTCATATTTGAGTGTATGATTTAATGTGTTGAGCTCACTCTGCCTCCACAAGGCTGTTGATAAGTCTCTTTTTCTCTTCATTTAACCTCTCCAACTTCAGCTGGGCCTCAACAGAATCCCTCTCAGCCTCCTAAACGCACAGGACACATACAAGACACAGTTTGGATGGCTGTTAATTGGTTGTAAGACTTTTATTACTTGTACAATCTGATGAAACAAAACATCTATAAGCCAAGGCGCAAAACATTTGAGTCAGCTCTGGAACCAACAAAGTGCACAAAATAGTGGTATGGAGAATTTTTAGCACTGACATGCCTTCCGCAGTCGTTGCATGAATAGTACATTAACATAGTTATCACAGAGAAATCTGCTTTTAAAAATGGCTTGGGGGTAATTTGGAAAAAAATACCATTTCACTCAGATTGTGATATATATCATGATTATATAATCATGATATATATCACAATCTGAGTGAAATGTTATTTTTTTCCAAATTACCCCAAGCCATAATTATTTAATATCTCTGAATAAAAGCTGACAAATTAAAAAAACCTTTTCCACTGTCTTAAAAAGAAGATATTTAACGGAATGTGGAAAAAAATATCGGATTCCCAAACAATGAATGTCAGTACTGATTCTGATCAAAAAAGCTGAAAAACATTGAGGTTTACAACAAACGAGTGTGAGTACTAATATAAAGTTTTAACTAAAGTTGTTACATTTATTTCTTTCAATCCTTTAATTTTTGCTGTTTTTTTTAATAAGATTTAGAACCATTAAAATCAAACACAGACAACATTTAGACAGATACTGACTAGTCTGTACAGTATATAATAAAGGATGAGTATAAGCGTGCACCTTGAGCTTCTGTCTGAACTCTGTCTCCATCAGACTGTTGCTCTGCTGTAAGGCTTGATTCATATCACTGTTTTTACTGAGAAGAGCATTCAGTTTCAACATGTCTGCCATCAGAACTTTGGTCTGTTTTTCCAGATCGGTCTGCTCACGCTGATCCTGCTCCATCTCACCTGAAACACGTGGATATTTTAAACACATATTTCAATCTTATTTAAAACTTATTTTTACTTAGAGCAATTTCTTCAATTCGAGAAATAATCGAATGTAGACACAACTGATGCTCTTTGCGAACGTTCCAGATTTTTGAGGGTATTTGAGACTGAGAGCAACACAATATACAGTACCCTCTACTCTGATCTTGGTCTGTTGCAGGATTGTGAGTTGTGTTTGAAGCGTCTGAATAGATGAGCTGTGGGCCTGCTTCTCCTGAGTGAACCTCACCAGCTCCCCCTGCTGCCAGAGCCAGAGCTGCTGACGCTCTTTAATCTCAGCACCCACCTCCTCCAGCTCCTTTGACAGGGTAGCGGCACGGATCTCCAGGGGGCCCAGGTCTTCATGCTACTCACAACAAACATACATTTGAAAGTCATTGTTACAAGTGATGGAGAGAGTAGAGCTGCGACTTTTAACTCAATGCTGCCCAATGTGCATCTGTGTCTTGTATGTCCTGCAAACATACCATTATATCAGGATGCAGGACTGATTTATAATTCTATTAAGTTTCTTTTTGTGTTCAGCAGAGGAAATCTTCAACCTTCAAAATCTTCAAAATGTCACCTTTTATGCTTTAGAGAAGACAGACAGTAAGTAATTCTATTTTGAACAAAGTCCAACAAGTTGTTTATCTTGGCTAAGTTATGTATTTTACTGCAATTTTCATGGCCTCCTTAATATAGCTGGGTAGAAATATATGTACTGATTGGAAGTTTATAGAAAACAGCAGAACCCAATGATCCAATAACCAGGAGTAGCTGGAACAAAATGTAGTTGGGTGAATGAAAATTGTGAGTTCTAACCCCAGTAGCGGAGATTATGTCCCTGATCTTCTTGTTGTAGAAAGTGATCCTAGCTTGCTTCCGCTCAACATCTTTGCTTTGTTTTGTGATCTCTGTTTCACAAGAAGACACTTGCTGGAGCTTCTGAGTCATTTTCTTCTCAAGTTCAGCTTGAAATGCTAGATTAGATTGCAGCTTCATTGCCACCTCCTGCTCCTCCAAGATTACAGCGTTGATCTCATTCTCCAGTTTAATTAACTGAGCCTCCTAGAAAAACAAAAATATGCACAAATTTCATATTTACTACAGAAATCTGCAAACTTTATAGTAAGAAAGGTATTTTATAGTAAAAGGTATTTGTGATTGTTATTATTAATTATCTCAATTTAAGAGTAATATTTTATCTTTTAAATATACACGCTAACACTCAGATAATCCAACAATCTGTAAACCTGTTTCATTCTACTATTACATTTTTTCTCTTTTACAATAAATATCTATTAATTTACAAATTCTGAAGTTAATGACACACTTAACAGGCACCTGCATCTAAAGCTCCCGAGATTCTCACAGGTTGTAGAAAACTAACTTTTTGTGTACTACTTTTCACATACTTTGAATGCATGGCTCGTATTCTACCTTTCGCATATTGATCAGCACACAAGCATGCAGATACAGATGTCCCGAATAACTACATGCGTGCAATGTCTTCACAAAATATGTAATCGCAAATGATCAAATTTTTTCCCCTTCAGCTGATCCTTTCCATCTGTTTTACACGCTCTCAAGAGAGAGCAGCTTTTCCATATTGTCGTTATAATGGTGGTACAAGGTCGATACTAACGATAAATTATTGTTTAGGTTACAATTTCTCTGCATGTTTCAATCTTAGTGCAGATGATGGCATCTTCATCATTGTAAACATGCACTACATGTTTTCTGTTTTGTATTTTTTTCAGCTCTTCATCTTAGATCTCGGCTTTTAGTAGCAACGTAAAGGGCTGGATGAAACAGATGATAACATGCAAAAATGGAACTTGAAAAACATGGAAGAGTTATGATGATTTAGTTGCATGGCAGAGGTGGTTCTACCTTCTCTCTTTTGTGAGCTGTAGTTTTATCTGTCAGTCTCTGCGCATACTTTGCAGCATTATTATGAGTAAGTTGCTCTTGTAGTTTTTTCATGTACTGCTCCTCCAGGTCCAAACGCACAGCAGACTCTTTCTCCATCTGCTTCCGGAGAGCCTTGAGCTCGGACTGACGCAGCTCAAAGTCCTGAAACACAGAGAAATAAAGTAAATAATCACACATAATATGTTCAATTCTGCTTCATCATTCAACGTTTTAAAAAGGTGTTAAATGCAAACTTAGAAACATGAAATACTCTATGTACCAAAAGGTCATTATCTGTTTCATTGAAAAAAGAAAATATCTGATTGATTTTGATATAATGCACATCATGCTCTAAAAAATTGACATGTTTACAGTCAATGAGAATATGCTATATACTTTTTTTTATTTATTTATTTATTTATAAATAAACTCCCCAAACTGTGCTCGTCTCTGCTTACTTCTCAATCTGATTGAAGATTGCTGGGCCATGAGAGTTATTTACTTACAATTTATCTATTTAATGTTAAAACTTTCCAAGGGTGACCTCTGGTAGCGATAAGTGTAATAGAGTGGCTTTAAAATATTTTCTCTCAAAAAATGGTTTACCTTTTAAATTTTTAATCATGTTTACAGACTTTGAATTCTCAACTAGTGCTGACATGTGAAACAAACACACAGAGACCTCGACCAATATTGCCTTTTCATTATTTTGATTACTCTTGCTGATTGGTTACCAGATTACTTTAGTTTGGATAGGGTCTAGTTTTATCAGTGTTTCTTAAAATATGCATACTGCATCTTTATGATAAGCTGCAATATCAACTGATATTGTTTTTAAGCAACAATATTTTTGGGAAATAAACAAAGGCACCTTGAAGTTGAAGTCAATAAATAGTTGTTTATTTTTATTAAAAACAAAAAGCCAAAGCATATGAAAATAACCACTTTTAGCTTCAGATCTAAAGCCTTAAAAGTTAATGTTGAGAGAACAATTAAAGTCTGCCATGCAGTGATATAGTTGCAAACTCATTCTGCAAATCTCATTTGCAGAGTGACAATACAGTTCTAAAAAATATGTCACAAAAAACACATACCCGGTGTTTTTTTGCATGTAAAAGTACCAATTTTACTGTATGAGTTCAAGCTATAAAAAAAATAAAACAAATAAAAGTACCCCTTGTAGCATGCCGAGGCTCTTTTCTGTCTCCTGCAGCATTCTTGCATATGTGGTGTACTTGTTTTGCAGGACTTGCTGCTGGGTCTGGGTCTGTGTGATGAGTTTTCGTGATGTGTTACAGTCCGTCTGTGCTCGGTTTAAACACAGAGTCAAACGCTCGTTCTGCTCTTCTTCTTGTGTGATGGATTTCTTATAGCTCGCGATCTCTGTGTCCAAGGAGAGTAACTGTTTATCAGCCAGTCTGGAAGAGGAAACATAAACACACATAAATAGAGCTGCCTGGATGAACATACAGTGATATCGAGGGAACTATGAAGACCTTAGCTCCTCTTGCATGCCACTGTAAGTCTCATCCCTCTTCTTCATCACTATTAGGCTGCTGTTCCACTGTTGAAGCAGCTGCTTACGCTCAACAATGACAGAGTCGAGCTCCAGCTGTGCCTACAACACACAAAATAACACACTTCGGCGACATCTTGAAAGGGAAATGGAATCATTTAAGCTATTGACTTTAAAACTAAAATCTAAACAAGTTTCTATTAAAAAAATATCAAAGAGCCATTTATGAAGAAAAAAAATTGTCTCCAGGGGAAATACAATGTGACACTTTCAGATTCCCTCAAACACCTAATTGAAATATTAAAACATTTCATTTGAAAGTAATATATTTCCTGCAATAGCAACAACGTTTTTTGAGCTAAACTGACTTTAGAAAGGAAACATGCTTGTCTTGTGAGACTTTATTTGAAAGTTTCAGCTCAGTATTCAACTTCATTTGCTTCAATTTATGTTGTGTATTTCTGTATGTAATACAATACCAAAGGAATATTGTACTTTGTATGTACATAAGTTATAAACAAGGAACTATTAAGCTTACATTCGCGCACTTACAGTGTTTTATGAAAATATCTCTTAAACTACTTCACACCAGTAGGTGGTTGGGATTGCATGTCGTGTTGCATGGTGAGCTAAGAGCTCTCGCTAAATATCAAAAGAAACTTTCAAATTCAGATTTTGTGCCTGTTACTTTCAAGGGGTAACCTCCTCCTTTCCCGCTTGAAGCTCGATAGGAAGTGACTGAGCTGGAGTTCCCCGAGCAGCCGCTTGAGGCTGCCTCCAAAACAGAGCAAGTTCTCATTCACTCTAATGTTAAAACTAGTAACTTTGGGGCTGGACAAAAAAACCTTTTTCCACCCCTGGCTCCATTAGGTTTGTTGATTCAGATCGCTAGATTAGAGCTTCTTGAACACTATGAGTAGGGAATTATTTTAATTTGTTTAAGATATATAAAAATGTAACTTTCAGCCAATCAGACGCCTTCATAACAGCCATGTCCCGCCTCTGAGGATGCATTTTTGAGTACTGGCTCCACCTAGTTTGAGCTTAATTTGACTTTGCTAGAAAGCTATGGCTGATGTCACGAACACTATATAACCCTTGTTATATACAGTCAAAAAATACTTGATAAATGTGAAACCACCCACTGAGTCCCATTTCTGTCTTAGTAAAATAATCTAACAAGCGTTGGTATAAATTGTATAAAAAGTTATAAGCTTCATATATACATTTACAAAAACAAACCACAAACCACAAAAACCCACATTAATCCCCAAGTTTATCATCAATGAGTAATAAAGCATTTAAACTTTTTACACTTTTTGTGGGTATAAAAGGGTAAAAACACTTTATGTGGTTTTCAAGTGCCCCTGTGATCAGAGAATTTCCTAATGCTCACCTCGGAAAGAGCTTCCTTTGCTGCTGTTGACTGCGCCATCTGAGCAGTGATCTGCAGGTCAAAGAGGGAGATCTGCTCCGTCAGCTTCTCCACATGCTTGGTCAAACGCTCAACATACAGATCCTGGTAGAGAGAATGAGACACAGAAGTGTTTCAGAGATAAAGTTGCTAGAAACTGGTTCGATTAGGAAGCTAGTGAGCGCACCTGTTGCTGTTTACTCTCCTCTGCTTGTGTTCGATCTTTCTGGGTTTTGCTAGCTGCATTTACAGTGGCTTTAATATCTGAGCGCAGGCCACTGTAGCCCTCCTGCATGTACAGCAGCTTCAGGGCCATGCTGTCCACTTTTGACTGTAACTCCGTGACTATGGAGAGAACACAACTGCTGAAAACAAAACTTTATAATTCACATCGCTACATCCAAACGTGAAACTCCCTTTTAATTCCTGAGGAGTACACGACAACAATATAATTATTAAGTGATCAAAAGAAATCACAACTGTGAATAACGAATTAGAGAGAAATATTAATGTCAAATTAAAACTGTAATTGCATAAAATGATGAAACCGGTTGATAAAAACCTTGTGATTGCTGAGCCTTTATTTGAGCGGAAGTGTCCTGGTACTGTTTTTTTACTGCATCCCGCTGGTCCTGGGACTGTATCCGCTGGGCTGCAGCCTGGGTAATGGCCTCATGACTCGACTCCAGAGAGGCCTGTAGTCTGGCTAGCATCTCATGGACCGTGTAGACCTCTTCAGCAAGTTCATGACGTCGCTGAGACTCTTTCTTCTCTGCAGCTATCTGCAGCAGAGATAAGTTACGGATTAAAAACTTCTAAACACCTTTATCAACCACGAACAGAGATTTTTTTAATGAGATTTCTTACCTTTTCACGAAGCTCAAGGTTTAGCCTCTCTAACTGATGACAAAGATTTCTTTTCAAAGCCGACTGGAATCTCTTCATTAAAGGCTTTTGTTCATAATATATGAAAAAGAATCAGAATTGAGTGTCTAGTATTGATGATAAGTTAATATTTGTATTATATATATATATATATATATATATATATATAAAGGTTTACACACATGCTCAGGATCCAGCACTATAACTTCTTCCTCTTCCTCACTTTCAATTGTGATGTTCTCAACCCCTCTACTGATCTCCATCTGGAGAGAGTGCGGCGGCATGACCTGCGTCCTTCTGTTCGACCCTGGACATCATTCACTTTTAGTGTAAAGTTAGTTGATGAAAATATAAAAAAAGGCAAGTTGTTAACCAAATTATTTTGCTTTGGATAGGACCAACGTTTCTTAAATTTTGCATAATGCCTCTTAAGATAAGCTAGGTTATCAATGTCATTGTTTTAAAGAAATAACATTTTCTTTGAAATAATTCACTTTTAGTGTAATGTTAATCGATGAAGTTTTTTTTTTTAAAGTCTGTGAAACAAACCTGGATCTTCAATCTGAAACAATTCGTCAGTTTCGGCATGAATGCTGCCTCTGTCATCGTTTTGTTCCTCCATCAACACTCGCTATTAATAGAATAAATAAAGATATCCAACAAATTAATTAAACATTACTTACAAACTTAAAGCTAAATTAAATGATCAGACAATCTGAGTGGAATATATAAATAAACAGTCAAATTTCTGTGGGTTTGTTTCAGAAAACATTAGAGCTGCCACCATTTCCCTTAACAGATGGCAGGACTCAGGGATTGGGGTGTAAATTATGATGTATTTTTCCAATTATACCTTTTCCATTAAACCAATTTGATTACCTGGTATTGGTAAACTTGTGTTTTCATCACTTGCGTAACAGAACATTAATTGATTAAGAATAAGATGGTAACGCTTCCATCTGTGGTGTTTTATTGGAGGAATTTGCCAGATCATTTGGGTTGGAAAAGTGTTTGGCAAAGTTAGGGAACTATCTTGAAAATTTAAAACAAATTTTCTGATATGGTACAAGTCAGGCATTGTCACACTCTTAGTAACAGACAAAAAGTACTAAGTAACAGGCTGTGATGCATGTTTTTAAGAGGCTGTACTGTTTCTTCACATCATTTAGATACTGTATGTCAACTAACTTCTGAATTACAAACGCACGCACACACGCACGCTCACACAAACTAAAATATTGTGCAATAAACTTGTTAATTCCAGACAAAATTCTGATTCACTGCACTGGATGTCTTAAATTAAGCATTTTTTTATTAAAACAGTAATCGTTTTTTGTATTTTGTAATTGTCTAAACAACCCAATTTCTCTTTGTTCGTACTTCTGCATGATTGGGCACATAAGACTATAATTGCCTCTTCTGCTTGTGTAAAATGTATGCGTTCTGTTAATGCCCTGTATACATGTTATCTTAGTTTTATATATGATAAAACATAAATGTTAACGTTAAGTTAATCAAGTTTTCTTAGAGACTTGAGGAAGCTCAAGACTTACTTCTTCACTGCTAATCTGATCCTCTGACAGGGCACCTTCCGCTCCACCATCCATCATTTACAAAGACCTCGATAAAGAAATGTAAGTATTAATTACAAAACAATGCTGCATATTGATAAAATATTTGCAAATTCTCACCTGTTTCTATTTAGTCTGCTTGATGTTCAGATGTTTTCAACCTATAAACTCCTCGTTAAGTCAAAAGAAGTGAAAGGGTCCGCAAAAAGTGAACAGTAATTTCATTTTGACATTAGATATATATATAAATATATATGAAGAGGCTCATCCCTCTTTCGAAGCACCGCGTCTCCTTTGCGTCTCCGTTGCTAGGAGACGACCTTCAGTCTACGTTCCGGAATGAAGTTTGACTCCAGCACGTTAGGTGGCACTGTGAACCTTTTTGCATTGCTTGAAGAAGCCACGAGGAAAGCTCAGCGGAAAACAGGCAGTGCTTGATTTTGCTTCATGAAAACATCGCAGTGGTGAGAGGTTCGTGTCACAAATTAAACAATGTGTGTATTATGTCGTTAATTTAAGTGTTGTATTAATGCATAAGTACATTTTACATTAATACGACATTCATTTCCGTAAATATATAACGTTAGTGTCACTTATTTTCGCATGCGAGTGTGTTATTTTTCTAGACACAAAGCTAGCCTAACTACAATATTAGCAAGACGGTGGACCAAGTGTTATGATTATGATATGATTTTAAAATCATACATAGCTTTTTAACTGATTGTGAAAAAAATTATTGAACCCATATCTTGTTTAATAACTGAAGTTCAGGGTTGTCCAAATCCACTTTTGCAGAACTACAGTCCTGCATAGCTTCAACCAAAAAGTGTTTCGATGACGTTGCAGCTTAACTGTGCAGAGCTTTCGATAGATGTCTAGTCATAAAGATTCATTTTGTTGAAAAATTGAGTACGATCTGTATCTTGCATGTGCTTGTGTTGTGCTGTTTTAGAGAAGGGATGAAAGTTAAAATCACACAGTGGAATGGTGTGGCATCCTGGTCGTGGGTAGCCAATGATGATAGCTGCGGCATCTGTCGTGCACATTTCAACAGCTGCTGCCCAGAATGTGGGTAACCAGATTTGACACAATTATCAAAATGAGTCTTGATTCTGAAATTCAGATTATGTTCTAACAGGTAAAGTTCCAGGAGATGATTGCCCTTTGGTTTGGGGCCAGTGTTCACACTGTTTCCACATGCACTGCATTCTGAAGTGGCTGAACTCTCAGCAAGTGCAGCAGCAATGCCCGATGTGTCGTCAGGAGTGGAAGTTTAAAGAGTAAGATTTTTAATGCAATGCATTATTTGGCTAATTAATAGTAGTAAATATATTAACGAAAAAAAAAATATTATTTTTTTGCATGTTTCCAGGGGTGATACTTCTTAAGGAGATTAAATGGACAGGAAGAACGCATAATCACCAGGTCTTTGGTTTGGTTTGTTTATTGGGATGTAATTTATTTGTAATTAAACATTTTAAACAATACACAAATATTACTTTTTTTTATAGACACACACACAAAAAAACTGAACATAACAGAATGTTACACTGGTTGGTACAGATATACACTTGGTGCACTAAAACATTTTCACATTTACAGGATTTCATAAATCCTGCTTGCATTTATAATGGTTTTGTAAGAACTTAAAAAATTCTAAATGCATCTATACAGATATACTGACTATAATTCACTACAGTTACCTTAAGTGTATGTGTATATACACAAAAACCTACCAAATATTTACAGTAATAAAACAAGCGCATACAGAATAGAGGATGCAAAAACAATTCTACACAAAATGACTTAGAAAAATCCCAACACTGCATGACCTAATTAACCTTTTCAACGAAGTGCTTGATAATAAAAACAATACATTGATCTGTTCCAAAATATTTGAAGCCTCTGTAAAGCTAATATTCTTGAGGCTGTTTTAAATGGTTTAACATTTTTCATTTTGAAAGTAACATTATTTTAAGGCCTGAGATATTGAGCTGTTGATGAAGAGTTAATTGAAAAACTATATAGAAGGGATAGAGGGATGTCACGTTTCAAAAACGGTATAAACAAAGTTGTTTAATGTTCCATGCTATTCATTCATATAAAGTATTGTTTGTTAGTATGCCAATTCACTACTGTTAAAATAGTACTTATTGGAGCTAAGAGACTTCTGATTGACTTCATTAGCTGAGTGCAAACATCAGAAATAAAATAAATGTATTTAAAAATAAATATATGGGGATCAAAGTTAGTTTTTGGAATAGTTAACCAACAATACAATGTTAATATTTAATTCTACAAATACATTTTTTAGCTCAATGTAAAAAAAGAAAGAAATCTGTTTTCTTGAACAATTCATTCTTCAAACTTTGAAGTAAAGCGCTGCTTTAGTTCTTAATAATAAGATAAATCTACAGTGATCAACTGAGCTGGGATCTGTGTGAAAATGGCCTGAATTGAATCTGTGAACAAAAATCGTAATTATGATCTGTACAGAAGAGAGCCCATAACCTCACGACGACTTCTTGCACTCTTGAGTGTTTTTCCGTTTGACATCATTTAGGTCGACCGGTGTAAAAGCTGAGAGCAGAAACAGAACACATCCATCAATCACTAAAACATGACAGTGTTTCAACCAAATTATCTGAAAATCATTCTGTTTATAAATTAAATAGCGTACAGCTTAGAGCAGGATTGGGTGTCCTCTCCACATACTTCCGGGGTCCCAGGTTATTGTTCTCTCTTCCTTGGAAGCTCTGCATCTCTCTCATCACATGCTGCCATGCTGTTTGAGGGAAAAGAGAGGGTTTTAAAATAAAATCTTAAGAAACCCTACAAGGGTTTCTCTAAATTTAACCAGCCAGTTGTAAAAATGGACCACCAACTTACTGTAATGAATAAATCGAACATTTTCTTCATGGGCTGGAGTGAGAAGCTCCTCCGTGTTGGTTGGGGAACCGGCTCCAGACGTCTGCTTGTAATTCTGAACCATGTTTGACAATGGAACTACCCACAACAGAATCAGAATTTCGATACAACCTAATAAAAACAATTTACACTAATAACTGACAAGAAAACTACATGCTAACATTCAGGTTTTTAAGTGAAGGGCCATTTTCAATGAAAAAAGTGTCAAAAACACCTGTTTAATACAGGTCGACTACAATACTACTAACGTGTTATTTTTGTGTTGACTCACCCAAAAAATACTCAATACATACAGTACACATATAGCCAGAGTCAGTAATATATTCACAATCACATAAAAGAATATGAAAAAAAAGAAAAAAAAAATATATATATATATATATATATATATATATATATATATAAAACATATACACACACAAACTTTTCTTTTGCGGGGGCAGCATTCTAAGCAAGGTTACCCAGACCTCCCTCACAGAGGAGACTTGCTACAGCTCTACTGCGGGGATACCGAGACGTTCCAAGGCCAATCTGGAGGAAATCTCTCCATGCGAGTCCTGTGTCTATCCCAGAGCCTCCACCCGGCAGGACATGCCTAAAACACCTTCCTAGGGAGGCATCTGGAACAGCCCTAGTCACCTCAACCGACTCTTGATGTGGAGGAGCAGCGGCTCTACTCTTAGCTCCTCCTGAGTGATGGAGCGCCCCATCACTCTGCGGAGAAAGCTCACTTTGTCTGCTTGTATCCGAGATCTTATTCTTTTGGTCATGCCCCAGAGCTCATGGCCATAGGTACATGAATTTTAATGATTTTAATGCCATGCAGAACTTCAGACCTTTCTTGTTCTGGGTTCGATTCAGGAGATTTATATATGTTTTAAAATCATGGTTTTCTTTTTGTGTATTTGGTACTTTCCCAACAAGATGAATAATGTTCAATATCTGTATAAAAAGAAACTTAAAAGTGAGAAATATCAACTTTTAGTCTAGTTCTAATATCTTAACAAATACCTCCAGCTCCTAAAGTAATCTTGTATGAATTCAAAATTTCCGTTTCCTAACTACAAAATTCAGAAATAGTTAAAATGTTTAATTTAAATCGTTCTTAAACATTTTTATCAGGATAAATTCTATACAGTGTTTAAAGGTAACTTCTTTAAGGCTGTTAGTTGTATAATACTTATCAGTTAATTTTCATGCACTGATTATTATACTCAAAACAATAAATCCCCAAAAGTATTTATTGCTTTGGTATCTATTGCTTATTCTTATAAACTCTTCTTGCTGTAACATTAGCTCTGCTAACCAGCACTTGTAACGTCAGCCCATTTTAATTATAAAATATAAGAGGATTATAATATTCATTTACCAAGTGTCAAAAATCTTTCATATCTTTACGATGAAAGTAAGGCCAACGTTTATAACGGTTATTTATTTAACGTTAACCGAATAAAATTCACTATATCAATATAAATTCTTTACAACTAATACTGCATTATATCAAAATTAACACTAACATTTTTCTTGTTAATACAAAGCATACACGTATCCTTATTTTAAGTAAGTAAAGGTAACGTGGTTAAATATTTGGAGGATGAAATTACGTTAATGTTACTGCAAAGCTAGCCTGCCATGCTAATTTCCGTTTACTTACAACGTTTAGCCGTTAAGACAACAAAATCGACGAAGTGCCTTGAATCAAAAACTAGATATAAATGATCACTGATGTTTAACGATATAACGTGGGTAACATTTTAAGTATTTCACACTTACAAAGTGGCGTTAAATCTCGTTTCCCAGCCAAAACAATGATCAATGCGACGTGGGCTGTGCTCTCGCGGAGTTGTTCAGATCGGAGTCGTTCGTTCTGTTGAACCGGATCTTTGCGTTCGACGTGTAGCTAATAGAATGTGAATCATGGACTCTCAAATAACAGATGTGAATACAATTCTAGATCAGCAAAGATTGTTGAGCACAGTACTGATAATGTGAAAGAAAATAGAATCTATACATCATTGTTCATTCATACAATGATTTTATTTGTTATTTGTTTTGCGTTTGATCAGAACAACAGGTAAATTAATTCAAACCGTCATAAACACATTTTGAAATGGAGACTCTGCCTTATTATTGATGTAAAATGTTTTGTTGATTACTGGGTTGTTTAGACGGTTGTTTCAAATGAACCGACTCTCAGAAATTATTCTTGTGGGTGATTAAAAAATATATATTTTCAGTTATGCGTGCGGAAGTCGCCTCACAATCTTGTTCAGCAATATTTAATTGTAATTATTATCAGGAGATTAAGAAGTAACAAATACCATAATATGGAATAAAAACAATAAATGTCATTATTCTAGTAATATATGTTGCATTGGCTTCATTTATCGTCGTGAATCTCCTGAGGAGAAATGGATCTTCTATCATAATCAAAGATTTTTAAAGCAGCAGCTAAAGTTAAGCCACCACCCAAATTTTCTCAAATCTAAATTTTTCAACTGTAGATGTTTTATTTTCTTAAATCACCTTGTAGCAAACCAGAAACAGAAAAAGGTGTATTTAACGTTAGTTTGTAATCAAAAAAATAATATTAACTAGACTTATTAATTTAGATCGAAAGTGTGAATCACAAAAAAAGTATAATCAGAACCCAAATGTTAAGTGCTCATAAGCGTGTTTTCAGTGGACAGAGAGTATATTTAGCCCCTATGCAGATTTAGAGAAAGGGCCATACAGGTATTTCATAAATATTTTAATAAAAAAATAAGACTTTCTGTGGAGTTATAAAAATGAAGACAATATCAAAAACATTTTACAAAATGAAAAACTAAATAATAAACTGTTTTTAAGAACACATTTTTAAGATGGAGAGCATGCATTGAAAAAGCATTTGTGGTTCTGAACATAAGAGCAAAAGTACACCATTTGTATTGCGTGAAAGAGTTCCTCGATGCATAATTTTCACGGTCTTTCATCCGAACACACTGGACCAGACAAATACTACCAGAGACCTTAAAGGTGTCTCAGACAGGAGATCCACTGTGCACAGTGGCTATTTCACTCCTTTGCCACCTTCATTCTCTCAGTGTGGCTACATTACAGAAGAGAGCAACCAGAAGATCTTCAGTTGCAGAAAGACGATCCAATTCAGTCACCACAGACACCGAAGAGTCGAAGTAGCTCTTTGCATTCTGGGTCAATAAGGTCGACTGGTTTCTCGCCACAGATATTTTCAGCCTCTGTGTCTGCACCCAAGGAAAGCAAGTACCTGAAAAACATTTAAATGGTCTCTTTTTGCCCAGTTTTGTTCGAGTATTTCATCTGACAAAAATACGTGTATAAATAAATATGAAACGTGTCTTTTTTTAGATTACTATCAGGTCTGAAATCTTTTTACCAAGGTCTAAATAATTTAAGTTCCAGTTCACCAAGAAGCTGCCTACTTGGCTATCTCTGGAAAGCCATCACTGCAGGCCATATGTAGGGGAGTCCACCCATCCTCATCTCTCTGGGTGATGTCAGCGCCAAATTTGACCAACAGCTTCACACACTCCAGGTTTCCAGTTAAAACCGCCTCATGAATGGCTGCCATCCCTGGTAAATGAGCAGAGTTCGTGTTACACATCTTGCTCAGACAGGCGAAGTAATTACCACATTAATGGTATCCTTAAATGATCTAATCTGTCTATAATCATTTTGATTATTACAGATGAACAAATATATCATCATGACTGAGTACCAACTAGTATCTGTTTTAATGTGAATAGGGAGATTTAACGTTTTCCTACCTGACAGGTAGATGGTGTCCAAACTGACTCTTCTGGTTCGGATGAAGCGTCCAATTCTCTCTAACTCCCCTTGGCGAACACAGTCCTGGAAGACTATGTCGTTGGAAAAGTGAACATTGCGAACAGGCTTGAAGGAAGGTCGAGAACGAGAATATGGCACTGGACCACCGCTGTTTGGGTTGCAGCCCTCATAACGAATTGTCTGACTGACCGGACACTGGTAGTACTTCATCTTTAAGCAGTTGTTGTTAATTTTGCAATCTTTCGTTCAAATTTTAATGTGACTCTAATGATCAGTAGTGATCAAAGTCTTCGGAAAATCTTTTTCCCAAGGTTTAGTGCTGGCTAGAGTTGATTTCTTGTCTTGAAGTAGAGCTCCTTCCTAGAAAAGCTGTTTGAAGTTGAAGTGTGGGGTTGGTGTGAGCCCACCTTTATATATACCCTCTGCAGACTATATTAAGAGGCTGTTGTCTCATAACTCAAATCACTGAACTGGAAGATGAGTGGATGTGGAATAGAGTCACACCCCTGTTTTTTTCAGGCAACTTTGCAAAGAGATCCATAACCTCAACTTGTTTTCAAGCCACATTTCAGACAAGTCTTTCCCCACCCCACCTTCGCTTCTGTCAACACAACACGGAAGCTGCTAGTAATTTCTAGGGCAGTAAATTAATGATCAGTTTTAGTACAAGAGATATTGTTTTCAAGGCAACATGTGTTGACATTACTTTCCAGCTATAGCGTTTTCAAAAAACCACTTGCACACATCTTAAATTCAGATTATGATATAATACAATTTTCTCTGACAGTTTACTTTTTCAGCTTTTCTGCATAAAACTTAAACATTATAGCTCAGATTTGTTCTATTCTGTAGTATTGATGTCTCTTATTGGTAGTTGCAGCAGTTAAGTTTTTCCAAAACCTGAAATTGTACACTTTACCTAGAATTATTAAAGAGTTATTGAAGCTTCTACACTTGGGTAATATTTTTTTGTTATAAAATATATATTATTTCTAACTCATTATTATGAACATGAAAAAACAACAACAAAATAATGATTGGCAGTAAATTGAAGTTAAAGAACCATGTATTCCCTCTTTGCTAGCAAATATACAATATTTATTCTCATAACCAGTAAGTCACATGACGGTAAACTGATCACTCCCAATTTGATCCTCCCACCAAATAAAAGGTTTAGTCTATACAAAGCTATTTTTGATTAACAATTATTTAATACTGTAAAAACTTAAGTTTGACAACATTTCAAATATTAATTATGACCATTTGGAAAAAATGTCCACAAGAAATAGTTTAACGTCAATGGATTTCTGTAGACATTTTACAACAAATAATCTTAAAAGCACTTTCAAAGACTGCAAGTATTTAGCCAAAAAAAAACAAACAAAAAAAAAAGGACAAACAAGATGTATTTTTCCCCATTTTGTAGTTTATTTGGCCACCAGTTTACTTCAGCAACTTCAACACAATGGAATGCCTTTCACTTCTCCGCTCATTTCAAAACCCAAATCCCTCCCAATAGAAATCCCAAATGACGCGCTTCAAAAATCACCGCTCCTAGAAAAATAAACAGACAAGGCGAGGCTTCACAAAATCACACAGAACTTGAGAAATGAATGAGTAGTACAAATACACCTTCTCCTCCCCATCACACAAACCACTCTGGACACCTGGAAAACTGAAGGAGTCGGTTTGGGAGACAAAAAGGAAAATATTCTAACCAGTTAATGTTGATGTGGGAAGGGTGGTCCCAAAACAAAACCAAGCTAAAGGTTACCTCAGTTATTGGTAGAAAGAGAAAAAAGGGGTAGGCTTCAGTGTATGAAATTATAAAAAGGAAATTGAAATATAAAATTAAATAAAAAAATATCTCCACTTTGATTACCTTTAAAAATATAACTGCAAAAGAGATGCTGGGAGAAAAACTGGGATAAGACTACCATTTAGTCTAGGGCAATATTTCATAGCAGCCTGGTATTCAATTATTTCCACTTCATAATACACAAAGCTCCTCTATCCTGAATGGTCCTTTTCTGAATAAACGCCAAGAACCAAAGAACAACTGCCTCAGAGATTGCAATTGAAGAAAGAAAACTAAGGGGCTGGGGTAAATAAAAAACTATCACAATTAAACTTAAAAACCACTTGTTATGCAAAAAGAATGTAGTTGCAGACAGAGAGGTAGTTCTCTGGGCTGGAGACTATGGCAGAATGGGGACCCCGCAACATATGCTTGCTCTGGGATTAACCGTAGTGTTTACAGGCAGGGAGGATGAAAGTGGAAGATGGCGACGTTCGAGAGATTAGTCCCTCTTTCTCTGACTCCTATAACTCATCATGACCCTCTTCCACATCCGAATCATCTTCCTCTGCATCTTCAAGATCCAGATCCTGTTGAGGAAGATGGCAAGATTTTAAAGACAAGATCAAATCATATTTAATTTGTTTTAAGATTCATAAACTGTAATCCTACTAGAAGGAACAAGGTTTCAATTCAGCACAACAAACTCACCCTGAACCTAGTCAAGTTATCCTACTGCGAAAACAAGTGCACATATCATGAGGGCAGATCTGTTGTCACTAGCAGTGTTAAGTTGCAAAGCACTTTCATCATGGCTGAGACGCGAGGACTAGCTAGTGCTGACTGACTCTGAGCAGTCAATGGTGGGGAGAAGGGGGGGGGGGGGGGACGACAAGAAGGTAAACAGCAAAGAAGTTGTGTTGTGCATTAGACACAAATTGTAATCTTCTTAAATTAGACTTCCTAGAAGCAGGATAGAAGTGATTTATGCCTCTAAATTTGCACTTGATGTCTAACATTCTGGATGAGGTCAACAATAGAATGAAAGAAATTTTTTTTTAAATAAACCGTGAGACTTTATCACCAAAAAAAAAAATGTAGAAACCAATCATATGAAGTGGTCAAAGAGGCAAAAGCTAACTATCAGTTAATCTGCAACAACAGATTTTCTTAAATGTTAAAAAAACCCTCCAGGTAAACAGACATAAGGCTTGTTGAACATCATTTAGGGATAATTTAGTGTGCATTTTTAAACAATTGGAAAAAAATTAATTCTAGGTTTCAATGCAAAGTCAACAGTTGTGATTGATCACTTTCATTTTGCCTGCCTGTTTGTATTTACACACTGGTAATCTCTTTGCACAACCTAACCATTCCTCACACACTCATGAGATTTTTTTTTTATCTTGGGTTGACAAAGTGAAACTGGTGGTGGATGCCAGGACCCTTTAGAAGGCCTCAACTTAAAATCACTTGAACCTTTGACATGGTTTTAAGAATCTGCAAAATCAACGTCTAAAGAGATATTGTGGTGTGTTTCAAGCTTCGTTTGCATCAGAGGTGTCGAACCAAGTCCTTGCTTCAAACTGGTCTGACAGACAGACCTTTATCGTTCAAGTAAGCCTAAATTTGAATGATCAGATGTTAAATTTAGGGTTGCAGCAGAAATGTGGAAAATATTGACGCTCAAGGGATTCAGTTTGACACTTGTGGTTTAAATAGTTGGACAAGCATGACTAACTTAGTTTAACTCAAAACAAACTAAACTGTAGAACAAATTAGAATGTAGATCAAATTCTGTATGTGGAAATAACTAAACTATGCCTATGAACCTGACATATTAGAAAGAGGTTCAGTTCAGAATTACATTTGGCATTTCAAAAATGTCTTGAGTTTTGGGGGAGAAAAAAAAAGTGCAGGGGGTCGTCAGTGGTTGGGTAAGAGAAGGGGCAGTTCAGAATAAAACCAAAGGCTTAAACAGAAACAATGCATTTGAGGATATTTCAGTTAGTAAGGATCAGAAAAACTCCAGGTGTTCCCAATGGATCAAACACAAAGAAATGAGCATTAAGCCTGTTTTGATTTTAGCCATCTCCTTAATTGTCCACCTGTAAGCAGGACCAATGCTTAGACGCCATCAAGTGTCCAGATTACTCAACAGAACGTTCTAATAAAAGGTGTAAATAGTGTATTGAGAGCGGTCATCTAAAAATGGCCTAATATGGTTTTAAATGCTGATCATTGTGGTTCTTTGGTCTTTAATCCAGGCCATTTAATTTTGCGCACCATAGAAACTGGTTTAAAATGGATTTTTTTTTGTTTGTAATTGGACTAACACAAAAGATCCACAGCCTGTAAAGTAAAACTTGTGGTATTAGCCTTTGAGATGGCTCTGGTCATGAAGAGCCTTACTGCATTTCTGTGACCAGAGCCAGGACTCAGAGACAAGCATAAAACAAGAAATGGGGGACATTTGGCAAAGCCACACCAAGGCTACTTTGATCAATGATCACATGAAACCAACCATTCAAGCAAAGTGAAAATATGTCAACATTTATTGCACTTGTGAAAATAAAATCAACATACATCTGTTTCATCCTCTTCATCTCCAGCTGGTGCTCCTCCATCTTTTCCACCACTCTCCAAAAACTTGGTAAACCCATCGAGTGTTCTCTCGCCATTGTAGTCAATTACCTAAGAAAAGCAAAAGCTCATTACCTTTAGTTCAACAGTGCCAACTCAAGCCTCTACTTCCAATAATAGCATCCTTTCCTCAAAACACTGCTCCGACCAATGATGTAGTTGAAAATCTAAAATTAGAATCTCTAGGCATCTCTCACCACCAAGACAAGTGGGGAATTCAGTGGGTCGATAGGGTCGTGTTTCCCTGCACGTGTTGCTATAGCTGTACATGCTATATCTGAGAAAATGCTAATCCACTGCTAATTACCAGTAGGCTGCTCTGACTGGAAAGCCCATTAAAAGTCCTAACATGATAGCTCTGCATATCCTAGACATGCACTGAAGTGTTATCAAAAGCTGTCTTGCTTAATCACAAAGTCAAAAGATTCACTCAAAATAATTACGATTGTTTAAACATAAGGCAGATCCGACCCATTAATAAAGCCCTTAAAATAGCAAGCTCACCTTGCGATCATCACCAGCAGGGAAGAATTTGAGCGTGGGGAAGCTGTGCACTTTTACAGTTTCAATCTCATTGGCTGTGGAGTCCATCTTGGCCACAATGATATCTGCATTATCTTTAAATTTCTCTCCCAGCTGATCCCAGATGGGAGCCAGCTGTTTACAGTGACCGCACCATGGGGCATCTGGAGAATGGATGCAAAACATTACTTGAGCATGGATCAAAACTTACATTAACCATAATATTAATAATCAAAAAGTGTTTGATCATTACTATGTTTTCTTTGTCATTGAATATGTTGTCAATTCTAAGACTTAAAATGCAAGAAGCAAAGAATGGCTAGAGAAAATAGAAATTCCATTATGGTTGGATAAGGAATTAATTTAAAAACAATTAATTTAAAATAATAAATTTACTTAACTACAAGCAATATGAATACAGTAAACAATAGTGGTATAAATGTGGGCTCATTAAAACAGTTAACCGATTCATTGCCATTGAGACAAAAAAGTGAAATACTCACAAAATTCTATGAAGACATTCTTTGTGGGGTTAAATGCAACCTCTTCGAAGTTCTTGCCAACCAAGACCTTAACTGGACTTTTATCCCAATCTTGTGGAATGTCCTGACTCATAAGATGGGGCTGAAAACCCAAATTAAGATTTAGATCACAAAATATCCCACAGATCCTATTTAGTAAAACCAATGAGCCAAATGTAAAAAAAGAAAAGAAAAAAAGTATTCACCTTAAGCTTTCCCTCTGTGAAGGCTGTGCAGAAGCTGATTATGTTCTCTGCTGTGATTTCAGAGGATTCTGGTTTGTATTTGGTCATTTCTTCTTCCAAAGTAATGAGGCGGATTGCAGGGCACTCTTCTTTTTTTAGACCAAAGAACTCCAGAATTCTCTGATTATCTTCCACATCACTATCGATGAAGATGAAGAGAATCTGCAGGGAGAAAAATATTTAGCTCAAATTTAATCATGCTCATAAAGCATTTACGAAAAAGAAAATAGAGAAACTCACTTTGCCTTTGAAGCCCTCTGCTGCCTTCTTAAACTGCTCCATCTTACCCTGGAAGTCTTTGGCAGCTTTAGGGACAAACATTAGGATGTGGGACTTTATTTCACCTCCAAAGATTTTGGGAGCAGTCTGCAAAAAAAATTAAAATTACAACAAAAAACCTTGACACCTGTAAAATGGTGCAATTGACCTACAACGCCAGACAATTTAGGCTTCAAATGTCATTGAATCAAAACCCACCTGCTCTGTAAACTCAATGACCAGGGGAAGCTGGTTAGCCTTGATGAAGGTCTGAAGGTTTTCCTTGGTAATCTCACCATCAAACGTATTCCGACCCTCATCAAACTTGAGTGACCAAAGAAAAACAGTAGACATCAAATTTACATAAAAAAAAAAACTTTAGTGCAGAATTCATTATAGGCATGTAGCCAAAGACTTAACATGGAAACGTGACTGCAACAGTTGTTGATTTAAAGCAATGGATATTCTTGATCTAACAGATGCATTAATAGCACATATCTTGAAACAAGACCACAATGACAAGAAACCACATGTTGAATTCTGTAAGTGTTACAGATTGGGGAATTAATCACATTTTCCCTTTATCTAAACTTGTCACCTGGTGAGTTAAGAGTACAGTGAAGGGTGTTTAATGCCAATACTAACTACATGAATGCCGTTTCTAGTAAGGTCTTTGAAATAAAACATCTGAATTCAATGTGTCAATATATCAAACATCGTAATGCAAATCCATTTTTCCTAGAGAACGCAAACTGAAGTCAATGATTCACAGGCCTGATAAATGCCAGCTCCTTTACATAAATCTCTCAAAGGTCAAATGGCTGGTGACCTGCTGTCTGCTTGAACCAGAAAGATCCAGAATATTAAATTCAGTGCACAGCTGAGCAAGGACCAATAATAGTAGCAGCAGCATTGCCAGATGAGACTATTACACATGCATCAGGATCACCTTTCGATTCCTGCAATGCAAACTTGGACTAGGGCCTCCAAAATTCTCTCAATTCAAGAAGGAATCTGAAATTTTTCCTACTTTTTAACCTTTGATAACATAAAGCTGTACCTTCAGGAAAAAAAATAACTGGTTGGGCATTTTGTGATTAAATGGGTTCATTAAAGTTCAAAGACATCAGTTCTACACAAGATAACTTGTTGTTTAAATGATTAACCCAGTTAATAAAAAAAAAAAAGATCAAACTAAATACCTTCTTAAAGAGCACAACTCCATCCTTAGTAACCTCAAACGTGGAGAATACAGACTCCTCAGATGTGATTGCAAAGGGAATATCATCTACAGTCTCTGCCGTTTTAACGAAGGCCTTAGCATCCTCAGATTCAGCATCCTGCAAAGGTAAATAGAGATGGATTGCTGCAAGCACCAAGTATACCAGTTTCCTGAGACTACTTCATATTAACTAGTTCTGTCACAAAAGACATCACAGCTGTGATCTGGTGGTATTCAGGTCGAACATCCTCAGTCCCACTCTAAACATTGGCAATTTAACAAAATAGATCAGCTAATAAAATAAACCCATCTTCAAAACCGAAGCACATTCAACAAGGATTGTACCACAGAATTTCAAGGTTGTAACACTGACACTTACTACTTGTTTTTAACAACCAAATATTAAACACAAGTAAGAAGATCACACCATTAGATATTTTAGTGAAAACAGCAAACATGCACCTAGCTATATAACCATCTTCAGACAAATGTAATCTATTTTTAAATAATTTTAAAGATAAAGCTATACTACACATTAATTTGTAACTAGGTGTGTGAACTTGCAATGGAGCAGAAAACTTACCTTGAAGAAACCAATGACCACAACTTCGTTATCAGCAATAAGAGACTCTGCCTGCGTCACATCACTTAAAGCAGCTGCTGCAGGACCAGTTCGCTTTTTAAGCCAGCTGACAATGTCTTCAGCCTGTCGACCAGCTGCAGAGTGCACAAGGATTGACTCCAGGTTAATGAAAGTTAATCAAACTCAAGAAACTTGGTACAAGTTTAAAGTTATTGAGGTTTTCTTGTTTTGTGCATTGAAAGCAAGTCTATGATCTAATCACTGAAGCGACTTCCATTATGTTAACATTATGTTACTAAATTACTGCAAGTGTAAATCCTGACTTGTTTTAAAATACTAGAATGTGTGAAATGAGCACACGGTCACAAGCACTAATCACAAATCATTTACGACCTCAAAGCAATAACGACACGTCACCGACACACAGCTCACAGGTTTCAAAGGTAGGCTTAATTATGATCTTAAACCAGTGAGGAAAGATCTATAGTTCACACAAGAGGAACTGATGCAATCAATCAGCAATTACCATGACAAATATTTGACCAAATTAGAGTTTGGATTAAATGACACCTGGCTGAATATTACTAAACCTTCGCACTTTCCAGAGAGAGCATTATGTGAGTTTCTGAATAACTGGTTTGGCCAAGAGAACTTCAGGAGTAAAACTGAAATAAAAAATGAAACTAAATTCTGTCCTCGTAAACATTACCTAAAGTTATTGGGAACTCAGGCAAATTGTTACCAAGGAATAGTATAGCACAGTTACTAAAAAAAACTGCCCCAGTACATTTGGATGGTGTCTGAGTAAAAGCTTCTGCTCAACACTAATGTTAAAGCAATTTTGCCAAATAGCGTTACTCTAGAATAATATAAGAGTATACAAATCTCCCTAATAATGCTCATTACCTCCAAATAAACTTGTTTTCAAACCTCCACTGAAATCCTTGAGAATCCACTTCCATTCATGACAAGGCCCCAAATTATTAATAATAATAGCATTTTTAAGAAACCGTTGATGCCTAAACAAATGTATTAATCATTTAAGTTACTTTTAAGGGAAAAAGTTGTGATCTGATTTGTTTTCAAAGATCTAGAAAAAAAAGAATGTCCTGGAATTTATATGCATCAATGCTGCTCTGACTGGGAGATGCAATTCGGCTGGGTGAGAAGGCAACAGTAAGCAGACCACAGGCAACGTGAGGAACAGCACGGTAGACCTAAGGGGGAGGACCTTGTATAAATAGGAAGGAACGTAGGGCTTCCACATACAGAATGTCATGCATGTCGAGCAGTTAATGCCCACAGTCTTGGTCTATAGGTAGTAACCCCCCTCCACTTGGTTGATTTACACTTTACAGAAAAGCATACTGCTCACTTACATCAACTAATCCAGACCAAAACAGGCAGTGGAAAAGAGCACCAAAAAAACTTCAATGTTTGCTTTTGACTAGATTACTTATAAAAAGGATTACTTTAATTAATTAACTAAGAAGTGAATTAACCAGATTTATACTTTTAAAAATTCCGCTAAATCAGGTTTCATTTGCATGAAAATTGATTAACAGTGCTGCAATTTTTATCCTGATGTCTTTTTATCGAAGCTACAAACAACAGCAACTTGTTAATATAAATATATTTATCTGTTGAATTTCTTGAAAGCCATTGGACCCAAAACCCCCCCTGGTTATGATACATGCAGTTAGGGTTGTCAGTGCATTCATCAACTGTCAGTGTCCAGAATTCTGAGAGTTTGTGTTACAGGTTGAAACCAAACCTCTTACACCTGAGTGAAGTCAACAAGATCAGAACACTATTGATCAGAAGGTATGTTAAGCAATGTGGAGCAGTGGCATTTCCATTATCAAAATCATGTGAGCTGTAAATGGCTCTATTGCATAGAACACCATTTCATTTTTAAATACAGAACCATGTTCTACAGAAGCAAAAATACACATCTAGTTCAACATTTAACATATCAAATTCACACACTTTTGCTCTCATATTAATATACTAAATACATAATTACTTTGCACATGGTAATATCAATTATTTAAATAAATTATTTTTTTTTATCACAGCAAAAAATTATCCCAACCAGTCTAAGCAAAAGGACATCAAAGCCTATAAATTACATCACGAAGGAAGTGTTGCTACAGTTTCTTACCAGAATACTCCTTAGCGTTTCCCTTCTCTCCTCCCTTGAAGAACTTGATTGTGGGATACCCACGCACACCAAACTCCTGAGCGAGTTCAGATTCCTCTGTAGCATCCACTTTACCAAGTCGAATTTCTGAGGCTTCAGCTTTCAGCATACCAGCTGCTTTGGCATATTCAGGGGCCAGGGCCTTGCAGTGCCCACACCACGGTGCATCTGCCATAAGCACAAAACAGTCTGCTCAATATACATTTTCTGCACATTCTCAATGAGCTGGACACTGAAGACGAGTTGTTTTAAAAACACTGCAATACAGGCTATCGTATTGGACGTTTGATGTGTTACTATACAATAGAATATGAATTTTAAACCAAGACTTTAAACCATGCCCAAATTCAAAAGATTCTGCTAAAGTAAGATTGGTTTGTATCATTTTATTGATACAATGCCATGTTGTAGCACAAGATCAAAGTTCATAAGAGCTTTTATTAAACTACGTGCATTAAAATACAGAAGACATCAAATTAAAAAAAGAATATAAGGGATGCAGGTTAATGTGTAATGCTTTTGTAAACGGTAAATAAAAGTAAATACAAGTTTTTGTGTTCCACAGAAGGTTTCTTTATGTACACGTCAACCTAGCCCTGTGTCTGAAAAGTACCGCCCACCTGTGCAGCTGTCACAACCCTCATTGTGACGAAACGCTCGTGGACGCCAGTGATTTGTCGAACCGACGCTATTTCGTCACTCTGCACCAGGAAAACGTTTGAGTGACCAATGAATGAAGCCCGGTAAAAAAAAAAACAGATAACGCCCCACGGGGACTGACACAAACTCGAAGTTATTTTAATTTTATCTGAAGAATTGAAACTAACGCCTGCAGCTACACACAAAATGAAAGTCAGTGACTCTACAACACAAATCAAATGAAAACAAAATGCAATGCTTTGCACTCAAAGGAAGACATGTCGGCTCCGGAGAAAATATCCCAACAGAGTGAACTTCACTTTGACATTTTGGCTGGCTCAATTATTTCCTACATTAACGTTAATCACTGCTACATAGAAAAAAAAAGACTAAATGGAATATTCATGCATAACGTTACTGAGATAGTCAAATTAGGGAGATTAGTTGTAAAGTATCCTGGCGTTGGAGTGCAAAAAAGAAAGAAAAAAAAAGAATCAGCGGCACAATTAAACAGATATTTTATTCAAACATCCCAAATTCCTAACAGCGTTTTATTTGTTTAGCGTTCTCCAACTCGAGATAACGTTAAACACAGGAACATTTCCAGAAGGCCGAAAAACAGTACAGTAACGTTACTTACAGAACTCGACGAGAATATTCGGATGAGATTGGAGTGCCTCTTCGAAGTTACTTTTCTTCAGAACGAGAACGTCTTCCTCCTCGGCGATTTCAGCCGCGCTCATTGCGACCAATGCGCACACAACTATCAATTTCAACATCTTGAAATACCTCGAAACGAGCAGGCCGGTAGAAGACTAGGGAAGGAGACCTTGCAGACTGTTAGCGCACCTTCGACTGCCTCAAGTTTCGCTTGAATTTTGTGCCAGCCACCAATAACGTGGCAATGTGCGCAGGAAACAGAGGAGATAGCGCTGTAGCGCATGCGCATTTATCAGGCCGTACGCTGTTCGTGTTGAATTCTGAGTGGCCCGCTCGTTGCCAAGCACCTGGAAGTGAAATCCGCCCGATCACTATGCGTACTTGTTAATCATACTATGGTCAATGCATATGAATCGCTCCCTGGTCATTTTATTTACCTAAAATATAACTTGACCAACACGTGACAATGTTTTTTTTGTACTATTGCCCTTCACTTTCGCCATATGCGTTGTTCTTTCAATTCACAATACATAACATATGTTTTATTACACATTTAGTCTAACGAATTAAACTATTTATTGTTTTTAAACAGTTATCTTCTTTTCTCAATAAAAATATCACAAAATGGTCACTGACTAGTTTTATTTAAAAAAAAACACCTTAAAAGAGGACACTTTTATAAATGAAAGAAAGTGGATTGAAAACAATATGCGGGTTATTAGAGTATAAGAAAGTCATTTCAAATTCCGTTCATAAAATGAATAAAGAAACCGATTTGGCTGTAGTATATAGTATAGAAGTAATACTTTCTTCAACTTACATCCGTCAGGCAAATGTAAAGAAATCGATAAATGCACAATCAAAGAAAAGAGGACTTTGGAACTAATTGAAAAATAAAATGTTGAAAAGACCAGAAATACAAACAATGGATTGAATTTCATGCACATTTTATTTGAATGGACTTATTGAATTAAGTCCCCTGAAATGGACATGGTAAGAAGTAGAATTATTTTCACTTTAGTATTCTACCAACAAATCTTTAATGACTGATTCAAGAATTGAAGCTAAATATGTGGTTATAAAAACATTCTAAAATAAATTCCTTGCTTTTACAATTTCTTATTGAAAAGCAATTGTAGAACATACATATGAACCTGAAGAAACACATCTTTAACATGGTAAACACACAACACTGAATGTGATTTACAAAGCTGTGTATAAGCTGCAATGTCAAAACAGCATCCTGTGACGTAAAAAGATAAGTAAAATCATGGACAAGTCAACCAATGTCTAAGTAGAAAGTGGTTGTTACTGTTCATTAAAGTGCTCCATTCAGGCACATCAAGGGCTCAGGAAATGATCATTTACTTTTAATTTGTCTAAGAAAAAAATCCAGTTGTTGCCATGCCAACTCCATTTGCACTCTGCTCTGAACCAACATCTCATTAATGTGAATAGAGGAAATTTGATTTAAAAAGACCTACATTAAAATAGAATGAAATTAAAGAGGTGAAGGCTGCATTAAATGATCACAATTAGAAAAAAAATCTAACATACCAATTGAAGAAAACACTTTTTTAAAAAAATATAGTTATATTGGCTAAGGCATTAGCTGAGAGTTGTAGTGACATGTAATTTATGTTTTTAAACATGAGAAAAGTTTTTTTTCAATCATTGGAATTGCTAATTACACCAAACAAATGTGTCTACTGCAAAGATGTTTAATAAGGGTACCAGGTATATGAATTGGAGTAAATCACCTCTAGATGGCAGCCATAAATCATGAACGAATTCTGCTTTTAAACCGTCATGGACGAAGAGAATGCAGCAACAGCACCCTCCTCGAGGCGAAAAAAACATTGTGTAACTGCTATTTTTTTTAGCCACATTTATTTCCAGCAATGGCAAATCAGCCAGTAACTTTTACAGGTTAGTCCTAATTTACAAAATGTTTTAATTTTTTTTTCTTCAAAGAAAGCAACAGTTTTAGTATGAACCACTAAAGAATGAGTAAATTTGCAATTTAACTGATTTGTTTCATTAAAACATATTTCAATATTTGACCAACTTTCGAGGAATAAAGTATTGATTTAGCTTTTCTAAAAGTTGAAGGTAAAGGTACATGAGATTAGCACCATAGTCTTAGCCGTGCAGTTAACATAAAATAATAGAGATTAAATGATCATACCTTCTCAAATTAAACAATACAGTTTTAAAATTATATGTGTATTCCCCTAATTTCTGTAGAGAGGTGATACGGGCTGGCATTTGGAGTGTTTTTATTGTTGAAATACACATTTCTGTTTGAGCAGACATTAACCCCCACCCACAGGTAATTGTTTGAGCATCACAGCTGGATTAGAGTAAATATACAGTAATTTGAGCTTTGTTAGACCTTTTTTCTTTGCAAGAAGGCAAGCAAACTCTTAGACAACAAAGCACTTTACCACAAAGAGAAAAACATCTACACAGTCACAAAGACAACTTGTTTTCAACCTTTGAAACAATAGCAATGGTTTGTGAGTAGTGTGTTAATAAATGAAATAATTTTTGTTCTCTGAGCAGTATTTAGTTATCAAATTTATCTCAAGTCTACGATTTAATTTATTCATCTGTTGGAAGCTTGGTGTCATGTTTATTTTCTTTCCGCCTGGAAAAGCTGATGAGGGTGTAACTGGAATCTACTCACCGTTATCATCTTCCCTCTGAGGAACCCGAAGGGAAATTCTTTTTAGACTTCCTCTGGCAAAAAAATGACCGCTTTTTACCCAGAGATGAAAGCTTGACTTTATCTCTCAAGAGACTGGCTAGGAGTCACACCATCAGTAAAGCCTGCAACAGACTTTACACTTCCAGAGTTTCAGCCCCAGAGCAGAAGAGATAAAATGACCAATAACCACAAAATAAATCAACTCACTTTATTAAAACAAGCATACTTCAAGGTTCACAACAAAATCTTATTTTAAGTACCGACTAAAAACACAATAGTTCAGCACAGCATCAACGAATACACAATCAAATACAGCAACAAAGAAACATGGCCATCAAGCTTTTAGAATAAGTGATGAAAAATTGATGAAAAAAAGGTGTGAATTCAGGATGCTAGTCCACCGGTGCAGGAAGATCCGAATGATTGAGTTTGGCATATTCCAGAAGACCTTGCTGCTAAGACAATGACACAAGCACAAAATACACTAACCAACAGATCCACATTTTGACTGAAAAAAAAAAACTTGCTTAATCAATGTATGAGATTTCACATTTTCAACATTTCTCCAAACATAATCTAGAAGAAAAAACCTGGTCTCCACCCAAGCTGGATCTAATATTTTTTGTCTTTCATAAAAATCTGGATCCCCACACTCCAGAGATTGTATCCCTTTCTCAGAATCATTTTAATCCCTCTCTCATTGTTTGCTTTTAAGTGTTCACCAAATACGTGTAGGCTCATGTAAAAATGTTGAACTAAATTTTATAGCATCAGATTAATTTTTTCTCCCACTACAAAAACGTCTCTTTTTTCCGCTGGCTTCACAGCATTAATGAGATCAGAGTGTGTATGAACACGGTGAAATGTTTCACGAGGAAGCCACAACCCTACTTTTGATCCTTTCTGGAAAGTCTGACTGCTGCTTCATTCTTCACCTTTAACTCACTATAAACAAGAAAACTCACAAACGTGAGGAAAGATAACTCAAGAAAGATAATTCTGCCAGAAAGTGTGTCTGCCAGAATAATGAGAAAGTTGAAGACTTAAATTTAAGCGTAACTAGCTTCCACACATGTTTAACTCTTTAAATTAAAGAAACAATTATTTTAGACAATTTATTAGACAATTATTTTTTTAAAGGGGATTTGTAGTGTGCTTTTACTTTCAAAGTAGGGATTGATTAAAAGAACTGTAATAGGAAAAATTACATGGTCGCTCTACCGTAAATTCCCATTCAGAAGATAAGCTGCACTAGTGACAGTGTAGTTTTTACCTACTGCTTCATGGAAGAAAAAGCTCCTGTAGTTACCCATTATAGACAATTAAGAATAAACATGATAAACATGTTGTGTAAACTAATTTAAGCACACATTTTTAACAACTAATAAAGCCGTCTGTATTTTGTTTAGTTCAATTTTTAAATCAAGCTCAAATTTCCATTTGTCTGCAAAGCTATCACACTGGAGAGATTTCTGACACTGCCATTTAAAACAATTACTAGGTTTTCAACGCAATACTTACCTTATCAGTATGAGCCAAAGAACTATTTTAAGGTTAAAAAGTAGGGCTGAAAGAATGCATAAAAGGTCAGTAAAAGGTTGCTTACATGATCAACAAGCTCAGGTTCCCCTGTAAAAATCAAACAGAAACCTGTATAAGATTCAGATTTAAAGGCATGTAGCTATGTTTTTAAACGTGATCTCACCAGAGGTCTGAAGCTCGCTGTACACGGTGTCTGTCCCTTTTCTCAGAGGAACTAGAAGAAAATAAAGGGTTTCATGTCTGTTAAATTAAAATTGTGATTCAGATTTTTTTTCTTAGGCATTTCCTGTTTATTTGTATTTTACTGTAATAATTACTGTAATTAAAATCAATGGCTCTTGATAACTTGGATGGTTAGACCACACCCGAAAGGGGCCATTTCTCTTATCAGCGTATGCAGGGCGGTGATCCTTATCTTCCTCTTTTAAAGGAAAGAATGCTGAATGGATGGTGTAATAAAGGAGTCGAAATGAAAAGAAGCATCATACTTCGTGCCGGATCTACTGGTGGAGGATGAACCACTTCAGTGTACTCCACATCACCTCCATTTGGTGACTCCAGACTGTCATGTTCTGAAACTTCTAGAGGGAAAACAAACAGGATGATGGTATGTTACCGGTAATGAACTAGTAGTGTACACGTTGACTTACCGGGAGGTTTTTGACTCCAAACACTCTCTTTGTTATTCACCCCCACTGAAAAACACAGCAAAGGAAGTGTATCAGGAAAAAAATGCTACTTCAACCATTTCTGTGATTCCTTAACAAACCCAGAAGCTCAACGTTGTTTGGATTAACTGGTGTACATTCTCTGATTTAATCAGGAAGTCATTGTCTGCTTTTCCCCACTTAGCTTTGGTAACGTTTAAAAAGAAATGAGTGATTTGATGGTTCCACCTTCATTTGGTTTTGGTTACCAAATTGGTAAACTGTACCTTAAATAATATTTTGTCCAAATTATGAATAAAACGGTATATATTATGAGGTTAAAACCAATGATACCTTGAGCAATGCTTCAATACTAGATCTACCCGTGTTCCTCTCTTCAGTTGAATTTAAACACAATGTTCAAATTAGAAAAATATTCCCTTTACAGTAATTAAAAAAAAATCCAAATGAAGAAATTCTGTGAAATATGTCATTTTATTAGGTTTTAATCTAGCACATATCAAATCAAGTAGTATAACACACAGAGGATTGTACAAAACAAGAGTTATTAACACAGAGAAAACAGAGCACACTGAGAGATGTCAAGCATTTTTCAGGAAAGCACATGTTAGATGTTGATGTTAGGAGGATGAATGATGCAGCTCAGGGAATGAATCTATTAAAGTTCAACTGAACTGATCTCTCATCCCAATCGTACAATTCCTCTGAAGTGTAGATCTGGACCTAGAAGTGTTGACAGTAATACAAGTGTGGCAGCAGCCAAAATTGTGTTATAAATAACTTGAAATTTATAAGAAAACAACAACAAAAAAAGGCAAAGGTCGAACAGTGCCATGTGTAAAGGATGAGGTGTTTGTGTGTTTTCTCAAACAGCGGATCCTTAGACACAATGAGTTAATTTTAACAGGAAGTGAGGGGGATGTTCTGTTTGCAGCCACTAACTTAACATTTGTTTATAGGGAGTGACAACCCCACCCCTCAATCTCCAAGGAACCTCTATCTGAGTTCTAAATAGTTGTTTTGTGTTTAATTAAATTATATCAAAGGATGCAATATGTGAACATTCGGAGAAAGTGAAATATTATATGACAGAATGAATGGAACAGATCCAGACGATGCATTCACAGACAAACAAAATCAAACGACAAAGAGACTACCTGCGTGGGTGCTATAAAGGGTATCATTGGTGAGACTCAGGGTTATAGAGTCATCTGATTTAGGCCTTGCAGGTTTTCTAAAGAATGGTGAAGGAAAAATCAAATGTATTTTAAAAATGTATTCTCTAACACACAAAAATATGTGTTTATTGTCTAGTGAGCATTATACAAGAGCTCGTTTGGGGAATTGTGATGCAGGGTTTCTCAAATACAATGAGGTACAGATATTGGTATATCCCTTTTTGACGTGGTATGATCATGCACTCAGTGTTAAATATCAGCAACGTTTTTAGGAGAGCAGAATAAACTTATAATTAAGAGTTTAAATGAAGAGATGGCAGCTTTGGATCTTGTTAACCAGCTGTTTAGATGCTTTTTTGTCAATAATCTCGGACATCCTTCATTATTCTCATATTTTCGTTTAGTTTAATTTCCAATTTAGAAACTAATTAGCATGGTTTGCAAAAGTTTATCCTCAAAACCTAATAATCACAATTTCCTTCTGCACAATATAAATATAGCGGACAACGCAAAACAAAACAAAAATTCCCCAAATTGACCTGGGTTTCTAATGAAATCATACTCAGAGATCAATATATTGTGATGAATATACTATATATATTTTTTTTTTAAATTTTGAATCTCTGTTAAATTGTTGATCACTAGAATATTAATAACATGAACGGTTTGGGAAACTTTCACTTTCATTGTAATGAATTTGTAATTAAATCATTGTAAGTCATTCATTAAATCCAAAACAACCGATTTAGCAAAATATAAGTTTAGTTTTACAAAATCATATCTCAGACAGTAATAAATAACCAAATTTGAGAAGCCCTGCAGCCTTCAGCTCAAGACCAACTTAAGCATAAGCAGGTCAACTCACACTGAGAGCTCTGCAGCCATCTCTCTTTTACCTGTGACACAGAGAAAAGCTGAATAGAGAGTTTTGTTCACAGGTCAGACGTGTGTGCAGCTTGTAACGTCGGCGGGCTGTAAGTCTTTCTACCTCGCTTGGCCTTGTAGTGCATCACGATGAAGAGGACCATCAGAACCACTAACAGCACACAGAACGCTGCAATCAAAGCCTTCTTCCACTTTGCCAGACTCACTAGAATCAGAGACACAGATTCCACTCGTCATTCTTTTAAGATTTAGTTTTCTGACACAGTTCAATTTGACAATGCTTGTCCAGCACTTCAGCACAAGCCAACAGCAGTACCTACTGGCTATAATTTAAATCCAATGAAAGTTTATGACACAAGAGAAATATATATATATATTTTTTTTTGTTTGTTTTTCAAAAGTTCACTAATATTATGAAAACAAAATTCTGTTGATAAAGAGTTTAATTTCAATTTCTGGTAGTACAATGTCATCATGTTACGATTCCATGGAAATTAATATGAGTCAATATAGAGATCAAGTTGCATTTGTTAGTCAGTCTTTTTTTTCTGTTTTCTAGAAGTTGCTGCTGTTAGTCAGACTGGAAATAAGACTGGAACTTAAATGTACTTAAATGGATGAAAATGTACATATATTTGCATTTGTGAACCTCAAACTTTTTATGAGGATGACTTTAGACTTTAAACTAATTGATCTGTACAAGCGGGAAGACTCATCAACAAAATTATCATGTTTTTTTCTAAAATAGAGGACAATGAATGTGTTGATTCGCCACTTGTTGTCTCTTTTTCACACATGCATCTGGCAAAGTAAAACAGTAAACAAAATTAGAGCACAAGTAAATAACTGCGATTCCCAATTTGCAGCTAATGCGAATTGGCCCCTCATTTCCAAGAATGAGGGCGGTGAACATGCTTTGCATACGTTCTGTAACATCACGAGAATTTAGGTTGATTTTAGGCAAAATTAAGTCCATAAAGTCTTTAAGGATGTAAATACCATCCTTGTTAGCAAAAACCTTGGATTTTATCTGTGTTTTAAGCTTGTATAAATAAATGTTTTAAAGTCTAGACATCCTAAAAAAAAGTTTATGGTCCACAAATGCGAATACATGTCAACTTTCATCCATTAAAGTCAATTTAAGTTTCTCCATTATTGAATCTAAACGAATGCTGAGGGGCAAACAGATGTGGAACAGTAAATCAATAGCAGAATATCTGGGCGGCAAAGTGGTGCAGTGAGTGAGTTGGACGTCCTGTAACCGGAGGGTTGCTGGTTCAATCCCCACTAAGTCTGGTAGGGCGTGTTTGGTGGGGTTGGGCGGGAGGCCTTTGGCATGAATTAGCAGCTACGTTCTGTCAGGCAAGCCCCAGAGCAGTTTAATATTATTATTAAACAGTGGTAAGCTACAAATACGATTGTGTTACAATTGTAATATTATTGTATTTGTACTAAAAGCTATATGTGACATCATCTAATGTTTTCATAATGTTTTAAATCCATTCATGTCTTTAGGATTGATTCAGGTATATTAGATTAAGATTAAATGATCATAAATCATTTTCTGAAAAGTCCAGTGTTTCTGTTAAATATTTAAAATACAGTTTAATATATCTTTGAAAACCCTTTTCATGGTAAAAATTAGGAAACAGTTTATGCTAGACAATCTCAAAGATGGCTACAGAAAAGTAATCTACAAAGTAATAAAACTTTCTATGGTTTGTGGATACACACAAAAATACAGTTCTTACAGTATATGTTCCAAGAACAAAAATTTGATGATCTGATGAAGTTCAAGATGGTTGAGAGTACATAGAACTAAAAACTCTTTTTCTTAGATTTCTTTATCCACTTCCTAATCGCACATGTTTCATTCTAAAGAAAAATCTTTTGTGTTAGAGGGTAAAAATCTCACCTTCGACTATGATGATGTCACTCTTCCTTGCGATATTTGCCAGATTAATGGCCTCGCAGTAGTAATTTCCATTGTCCTCTCTGTTCACTGCACTCAATACAAAAGAGGATGAGTTACTCTGAACTGTGGAGCTGTTGATTGGTGATTGACTGCTGCCATAAAATCTAAAATTAATTGGTGGAGAGCCCTTCGGTGTGCCACAGATCAGAGTCACATCTTCACCCTCTTCGATGTTTCCAGGGACCGGAATGACTGTGAGCAAAGGCTTTTCTACTGGAACTATGAAGACAAAAGAACAATAAAATCAGTCGTTTCAGAAAGATGGTTCAAAATATCCTGCGGAGAAGGAACAATAACTCACAAAAACACAATCACTCGCAGCAGACTCATTCCAAAGGATGTCCATATGACTCAAGTTGTAAAAAATTAAGCCTATGCTATTGTTGAGTTTTATTGCTTTATTTTAGTTGTTTATGTTAAAATCAAGGTGTTGTTTTATAAGTTTTTAGTGTCTTAGGGTGATGTCTTTTCACTCTCTACTCGCAATAATTTTTTAAAAGGAGTTGTATTTTAGCTCCTGATGTGCTACAACAAAAGATAAGTTAATTACGGATATATTATACCACCTATATATTAAACCACCTAACTAATGCCCATTTAACAAAAAAAGTAAATCCCTTTACTGCATTGTTTCAACGAACTCTCTGGAGTTCTAATAATTACATAATAAAAAAGCATGCAGTTTTGAATAAAAAATACCTTTGCAACATTTCTTCTCTAAAACTTAGAAGTTTTAATTACAAATATCCATATATAAAAATAAGGGAAAGTACTCCAATGGACTTTGAAATATTACTTTTTGACATTTTTCTCTATTTATTTTTTTTATTTGTATTTAATTTTATGGATTGAAATGTGGTATTTGTAGCTGCTTTTTAAAAACCTACAATTAAGATTCAGTGGAATGTCTAAAAAAAAACTCATCTAGTAACATCAAATGCATAATAACGCTAGACAACAGCTTTAACTATTTTATAAAAGCAATAAATGTAATAAAATGCCATTGAACTTAAGTGATCATGCGCCGATCACATTTTTCCTTCACATGAAATGCAGTTATTGAAATTAAATTAGGCATCAGGTTTAAAATCTAGTTCTCTTGCATGTTTTACAGAAACGCAATATTACAAATCCCAATTAGATTTCCTCACCTATCACTGTAGCCTGAAGCCTTTGACTAATCTTCACAGAGATCCTGCCATTATTCTCTGCTTCACAAAAGAAAGTGCTGATGTCTGAAGGCGTTGAAACGCTGGCTAAGAAACGAGCCTCCTCGTGAGGACCAAACACCTCTGTTCTGTTCACAGTCAGGTCGTCTCTCTTCAGCGTGTATGTTATAGGAAGACTTCCGTTCTCAGAGAAGCAATAGATCCAAAAAGGCTTATCCACAATGACATGAGCGTCTGCTGTGATCTCAGGCACTGACACAAAGACTTCAACAAGCAGAAAAAGGATAATTAACAATTAAATGATAAAGGGTTCAAACACAGTGAATGAGAGAACACTCCCTACCTTTTGCACTGAACAGCAAGCGAGAGCTTTCTTTGATGATTCCGTTGGCATCAGCAACACATATATACTCTCCATTGGTCTCTTGGCCAGCAGTGCTACTATATATGTTATCACTTATTACAGGGGTATTATTTCTGTAGATGGAGTATTTTATATCCTCCCTTAAGATTCTCTCTGAAGCGAAGCTGTTGAATTGGCAGCTGATGTTAAAAATATCTCCCTCAAAAACCTCAGCTGGATAAATGCTTAGAATGGGAACAGAGAACAGCTCTGATGAAAAAAAAGAAGTATATTTTGTGTTATAAACACTGAGCAAGATACAACAATAAAGAAGTAATATAACATAATAAGTTGAAGTAAAAAATGTAAAGGAATAAATAGTGAAGAAAATAAAAAAATAAAAGCTATGCATATCTGTATATCGCACCTTTCACACTGATGGCCACAGAAGAAGATTTATGTACTGAGCCAAGGCTTGAAATGCACTCGTACTCCCCAGAGTCGCTGGTTTTAACTTTCATTTCATAATCTTTCTCTCTCATGTTCGTACTGAGAGTTGTGCGTAAATGGACAAGATTGATTCTCAGGTTTGTATTTCTTTGGTGAGTCACATCCACATCACAGCTCATGGTTAGAGGATCTCCTTCAATGACATGCGTAGATGGAGTGACTTTAATATTAGGCTTGATATCCAGCTCTAAGAGACAAAATGAGTGAAAACAACATTTGATGAATATATTATGAAGGGTATTTTGGTAATTAAACAAGCTAACATGTTTTTTTTTATTTACTCTATTGATGTATTGATTATAAAATGTTTTAGCACGACTTGAGAACATTCTCAAAGGTTGTTGAAGGTCTGTACACATCAGCAGGACTGTAGAAGAAAAGGTTGCGAGTAGGTGTCGCAACATTACCAAAAACGTGAATCTCACCTGTTTCATTTACACCATTACTTGTTGTTTAACACTGATAACAGCAGTGTAAATATATATATATATATATATATATATATATATATACACACACACATTTTATATAGTATGGGGGTTAAAGTGTAAAATCCCAGTATTGTATAGAATACCTGATGGTTTTAGGCAAGCTATAAAAAGATGAATACGTTTTTTGTAAAAATGTTATATATAATTTTCCTAGGCATTCCATACAATCCCTAGGCTTTATTCAGAATGATGAGTACCATTTACATAAACACAAAATGAGAAACCTTTATTAATCAATACCCGTTTGAAACTAATATAATTGAAAGAACAAAACGACATGATATTCTTTCCAGAAAACAATGAAAGCAGAACTGAGAATGAAATACTTGATGCAGTAAGAAAGTTCGGAGTAACACATGGAATTGTACTAACTTTTCGTCTTTGCATTAAAACACTCATTAATTTTGGCACTTCGATCTTGAACAAACATTTCATGACTTAAAGATAGGAAAAAGGGTGCGATCAGGCATATTAAATACTTTACCAGCAGACAATCTAGGAAAGTATACAATGCTTAGGCAATCTATAAAATATAAATAACTTCATACTTTGACATTCCATTTTAGGCATTCTATAGAACAATGGATTTCACACATAGTCGGTAACATATAGAATAGAATTGGCCCGGAGCTGTATCACACTGCTGTTTCTCTTCAAATGCTCATCAAAAATAAATCTACTCATCATCTCATCTCTTTAAATATGAGTCTAACTGTGACTTTAGGTTTTTTCCATCCACAATTATTCTAATCAAACATTTTATTGGCTTACCTTGAATTTCAATGCCAATTGCATTACTTTTCTCTGATATTTCTATGATACTAGCCAGACTGATTGAATAGTAGCAGAGCATGTTCACAGTTCCTTTCGTAAGAGTCAGCTTGTGTTCAACTCTTTGATTACTGCTGGCTTCCCTGTAGAGTTCCTTTGACCCATCTCTGAAGAAAAACATCAAAGGCCCCGTTTCTCCCTCTGCTGCACATACAGCAGTCACTTCATCTCCTTCAGTCAATCTCAGTTGATCCACTGTTAGCACAGGAGTCTGAAGCCCTGCAGGCACATCACATCACGATTCAAGAGAAAGCTCTTCAGACTTTGAGCTGATTTTGAATTGCAAGGTTACCTTTTACGGTTAAATCTGCTGCTGGGCTCTTTCTCTTTTGCATCACAATGACGACAGCACACTCATACTTTCCTGAGTGGACGACTCTGGCATTTTGTATAGAGTATAGGAAGCTTGTAGCATTGGTCTGTTCCGTGTGCACTGGCTGGTAATCTTTGTAGAATATGTATTCATAGTTGGGATATGACCCTGGGCTTTGACTGATTTCAGCTTGGCAAACCAAAGACACGTTAGCACCTCTTTGAACTTCATGCTGGGGCTGGATAATGAGATTCACACTTTTAATGATGAACTCTGGAGAAAAGTATAAAGAAAGGTCTGCATTTAGACAGTGGCAAAGGTTCAGTAATGCAAAGCGAGAGGAAAATTTTTAACTTTACTAAAAAATAAACTCAAGTAAAATAAAAGTACCTTTTAAAAACTAAGAAGTATACAAAAACAACAACAACTAGTCAACTACAGCAGTGTGAGTAAATGTTATTCTAACATACGTTCCAGCTGGATATTGGATAGCTAGAAAAAAATGTATGCTGTTTCACCAAAAATGTTTTTTTTTTTTTTTTTTTTAACTTTTTTTGATACTAGCTTTCTAAATCCTTCAGATTTGTGATGCAAAGAGAGGAGCTTTGTTTCAATCATTTTCTGCACTTTTTAAGCTTAAGCTTCACCCAACAACAATTTAATCATACACCAGAATGATAACAGCATTGTAGTTCTCAACCTTTGATCAGAAAGCCCACCGAGCTGCTTTGGGAATGGCTTTAGCACAGAGGGTCTCTATAAATCTATATATTTACATCTATAAGTCTATGATGTTAAGAGATGCCCAGTGAACATACACTGAAAATTCATCAGCTTATATTGAAAAATAGACACTTTTTAAAAATTTAAACAAAGACAATGAAAATGGATGTCTCTTCCCCCACTAACAGTCCTTTTCCATTTCTTTTACCTATAATGTATAGCATTTAGAGTAATTTAAGTTTTATTTCTTATGAGAATAACAGACTGCAAGCTGCAAAAATGATTTCAAACCTAGAGTTCGTAATCTTTTTGATAGGAAAGGAAATAGTTACACTCATTTAGAGCCTCCCGAGATAAGAGTAATTTTTGAGATGTCTGTCCACACCCCTTATACTCAGAGATGATTCAAGCTACTTTAAACTAACACCAAATGATTGAATTTCATGTAATTGTTTATTTATTTAAGTTATTTATTTACAGAATTAAAGAATGTTTCTTATTTGTATAAATGTTACTTAAAATGTGTGCTTTTTAGATACGTCATACTGATGGACAACTATTCTTCTATAAAGCCTTTATAGCTTTGTTAATGAAATAAAAATAACATATACACTGTACAGTAAAGGCAAGAGCTTTAAAAGAAATCAATATTATGTTTTGAATGCTTAATATACTTTGCTAGAGTACTTTTTTTGTTGTACTTCATTCACATCACTTTAAATGAAAAGACCTGATTGACTTGAAGACTTTGATTAAGCTTAAATTAGTAGGAAAAATAAAATACTACAGCAACCAAATTGTTATCCTCATATTGCTGTTACTTCCCACAATTTTCACCAAACAAATCAAAATACATGGTCATAAATTTCACACAAAAGATCTAAACAAAGAACCAAAAGAATCCTCTTTAATGAATGACCCAAACCAATAAAATGCTCATACATGGAACCACAATTATTAGCCATTTACAAACCTAAGTAAAAATCTGTACAATGTAAGTAAAAAATGTCATCTGTACATTTAATAATAATGCATTACAGACCTGAGAAAGCTTTCTCTGCTGATGTCAGTTGTTGAAGAGAGGATTGGTTTGAAAAAAGAAAAGAAAAAATACCTTAACATACAAACAATCTCAACTTAAAGTAAAATCAGAAACTAGGAAAGGTGCGCTTACAGGTGAAGAAGAGGAGGAGGAAGGTGCCCATCCTTAGAGAAGGCTGTTTTTTAACCTTCATGGCTGTTAACTCTGTCCAGTGTGCATGGGAGGGTTTTCTTTGGGACGCTGTGAAAAGGACAGGAGGGTGGAGCTGAGCGCGGAAGGGGTTACCTCTGCTCTCGAAATTTTGCAGGAAGTGAGAGTTGCTTCCTGGGGAAGTGAGGCCTGGAACTGGAATGTTCGCTCTGGCTGGAATTGGGCCTCTGTTGAGGGAGGTTTGACGTAGAAGTGAAAGCATAAATCATAAATATTTATGAAAAATACTGTGTTCAACCCCAAAGTACAATTCAGTCACAGTTTACTCCCACACAAACTGTCTACTCCACTCTAAAGGTTTATTGAAGGGATGCAATACACAACACACCTTCAGTTAATTAACAAATACACAGATGAAACGAGGGCCTAAGGCACAATGAAAACTAAACCTAAAGCTGTTGACTCACGGGGAACATGAGATGAAAACAGACGTATAATGTGCATATATGCAGAGCCATGTGTTCAGAAAAACCACAACCGAAATCAATTATTCTGTGAAACAGTGTTGTTGAACAATAAACCACTAGATGCTGGATTCCAAATGTGAGAAGGCAGACATGCAAAATGAAGGCTCTAAATTTTTCCCTGCTGGTTAAACAAAACCATTTGTTTAATTTGTACTTTTTATTCTTAATTATTTTCCCTCACAGTTAGTAGTGATGAAATGAATCTTTTTGTAGTCATGCATAAGTTGTTTTTGACTATCTTTTAGAACTTTGTTTTCATTATTATAAATAGGGCAAAAAACAAAAAATAAACGTGTTCGGTATTCCATTTAGTACCTAAAGCTGGAATCTGAAGTCTTAAGTTAAATATTAAATCCAATATTAATTGACAATATAATGATATAAAATCATTAGTTAATGCATAAATTAACCATTCACTTATGATGAGTTAACATTGGTAATCAACACGACCTTAATATGAGTCATACGACTTGTCACATCAATTACTGCCTTAATTAATTAACTGTTTCTGAATGTTCATGCATTAATTAACACTTTAAATTAAACTAATGATTAAATAACGATGAGTTATATAAAAATTATATGCCTTCTAGAGTAGTCACCATTAATAACAATAACCTAATCATGAACTTTCAAATTTTTCGTTTTAGATTTTAGATTTCTCATTGATAATGCATCATTATTAACTCTTTCTTAACTTTTTATTGGTTCATGATTAGTTGATGTTATTTTTAGGTCGTGACTTTACTTTAGGGAAACATCATCCATAAACTCTTCATTATTTTCTCATAAATGGTGCCATAAGTACTGTACATATACAAGATCACCTTTTTATTTAGTCTACAGCAACGTGTTAATTAATGCATTCATTAATCAGAAAAAAAGAATTTAACGAGTTCATGATTAGTAAATATGTTAATTAATGGTTAATTTATGGCTTAAATAAATTATAATTTGTAACACTGCATTGGTAACTATTACTACAAACTCTATTTTCTCATTTGGGCTGGTTACAGCGAGAGTCTAGTTGAGGAATACCACTGTCCTGCAGTTTTAAGTCACAACCTTTAAAACGGTGGCCTGTGATTTTTGGTGATTTCAAAAGTCAACACTAGCTCTCACAATTCTCATAAGTTACAAACACAAGCAGCCCTAGACAGAAGATAGTAATGAGGGCAATCAGGTGACTGTGAAGAAGGTTAAAGCTAAGCTTGCTGGCCCTCCAGATACAGGTTTGCTTTCTCTGCACTTGTGACTTGAGATTAAAGAAGACTTGCATCTTTTGATGATTAGTGTTTACCTCTGGGCAGTGTTTTGGTTGTGACATTAAAAAGTAATATATATATCTACGTTTAGAAAGGATTGTGGTGTGCTCAGGTTGGTTGTTTTGGAGACAAAGTCACAGAAGCCAGATTGAGATGGTTTGGACATGTGCAGAGAAGGGATATTCGTTATATTGGTAGAAGGATGTTGGAGATGGAGCTGCCAGGCAAGAGGAAGGCCAAAGACAAGTTATATGGGTGTGCTGAAGGAGGACATGAAGGTAATTGGTGAAAGAGTAGAGGATACTGAGGCCAGAGTTAGGTGGAAACAGATGATTTGCTGTGGCGACCCCTAAACTGGGAACAGCCGAAAGAAGAAGAAGTGTTGTGCTTTCACATCAATGTACAGAGAGGGACTTGTGCTGATGAGGCTTTTTGTATGAATTGTCATCTGTGAATCTTTTACCACACTAGGGCCACCCTTGAAAGGATAAATATTCCTCTGCTCTTTAAAAATCCAGAGACCGTGTACAATGCATTATTTTCTGACCAGCTGTAATTTTGCTATGATACAAATGTCACCCTCTCCTTTACATAATAGAACGTGGAATAATTGAAGAGGAGACCAAGTCACCTCCTGACAAATTGATTGAAAAGCATTTTTATAGGCACATTCTTGTAAACAGTTGGTAAAAAAAAATAAGCAAACCAAAGTTTCTATCTGGTTTATTAGGCTTTTTTTCTCATCTTTTAAACCAAGGTGCACAAGAACATTACAGCCATATCAACACCTTCAACTGTTTTTTGTTTCATTAAAATGATGAAAACCCAAGCAGAAAAAAATCATGTGAATGGAATAAACTAATTCACCAACCACTCCATTAATAAGGCCCCGACCCATGACCTACTTTGAATGACAATTTTTACTGTGATAGACCTGGGGTCCGGAGGATAATAAACCTAAAATTTTCTTTCTTAAGAGTAACCCTCAATGCCAGGAAACACATTACAACACTATAATCAGTGAGAAATCATAGACTAAAAATAACATTTACAGAAAAATAAATAAATTAAAACAAATCCAGTTAAAAATTAAAACGTTGAACACAAACAGACATTTGTAATAAACTCAAACAACAGTTTTTTTTTTTGAAAGCATGAGTATTTTTCTAGTTTCCCTTGTGATGCAGATGAAAAGAGCAGTAGACTTTGGGCCGAGAATAAACCAACAAAGCAATAGACTTTAAAAGGCAATTTGTGTTTAGTAAATGTGTTTTTGATTATTAATATTTAATTATTTCATGACAAAACAAAACACACAGGCACACACGCTCAAAGAGGTCGATTCTGACATGATTGTCGCAAAGAAAATATGAATACATGTCAAAGTTTTCTCAGTTTTGGATGCAGAGCTGTTACTATCAGTTCAGATCAGCTTGCAGACATGTTTTCTACAGTATAAATGTAAACAAACTGAGCACTTTTTTAGAGTTTACATCTTCTCCCTGATTCTCAACATCTATAGCGTTAATAGGCTTGAAAATAAGAAGCAAGAAAAAAAAACTCAACGGTTTAGAACAGTTTGGAACCATTCTCACCTCAACACTGTTTATAGCATTCACATTCATTAATGTTAACGATCAAGAGCTCCGTTTTTCACGGTTTAATGCTCTGTGCTCACTTAGACACTCAAATAACTACTAAATAAATGCTTTAAAAATCTATGGACCTTATTTTCCATTACTATACAGAAAAAAAGTGGAGAAAAGAAATATTTCCTGTACAAACATTGCTGGATAAATAGAATTTCATACTCTGGTAAACTATTTGCCCATATTTAAACTGTTATGCAAACCCCACTGCATTTAATACCCAACAATGGGAATGCAAACAATTTAATAACCATCTGATTTCACCCCTTGCTTAGTATTCTTCTGCTATGGTAATGTGATGAGAAATTCAGCATGTATTTCATTGCATGTATTATACTTCTGCATGGATTCCTCACAATTCTGTGCAACAATAATGGCTCTCTCACAGCATTCATAATCAAAGTGGATCAACAACGAAGCAGACTCTATAGGGTTCAGTCATCTGCTGTGTGTGTGAAGAGACTGCAAAAAGAAGAGTGTGAGGAGGAAAAAAAAATGAGATGGATAACTGGTTAAATAAAAAAGCTCATCACTTCCAGTCTTCAAGCACCAAGGATAAAAGAATTCAAAAGCTTTGACACAAAGTGCAGAAAAACCGATGAGTACGAAAAAATTGAGGTCACTGTTCTGCTGAAACATGACAAAAAAAAAGAAATCAAAACCTCACTACCTCATCTTAATTCAAAATCAAAACCTCATCTCTCACATGCTCTTCACAAGCTAGAGCGTGTGCAAAAACTCAAGGCCCTGTTGTCCGTGTCGAGTGCTTCGTTTGTGATGCAGCATCTGCGTACAGTACATGCAGCTGTTTAAAGCCTTGTGTTTGGGGAGAGGGTTTGGCACTGTGTGTGATCAAGGTAAGCAGGGACGTGTGAGGAAGGCTGGGACCGCTGGCTATTTCTTCACAGGAGAGACACACATATACAATCTCCTGCATACTTAATAAAACTATGGATCATCAGCAGAGATATGTTGAGGCACAAAACTTCAGTTCATCCTCGTTAAAGTCTCATCTTCAGGTATGAGTCGCTGACTAATGCTTCATGGTCAATGCTTTCAGCCAGCATCCTCCGCACAAGTATTGATTTAAAATCTTTCTATGCAAACTAAACAGCACATACTGCTCAGCACTGCCAAGTCTACAAAAACTATTTCCATAATAAGAGATAGCTTGAGAACAATACTAATATAGTCATCATGTGTGGGATCAGCAGCCTTCTTTAGACATTCATCGTGGTTGTTGCATATTTACAGAAAGTCATTTACATCCAGTAGGGGTCAGTGGAGCGATGTCGTTGGGTTATCTGAGTCTCTTCTCAGCTGAGTAGATAGACATGTAGAAGTCATTACTGCCCACCGCCAGATGAGGCTGAGGAAGTCAAAGGAAAAAGAAAAAAAAAACAGACGTGTAAGGTATATTGATATACGGTTCTCAGCAAAAATGAGTACACCCCCTTTAAAGGGCTCAAATTGAATCAGTAGCTTAAAGAACAAGAGTACAATTTCCAAACAAGAGAACAATTTCTGAGCATTTATTTAACTCTGTAATATGAACATTTTACTCTAAAAAAAATGAAATTAAAGTTAATAATCTAAATTGGATTCTACTACATCTTGTATTTTAGATGACAACCATGATTTTTGAGGACAGGACCAAGGCTGGTACGGAAGGAACAAGTTGGTGACATATTGCAACATCCATCAATTTTATTCTTCAAGAACAACCCCTTTAAGGGCCTGGATGCTGGATGGAGAGTGATGTTCAACTTCAAAATTCTCCACAGGTGTTCGATAAAGTTCAGATTAGGAGACACACTTGATCATTCACCTTCACCCTGTTCTTCTTCAGAAATGCAACAGTAGCTTTAGATGTGTTTTGGATAGTTGTCGTGTTTGACAAGTGCATTATGAACAAGACCAAGCATTTTCCCCTTCAGTATAGAGCAGTATGTTGTTGAGTTCCTGATAGCCTCAATGAAATGCAGCTTCCCAACATCAGCAGTACTCATGCACATAAGAACACTGCCACCACCATGTTTCACTGTAGACACCATGCATTTTCTTCTTCACCTTTCCAACTCCAAATACATTTTTAAAACAATTAGTTCCAAAACCAGTGCTCTGTGTCTCAGTACTCTTTTTAAGCAAGGGTCCTAGCAAATTCTAGCCACATCTTTTTGTGAATGTAAACTTTCATGATGATTTCTCTTGAAAGTGTGAGTAATATCTGAGAAACTTTCAAAACACAAAAAGGTCCTGCACCTGGTACTAATGTTGACCTAGAAAGCATTAGAAGGAGCGTCTTACCCAGTAAGGGTGGAAAGCAAGGCAGCTGATGGCTCCGATTCTCTGTCCCATGAAGCCATCATAGTATTTAATGTTGCTGATCACATCCCCATTGGAGTTATATACAGCAATAAACTGATTCATAGAGCCACTGGGAAAGCAAAACAGATACAAGATGCTGAAATGTACAAAATCACAAAACATGTGGTGCTCTGACATTGAACTGACTTGGATTTAAAAACATGAGAACAGGGTTATTCATGTGATAGAAAAGGCCTGGATATTAGCATTAACATTAGCTTCAATCTTTGTTGAAGCAATACTGCAGTAGGAAGCATGTATCTGCATCGCTCACCAAGCAAACAAGTTTGCCTGTGGATGGATGTCTAGAGCCGTCAGTCCTTTCACTGTCTGCAGGATGTTGACTGAATCAGGCATCCGTGGGTCAAAGAAGCGCACATCTCCATTCACACTACATGACAGTAGAGCCACACGAGTAAGATAAAATGCTTAAAGAAACAAACATTTGAACTATCTAGCAGACCTGACACTGATGATGTGTCCTTCGGGGTCCTTCTGAAAGTGGGATTTGACCACCCAAGCACCGTGCTCCCGGTAAGTCATCACACGACTAGAGAAAGAGGCATAGTCGTTAAAATACTCAGAAATACTCCATAAACTCTTTTTAACAACACTGAGGATCTACCACTAGAGGGAACTAGAGGAACACAGAATCATTAATTAGCTGATGCGGAAATCTGTGGTAATTTAATATCTTAAATTTTTAATAACTTAAATATTTAGTATTTTTGCATCATGGATTGGCTCACCAACAAAGAATTAAATGGTTAGTTTCCCCTAAAAACCACTACCACTATTACAATTACATTCCAGCAAACTTTGATAGAAAAATTTAAATCATGTGCTTGGGTATAGTACAGTATAGCATAATATAATTATAGCATTATAACTATTAGCAGTTACTAACACTTCTATTAATTTTGAGCTGTTAACAATGAATTGTTACAGCTTTTTGTATGACAAAACATTTCTGCATTTTATACAAAGCATTCCATCTTATCAGCCTCACTGAAAGTAATCTTAAATCAGAGGAAATGTCATCTAAAGGTATAATAAAAATTACTAAGTGTAATACATTTACCTTATTGAGGCTTTGAAACAGTTAAGTGAGAACAAAACACAGCCTCTTATAATAAAGCTCAGAAAGGTTTTATTTTTTATGTCCACTGGTCTTACCACACAACACAACTACAGAGTCAAGGCTTAAAATGGCTTAACATTTTTTTAGAAATGCAACTGGTGTCATCTGAATCAACAATCTATGCTAAAAGGTCCACTGGCTATATCTGGATTACAGTTGAACAGATTCCAAAACTGAAATACTGCTTATTAACTTCATGGGAAATGTAAATTTAATCTTTTTTTTTTTAAATTTAAGTTTTTCTAAGTGGTCCTTCAAAGATCCGACCAAACAACCTTTAAGAAAACAGTTTCAAGCAATTTTCTAACCTTGAGACCACAACATTATTACATGCATTTTAACTCTTTATCAAAGCCTTGTGAGACAAACGTATATCTGTTAAGCATATGTGTAAGCGTATATGTGTAAAGCACTGAATGATATGATCAGAGGTAGAATCTTTGTAAATATCAACAAATTATCATACTTTATATTTTCACACGACTTTGCATGTGAGTGCTTAGCTACATGAATGATTGTTAAACTTAATTTAACCCTTAATTTAACCATTTGTAAGAAATAAATGCATAGTAGAAGCACTAGAAACAGCTCATTTGTTCACTGATTTTAAATAGAGACATTATAGCAGACTTAGTGGTGAATCAGATATTGACACATTGATTGTGAATCACTACGTTGAGATGATGTAAGTCTCAACAATTTATTGATTCCAAAGGTCAATAACAGCTCACTGCATTAAGTTAGTGATTCATAAGATGCGATCACTACTGAATAGCTGAGTGTTTTATAGTAATAAAATGCTAATAATGCATATGCGGTACAACTGTTTGCAGACATCGATGCGAAAGCAAACACACCACTCATTGGGTCCCATTCTACGATCATAAACTCGAACAGATCCATCTCCCAGACCTGCAGCGACAAGCGAGCGCTGGGGGTCACAGGACAGACTGGTCACACAGCTATCTGCTCCTGTTGGGATGTCCTGGAAATACAGAAAAACCTGTTTCCTGACAGTACTATTAGGACATAAATGAGGCTGTCTTTATATGTAAAAACAGAGTTTAATATTTCAACCAGAATCTGCAGAAAACACATTTTTTTTTAGGGGAGAGGAACATCTTTATACAATTTAGTAGATCTATTCACACACTTGAACAGACCACTAATTACTTTCCTTCTGATGAACACCATAATTAGATACCTTAAATCATAAAAGGTACCATATCATGACCCCTTTTAAATATTTTACCCCTTTCTTTTTGACTCACTTCAATAATCTTAATAACCTTAAGGTAGTATTTATCATAAACATTGTTTTTGAATCACTGAAAATGTTTGTGCTCCACAAAACAAGCCACGTATCCAGTGTTCCTCCCACTGTCAAGTTTCCTGCTGACGTGCATTGCTTGTTGGCACACAGAAAATTCATATGAATATGACGTGAGGCATGTTTTTGATGAGGGAATAATACTGTAATATCCAAAAAGTTGTGTTTACATAATATGATACCTTTAACAAACCAAAGAATCTAGCACCCGGAGTATTTAATTTGGCAAACTGCTCATCCGTAGTTCAGCCTATACCTGAACTTTTGTTTCTCTTTCTGCATCCCAGATCCGGATAACTCGGACATCTCCAGATGTCATCAAGAGGCCAGTCTCCTGCTCCCAGTCCACCACCATCCCCGCGCCTTTGAGAGACCACATTGAAGAATAAAGCTCATGCACTCACCAAAGAAGTGGTTCACCTGTGACTTGTGTTGAAAATCAGTCCTAATTAAAATGCATTACAAAAACCCCCCAAATTGATGCATAAATTAAAGCTATAATATTTAACCATTTGAATTAAACAAAACAGATCCAGGCTGATCAAAGTGAATGACATTCACACTACAGCATATGCCATCACACCTTCATAGTCTTTGTACCAGTGAAGTCCTTTATATGACAATCTCATTTTTGATCCTACTGACGCCACCTTATGAGGCTTGAGAGTTGAGCCCTAGCTGTCCTGCAAGACTGACGATAAGCCAAATATATTCTTTTTGTCCTAGTAGAAGACAGAAAAGCCCTTGGTTCTGAAAAGAACACAACTTTGAGAACAGAACATGCTGTGACGGAGGAACTAAAGCACTGCGGCTCTACTTTGCAAACTTCTATTACCTATTAAACATATGATGGAGAGAAATAATAGAAGTACTTCATAATCCACCTTAAAACACTGCAGAACTAAAACTGAGGAAGCAGTGGGAATACACTTTATGAGAATCAAATTTATTTGGAACAACATACTCTAATAGGCTTATTTGGGAGGAAAAACACAGTCTATAATTGACTGGCCACATTTCCATTTTCTGGTAAATTAAACTTTTCAACTCTATCAGACAGCACATTATGATTTGGAAAATGTTCTACAGTTTTCATACCAATGTGTTCTAACAAACTACAATAAGTCTCAAATAAACAGAGCTTTTGCAAGAGTTTGGTGAAACAACATGTCCTTTATCCACAAGATACAAACAGCTCCAATACCGCTTTACTGTTTTTCAGCTACTTGAAATAGTTTTTTTCCCCTCACAGTAAATCTTTTGTTTAAACCCATCCTTTGTCTAAATGAAACTAAATAAGTTCAGAATAGAGCCAAACAAAAAAAACAAAAGATGCAATCAGATTAAATAGTTGAAAATTAAAAATCAATTACATAAAATAATTGTAAATAGTATTGCAAACATGGAATTTCCTTGTAAAAATTGGTGAAGAATGAACAATCAGAAAGATGCAGGGGAAACTGTTAGGTTGTAACATGGAACTGAGATTCGATAGCAGCAGGGAATCACATATAGCTACACCAAACAGAGTTGAGGGAAAAGAAGAAACCATATCACTCACCTCCCTGCTTACTTCTGTCAAGATAGATTGAGACCCGACGAGCTAGACCTGTGAGAGCAGAAGAAGAAAAGAGGGGAAAAGCACAGGAAGGAGATCAGGAAGGCAGTCAAAAGATCAGCCAAAGATCACCGCTGTTAGCAAGCACATGACAGGAAGAGATTGTCTGGCCCTTTCTCAAATGATGGACTTCATACAAATCAGGCATGTCCAAATGAGAACATTAAAATCCCATTTTTTTCTTGTAGAATGAAGCTTGTACGAGCATACAGTAAATGTGAACGTATGCTCTCTGGTTCAGCACTATCGATGTGGGAACTCGTAACTAGAAACTTTGGAGCTCACCTATATAAAGTTGTGGAAGTTATTAAGGAAAAGACACAAATAAATGAGACATGAGAAATTACAATAAAGATTTTTCCATTAAGTCATATTTTCTAGATACACTAATGAAACTGTTAATATAATTTCAGTTTTGTTCGCTATACATATGAACACCCTGAAATCTTAGGATTCAGAGAATTGATAATGTTCCCAAATTAAAGAGGTTCCTTGCACAATAATATAGAAATGAACAAAACAAAAAGCAAGGGAAAAAGTTGACAGGAACCAGATCCATGCCTTCCTTACTAAAAAAATGATTTACAATAAAGAAATCAAAGATTCTTGCTATTGTGTTCTAGAATTATTAAGCTGCGGCTTTAATTATTTTGGTCTACGAGTGTCCAATATGTGATGACTCTCTTCTGCTCGGTTGAAAATGTTTCAAGAAATGTTCAAAGGTTCAAGGAAGGAAACATAAGAGAAATTTTAGTACGAGTAGCCACAGTACAATACAGTCAGCAGAGGTCAATAGGAGCAAACAGACAGTTAGTGTTTATTAATCTCTGCTACGTACAAGTGATAGTTTGGATGTCTCTCTTAAACTGTGACCCTAAAAACTATTGGTTAACGTAAAGAAACCATTGAGTTCTTGGCCTATATTCACCAGGTGTGATTAAGGTATAATGCTATTTTTCTGAATGTTGCCACACATTGAAGCATGCTTGTTGAACACTTTAGCATAGGTCAATATGGTAAACAATGATAATCTGGTTTTATCTCTACAATGTTTGTTCACCTTGACTTCATGTCAAAACCAGGTTTGAGAACAATTCTTTCAAAGAGACTGGACCAGCCTCTTTGATCTAGAACTGATAACCAGAAACATTGAAACATGGCCAGTCTTCTCAGAATCAGTGGATAGCCATCAATTTTAAAACTACAACAATTTGGTACGGAGTCTGCAATCCAACACAAAAATGTACACCCACAAAATCTCAAACCAGAACAATCACAACTGCCATCCCTATTTGACCATCACCTCGCTTTCAATGTCAGAAATTGTGAAAAGTTAAATTGTAGATGAAAAAACTCCACTTGAGGTGAACATTTATTTCTTCTTGCAGAAGCTTTGCATCACGACAAGCACCTCTTGTGATAATCTACAGCTTGTGATGAGTCATTAATAAAGTTTAAATAAGATTCTCTTAGGATCAAGATTCCCTTAAATTAATAGGGAATTAAACATTTTACTAATTGCTGGAACACGGTATAGACAGAATGAAAAATGGAGTGCCACTGCTTTTTGCAAACTTTTGGCATGTGTAAAAATGTGGTTTTATTCAATTAGTTTCTGGTCATCCAAGCCTTTTTTTAATCCTTGAATGAAAGTGGTCAAAAAGGAGTGGCACTCCAACAACTAATAAATAACGTGTATTATTATTCATGTGGAAACAAAAACAACCTTGCTTGGAATTAAGTGGGTGAGGAGGTAGCTGTTATACATTTTTAATTAATCAACTTGATATATATTGATAATACCGTGATGTTAGCTAAAGATAAGCATGCTAGTTAGTTTATGTATCAGAGGAATTGTGCAGGAAGAAGTTGAGAGGGTTGAGGGACACTTTTTGAAGGAGCGGAGAAAGAAATAGGAGAAAAAGAGTGGATCAGCAGCAGGTATGCTCCAGTTTCATCATTCCTGTATCTCTCCCGGCAAGCTCGCGCTATTCTCGGAACGGACGTCCTCACGCAAGTGAACAGCGGGTTTGAAAGCGGTGAGATGCGTTCTATCCGTGTGTTTGGTGCTTAGTGTGAAGCCCTGTCAGAAAACTCAATAATTTCAGGCTATTTTAACCACCGAAGAACAAAAATGTGCAAAAATGGAAGAGCTACACAAACAACTACAGGTGATTTCTAAACAAATTCTGAAAATATAAATTAAAAATACTTTATTAAAGCCCAAACAATCATGCAGAATTGATAATAACTCCAAAGAAAAATGTCCATTGATGTCAGTAAACACATTAAAACAGATATTTTCCAGCACAGACAAATGTAAAACTAATATAATACTGAATAAATCCGAAAGAAACCCAGAAAGACTGTGACCACTGAGACTAGTGGAATGACCAACATTCTGCTTTCGTACCAAAGCACCCATGGGCGTCTCTACAGTCCCACGTCATGCAGCAAGACTGGAAATTCCGACAGCTTTTTCCAAACACTGGCCGAGCAGAGTAGACGGGGAAAAGAATCTCAGGTGACAGAAGAAGAGTGCTGCCAGCACAGAGTGAGAGAGCGAGTGAAGGCAAACCTCGGGTCGTGGGAAGCATGTCGGACAGGCCCTGCCATGCTGTGACCATCTCTGGGTTCCTCTGATCAGCAAAGTTCTTCCAGATTCGTAACGCTCCATCATCTATAACATGTGGAATGGTACATATCAGAAAAGAGGAAACCACTTCAAGCTTGTTTTAAAGGGAAACCTTGAGCTAACCGGTGGCGGTGAGGAGGAGAGAGCAGTCGTGTCCGTTCAGGTATTCCATGGCTGTGATGCGCGTGTAGCGTGGATTCCCGTTGTAGAAATAATCCAACCGCTCTCCTTTTTCCCAGTCCCAAAAGCTGCTCCACATTCAGAACACAACTTTCAAAGACTGCTTTGGAAAATGCTCATAATGAATAATTATTCTTTGCTTGCTATTTTTAACCCAGTTATTTCTCAGTTGGTAGCGATGTTAACCTTTTGTTCAGGTTGAGGTTAATTCATATGATGAAACACAGCTTGATTACATAAATATATACATTTAAAATGTTTGATGTAGTCCCGTAGACCAAAGAAGCTGAAGTGTAAGAATTTGTCATATTTAAATAGTCACACTAGCAAAAAAACATGAAATGGATGTCAAGCCACACAATACTATAGCATTAAAAAGAATAAACAATTCAATAAGGAAATTTTTTACGAATAAACAATTCAATAAGTAAATTATTTATGACTTCATTCATTAAACAAAAGGGTCAAAGGTTGGATTAATCTTATTTATTTATTGCACCTTGTGATTAATTTAGGTTTATTGACAAAAAGGTGAATTAAACTTAACTTTACATAATATTGTTTTAATTAAAGCAATTTGTCCACATATTCTGAAATACACTACTTTTAATTTATAAAATCTATGCTTAATCATTTTCAGATGTTTTATATGCTTCCCTAGTTATTACCAGAGTTAACATTGAAGATATATATGATTTTCAAATACGTAAAGGGTAAATCACAACCTTTAACTTTTAAGAGAGCCATAAATTAATACTTAAGTAATGGAATATATGGATGCTTACATTACAGTGTTACCAAATGTTCAATTGAGCGAATGACCGATTTAAATATAAGAAGTGTGGTAGCACTATATATATATATATATATATATATATATATATATATATATATATATATATATATATATATATATATATATATATATATATATAACTACACACTATTAATCATTTTTTTAAGCTTTAACAAATAGTTATTAGGTAATTTATAAAGCATTGTTGATATATTATTACACATTTGTAAGCCATTAATAAATATAAGATAAAAGGCTTTATTCCTGGTTTATAAATGTCTATATAATATAATTAATAACACTAAATTCATCATGCTTTATTGAGGATCAGTTACTCATTCACAAATTAAACTTTTCACTATTTTATAAAAAAACTGTTAGTTATTAGTTGTAAGTGATTCATGAGATCACTTAAACCATAGCAACTGTTACTATATATATTAATAATAATGTATTACCAAGTGTAATAATGAATGCTTTATTAACACATAATCCTACTGTAATGTCGGTATTTATAAAACATTTATTAGCCGTCTGTTAACTGTTTGTGTGAGCTCATCTAAAGTGATGACTATTTATGGTTTGTAAAGCATTATCAAATGAGACTAAATATTTCAATTGCCTGAAAAACTGAGCATTTAAATCTTATTCGTTAATGCTTTATAGGTCATAAATAGTCCTCACTTTAGAAAAGCTCATGATAAAAGCTTTATAAAGCATGAATAGTTCTCACTTTAGATGAGCTCACAAAAAACTGTTAACTAGCAGCTAGTAAATGCTTATAGCTACTTGAATTAATCATGAGTTACAGTAGAAGTATCTGTTAATAAAGCATTTATTATCACACTTACCAGTTACCACTTAACAGTTACTATAAATCTGAATAATAAGATGTATGAATGTGCTATTAAGTAGTTTATTATTAGTTTATTAAGATGTTATAATTGCTCTCATGACTTACAAAAAAATAACTAACTGGTGTTTACATAGGAAAAAGTGTAATTTGTAAATGAAAACTGATCCTCAATAAAGAATGAATGAGTTTATAATCATAAACTGCTTATAAATGTGCATCAACACAAAAACAATGGTTTATAAACTACTTGTTAACTATTTATTAATGCTTAATAAATGATTAGTAGTGTGCAGTTATTATAAAGTACTAATGAAAATGTTGATATTGGAGGGGTGGTTTTCATTTTTTCACCAAACAGATGCTTCATGTGAGCCACAAACCAAATGGAGTCTTTGTCAGCCACAGCGATGCAGGGGTTAAAGGGGTGAAACTTCACCACTGATGGCACGCCTGGATTTCTGTTAATGAAGATCTGATCATCTAACCGCGTCACTCCTAAACCATGAGAAGAAACAGTTGAAACTCAATCAAAACCAAAATAGCAATAAACTCCATTTTTATTTTACTTGTATAATGATTGGAACTTTTTAGCCCTAAAACAATAACTCTTTTGAAAATGGGTTCGGAAGAAAAGAAATGAGAGTAACATCTGTGCCTCATTCCTGCAATAGAAAGAGCGGATTTACTTGAGGTCCTGCTGATAGACTGAATGAGGACAGCCACACTTTCAGCTGTCAGAGAGGGGCTGATGAAGAGAGATTAAAGGGGAGACACGAGTGTGAGGAGGACCCTCTGGTCTGACGCAATCAGTCTGCGCACTTGAATATGGCAGACGTAACTCTGACGTAAAGTCTTTAGACATTCTGTGTGAGCCTTCAGCGGCTTCAGATAAAGAGGGAAATGAACTGCGTCAATTCACACTTGGGGCACTCGCAGGCAAAAACCTAAAACCTCTGTGGAAGCAATTTTCTGTTGGGTTTAAATCAGAATAACAAATTTTTTTTTTTAAATTATGCTCCTCAGTGTTAGTAATTACAGTAGAAATACCTTTATGTGTAATGCACTGGCTTTGTTTGCGTACTCTGGCATTACGTAAGAATCTCCATTCCCTTTCCTTACGAATCTGACTCTCCAAATCATGCTCTTCTGGAATCTGCAGAGACATTTTTAAAAAGAAAAAAATAAACATACAGTAACTGAGAAACATACAGACTATTAAAAAAATGTTTGTAACTAATTTGAGATTGCTTTATTTTATTGGGAAGTTGCAAAATGGTTTCAAAACCAGACTTGACAGCAATTAAGCTAAAAAATGTAAAGTGTGTTTTAAAATTGAACTATAAACATGTTTGAAGATAAAAAAACTTTTCTGGCTCAATAGGTTCTATCATTTCCAGGATTCTCCTAGAGGGATGTTTTTAGTCAGGCACCGCTTATAGACCCTGGCTCTCCCTAACTCATTGATGGATAACTATGCAGGGAGCTGTAGCTTTACTAATTATTATTTCAAGTGGAATAATAAGGTGTACATTTCTAGTTATGTGCCATAACTGAAGTTAGAGTCTCCATAAAAAAGGTGAATCAGATTTAAAATTTTTAAAAGCAATAACGTTTATGAGATAATCTGTTTGTTTAAAGTGTTAGGTTGATGTTCACTGTTTTAAATGTACTTGCAAAGTTAGGATCAGTTTTATTGTGAGTACGGCTGTCTATTGGCAAGAGAATGAGAGCAGCAGTTTTAATGTGACTGATCTCGACAGAGAAAAATCTCTTGCTTTGTGACTTGTTAAAAAGTCTTTCGCAAAGACTGCATCCTCAACACACAGATCATTTTTATTGACTTTTGTTTCTTAGTCCATCTTTGATGATATCTTTATTAGACTGTTGAACTGATTAGAAATTCAGTGAAAAACATCATTGTAAGCAAACGAAATGTATACAAGATTGAGGTGAGGCTTAATCACAGAGCGCAGCAATCAATAAAAGGCAGTTAAAACTATCTTTTGCAATCATGTGTAGTTCATTTTTTAATACAATTTATATCAAAAGTTAAAAGCCAAGAAAGCAGTAACAACACAGAGATTTTTTAAACAGCAATAAAGTGGTTACATCATAACTAAACAACTATAACTTGGAGATATCTCTTGAAGCAGGCCAAAGTTTTGGAAATAAATAATAATTATCAAATGCATATATGATCAAAACCTGATTTAACATAAATGATGCCTGCCATTGATTATTTACTTACTTTTTGGAAATTCATAGTATAGAACCTCAAGGATGACTCACCTTCATGACCGGTTGAGCAAAGTATTTAGCACTCCAGTCACAGAGCCCGGTTTGCAGAGTAACACTGATGAAGCTCCTGTGAGCCCCCGTCTCATCTCCATCCTCTGAAGGCTTAGTCATGAAGGGAAAAGGAGAACATCAAAGTAAATCAACACACAAACTAAAACACAGAGCACAGCTTCTATAGAAGAGGAGTTTTATTGTTTAATAGAGATAAAGTGTTTATAAAAAGGTCAAAAGAATGAAGCCATGAGTAGATCTGTAGAAAATAAACATTAGTACTGTACCTGTTCAGGGCCTTTGTCAAACATCTTCCTAGTGCGTGGGAACTGCTGGGAGTGGGGAGCCTGCGCACCCAGGGTTGGTGTGTATGGGGGCCGGGCTGACTGCCCATCCCGCAGAGGTGGTTTGGGGACATCGTTAGTAAGGCTGGAGCTCGATGCACCAGGTATGGGTGGAGAGCCACTGGAGGGAGATGAAGAGCGTTTGGATCTGTGGGAAGCACTACAACGCCAACAAGCAGGGTCATAAAGCAAAGATTAATGCAAGGAAGAGAGCAGGGACAGTAAATAAATATTAAACATGAAAACATTACACATTGAATTACACAGAAGCTGAGTTATCATCTGCCAGGTGACCAACCTTTTTTATTATAAAATGTGAAAATTACTCACTTTCTTATTTCACAAAGAGGAGTTTAACAGTTCCTTTCGGAGGCACAGGTAAGTTTTAAGGGGTATGTCTGGTGCATTTCTCATTATAACATGCAGTCTATAAATGCAGAGGTAATTCAGGGCTAGCAAGTCAATAGGGTTGTTTGGTCGAGATAGAGGTCTTACTTTTTCAAAAAGTAAGAAATTAAGCATAACCCAAACCAGCCCAGTCATCAAGTAACTGTCTGCAGGTACAACCCATGTCCATATATATTTTCAGGTTATGTAATATTAACATGATATTAAAAACAAGTTTTTTTTTATAAAGACACAAGAAGAAAGATGGTTGAAGGTTTAATCTGAATCTATCTTTGAAAGTGTTATTCTCCGTATTTTTTATAACTATCCTCTAAATGTAAGCCTCCATCATTCAGAAATGTTATCAGTTTACAATAAAAGACCCTTTTACAAGTCACATGATCCAATAGTTACACAAGCATTTAGGCAATGGAGGTGGAGGTGTTCCCTATTCAATAGGACGTGGCAGCAAGGTTTTAAAATGGTTTCCTTGTATCCCAGCAAACCCATAATGTATGGCTGTTATATATATATATATTAAATATTTTCACAGCTTTTGATACAAAATTCAATTGCATATCTAGACAAACTGTTGATTTCCGCTATGCTTCAGTTGCCAAAATGCACACACGTATTTTCAAATTTCCATCATTGTGTAAAAACAGTAAAGGGTCTATTTTTAACATGTCACCAGTGTTAGAAAAACTGCAAATTTTTAAATACAATTTCATCATTTGCTTTTCAATCAATCAAACAACCTTTTATATAGTGCTTTTTAGCATTTGCTTTCAAAGCAGCTTGATAAAATCCAAGTGTGAATTAGGTAGGGTTTGTTTTCTTTTGAGCTACAGGAAAATGATTTGTAAGGATGGTAGTCATTTGGAGCAGAATTCAGGCTATTAAAACGAGGAGTTTATGTATTCCATCTGCTGTGTGAACACATCTCTGAAGCTGCAGGTGGTGGATTGTTCATGATGAGATAAACACTGGCACTTGTTGGAATCATGCTCGTGTTTGTGACATGTTACAATGGCAAGCGAAGTTGATTAATGTGTATGGAAAGTCAATTTATTAAGTTTTCTTTTAGATATTAATAAGCAAAGGCAGTAGACATAGACAAGATAAATGGGAGAGCGAGAGGGGGACAGGGATAGGAAAGAACCACAAGCTCAGGAATCAAGCTCGGTCACTCAATGTGGAGTTGGACCTTAAATGCCCTTCTCTCTAACCACTTTACCAGAAAGCACAGAATGCAGTAAATGTTTTAAAATATGTCTATATTACATACCCTGCTTGATGAATGAGAGTTCCTTTACTGGTGGGACTTGCTGGAGCTGACTGGGTCAGAGATCCTGAGTCCAGAATTCTCTGTGTGCGAGCATTCATGGTGGCCTTGTGTCCGGAAAAAAAACAAGTGGATTTAAAAGTTTTCATTCACACAAACTCAGGATTCACTGCATTCACTGGTTCTGAAGCATCCTGAACTCTAGCCCTGAAGCAACCCAAACATTTTATTTTTCATTTTTAATGGTGCTGTGGTAGGACTTAAACAACACCATTAACAGCAGCTATTGAACGCCAAAAAGAAAAAAAATTCAGTTTATTTAGCAGTCCTAACAAAAAATAAAGGAAACATTTTCCTGACGTTAACCTAAAAATGTAAAGATCCGAAACCAAGCTGCTCCTAAAACACTGTAAGATGATTTGATTGCTTCATCTAAATCTAGTTAACAATCCAACAGCCTCATTGCCATCTGGAGAGATATTCTAATTGGATTTTATGCTAAAACCTGCTGGGAAGACAAACAGAGAAACATTCATCTTTATATGAGAGTGGTGTATCTGTGAATGTGCCTCAAAATTCAGTTACAACAGTTTTTTTATTAAAAAAAGAAAGAAAATAATGACAGTAGGTATGTTAATTGCTTGAAAGCAATCCATGACGAAGAAAATACAAATATGAGTAACACTAAAATAAAAATACATTTATTATCTTTCCATTCTCTTTTGTTATGTAGCTAAATACACATTATTTGTAACATCTTCTGAGCTCTTTCTAGCCTTTGTTGTAATCTTCCTTCCACTTAAAAGAGCTTCCCAAACATGTTTGTCTGCCAAAAAATGTGTAAAATAAAAATTCCATAGTCATTTTCTCTAATACATCTCAACTGTGCTTACACTGGATGCAAGAAGCTTGTAAAAAAAAAAGAAAGAAATTCTCAGAAGTTTAAAGCTACATCATAACATGCAAAAAAAGAATGTCATTTAAACCTTTTCAAATATAGTTTAAAAGCAATACCTTAACAGTTAGAGAACAATACAATTTTATGTTAAAGAGCTTTTATACACATACATATATTTTATTTATTGTTTTAATCAATCATTTTTTAATTTATTTACATCCAGATAAGTTCCTTCTTTAGCAGTATTTAAAAAAAAACAATAATGAATCAATGTTTAGCTATCTGTTAAATAAAAAAAAAATGTCCACCAATTTTAAAAGCCTGCAATTTCAATTCAAAATCTTTTTGGTAAAAATTTTTTTTTGATTTAAATAAATGACTCGTGCTAAGGTTAAAATATATCATGTCATTGTTGGAATGGATTTGTTTTAGAGACCAAGTAATAATGATCAGTTTATTTGCACAAACCAATTATAATAGCACAAGCTACCATGTCTTATGCTACTTCATTGTTCAAAAGCAGGTATACTGCTTAGCCATAGCTGACATAGTTGTGTGCAGGAGCAACAATCAAAGAGTGTCCAGACAGGATGTGTTATTGTGTACTGATTGGACTCTGCAGGTGTATGAGAAGTACTGTACAAATGTCAACATGACAAATTGCTCCTGACGGTCTCCCGCTGGTCAGGAACTTAAGAAAGGTCAAAGATAGAACAAGCTGTGTCAGGTTCAGATAGCTCTAAGCTTCCTGAAATCATGACCCAGAGCTTTTCAAGACGTCCCACTGGAGACTTCACTTAAAAAGACAAAAAGCACACTATAGAGGAAACAAAAAGACTTGCTCCTTTTTGTACTCCATCAAATACATCATGAGAAGTTTGCTGATTAGTGAAGTGTCAACCATATTTGTGAGTTGTATATGAAGCCATGTCTAATAAATTTAATATCTTTTCAGAAAGATGTTGCTGCATCATAACCCCTTTAAACGTGTAAGCCATCTTTAAAAAAAAGTAATACATTAAAAACGGAAATTAGAAAAATAGAAAAGTTAAAAACCAAAATCAATGACATTGTCCACATCTCCTGACAAAATATAAAGAGGAAACCATTACTTAACTAAATTTAGTTTTCACCGAAATATAAAAGTTAGTGTGTACATTATTATCTTAGAATAGGACAAATCAAAATCCTCATCACAGTAAAAAGACAAAAAGTCTTGACTACAAGAACATCACACAAATATAATATTTATTTTAAGATTTTAATAATAACATGCAATTTTAAAATAATATTTTCCTTGCTTTTGTTTGAATGTGCATCTATCTAAACACCTATTCTTATTCGTATTCTTTCATAATGTTGGACAACATAAGAAATGATTGGATTATAACAAAAACACTGAACAAAAATGACAGCAATAAGAGAGAATGATAAAGAAAAATGCTATAATTGTTAGGATTTGTTTGTACCTTGTATGCAATGCTATTAAGGACCTTCATGGCCAGATCAGAGACATCTGGGAATGGATCAGCTGCAAGATGTAGCAACACCCTCCATATTTGAGTATAAACACTGTTAAAAGACACTCCTGAAAGACAGAAATCAAGACTAATCACTATTACTATCGGGAAAATAAGCTATTGAATTCAACCGTTTTATGACTTAATTCCAAGCACCCGAGTGTGGTTAATTAGGGCATCTGCATGTGCACCTGTCTTTACTAGCTTGTACATCAAATCTGCTCTCTATTGTATGTCAGTGTTAATAACAGTTACTATTATGACATTTACAAAATGAAAAGAAAGTCCCTGATCCAGGACTGTCAAACTCAATTACTGGAGAGCCGCAGACCCTGCAGGTTTTTGTTTCAAACCTGCTTCAGGAGACACACTAGTAGCTTCATTCATTCCCAGAGAAGCTTATTCAGTGGAATCAGGTGTGTTCAGTTAAGGTTGGAGTAAAACTATGCAGTGTTGCGGCTCTCCAGGAATTGAGTTTGAAACCCCTGCCCTAATCAATCAATTCTAAATGTATGAGTCTAAAAGTAGTCTAGTTTAAATAGTTCATGAAAATAATCAACATATAAATAAGATTGACTAAATAAAAGTGAAAAGTTTGCAACTAAAACCAAACATTGACAGTTGACGCTCTAAAGACGAAATGGCACATTGTGTTGTTACTGATTATATTTTTAAAGCGCCTTATCTTGATATGGTGTCGGCTCGCCCAAGCATTCCTAAAAAAACACACATTCCCGTTTTAGGCCATTATTTATAAAAGTGACGTGTTACTTTTATTTGCCATCAGAACCTCCTCTAGCTTTAAACTAAAAAGAGTTAAAAGAAAATGAAATAAATGTGGAACTTTTTAGTATAAGTGGGTCAAAATATAAACAATCAAGTTTCTTGTCAACTGTTGAAAGACATGGAATTTGGACTACCAGTTCCAGATCCTCTCACGCACATTTTCGTCATTTAATCTAAATGTACTGCTGCAGTTTGTAAACTTGTATTCATTTTAAAAGTAAATAAGACATGTGCTAGACTGCTCTCATAACTGTCATAGTATAAATTCACCTAACGGAGATAACCTGACTTCAAGTTTGAGAACCAAACTCCAAAAAATATTCCAAAACGCTTCTAATCCCAGATGTTCAGTAAACATCTTGTTTCAGATACAACTTGTTACTACAAGTTACAAAAATAATAATACAATAAATAATAATTTAACTTAATTTGATTAAAATCTTGCAAGGTACAACACAGGCACACTGTAACTATAATCTTGAATAATTCAGAGTAGGAAGGGCCAACTCCGAATTATGACACAAAACATGGAAAATCTTGTTCAATTAAACATTTAATTTACTTCCTTGGACCAAGACAAGCGAGTTGTGGAATTGCAATGAAAAAAACTGAATTTCCACTGGCTGTCGAGCAGTTTCTCGGCTACTGTCTCCACACATATGTGTTTTTTGCAGCTGACAACAGCTGTGAGAAAGCACAGATTTCAGTCTGACACTTTCTCTCCTGCCCCTAGGGAAACCAAGACCTGCAGCTGACATTACCAGGCTTTTGTGCTTTTTTTTTTTGTTCTAGCATTGCCTTTTTCCACAGTCTCATACATTTTAATGCCATCATTTTCTGCAGGATGCCACCACTCATTTTAGTTCTACTGGCTGAGCCACACGCAGGAGGTCAAGAAGCATGTTCTGTGAATTTTAATGAGACTGGGCAAGCCTACAGTGTGAGCTTCACTGCAAGGAGTTTTCTGGAGCATACGTGTGAAGTAGTGAAAAGCTTTTTGAGTAAAGGAGTGAATTCGTTATGGAGGAGATGGCTGCGGCATTTTCCAATGGTAGTTTTAAATATTGTCCCCAATGCTATTTAAGAAATATGTGCTTGATGTATACTTTCCTTTTTAAACACAATCGTCTCAAAGTATATGGAAAATTAACAGGTATGAAAAACTGCTCAATGATCAAAACTAATAAACGACATGCTAAAAAAAACTACAGTTCCAAAAAATATTTCCAACAAGAGCAAAAAATAAACAGTGCAACATGCTACAGGTGGCTTCTTTCTGCTAGTGGCTGATAAACATCGAGCCATAATTCTCATTGTAAGGTTATAAAATGTTCAAAAGGACTGTAGAGAATATAAAGCTGAACAAAAATTTTATTTTAGAAAAAAACAATCAACACCTCTTAAAAAAGATTTGAATGCTGCTTCATTGTAAATATTTGCTTTAAAACAGAGCCCTGAAATCAGCAGTAACTATTGAACTGGAAGAAATGGTCTTGCAGCCTGAAACAAGCTGAAAGTAGAAAAATAAATCCTTTCACATCTGGAGCAAAAGGTAAAAAAGAGTCAAGAGGGAAAAAAGAAAATAGAATTCATTATTGATTGATTAAGATAAAGCACTGAAGGCTAACCCAAAAGAATTATACAGTAAGCTGAAATAGCAGAGGCGTTTTCATGCTTTCAGTCTCAGTTCAGTTAATTTAGAGTGAAATACACTTCAAAAAGATTTCAGTAATAAAAATAGGTTATTTGATATGGGTCGATGTGCCATGGCATCTATGTCAGAAATGATGGCGGAATACTTAATTTTAGACATTAAGCATGCGGAGATCAACATGACCTGCAAAAACTCTAACCTAAATCAAATTCATCAGTTAAACCTAAATCAGTTGATCGATTTACTCAGATCTCTCATCAATCATTTAGCAAACTAAAGTAAAGGTATCGATAAACTCTTTTCTTATTAAACATTAACAGATCTGTAAGAAAGGGGGTCAGATTCTGTTATAGTACATTTTAAAATGAGCAGCTTTGACTCTCAAGCTTAAGATAAGTCTTAGCTTATATACCAAAACCAAATGAAGTAGAAAAACTTCTGAAACTGAGAATCTCACCAATGAGCGAATTTAAAGAAGAGTATGAGCTGACTCTTCTCATCTTATCGATGGTTTCGAAGCTGAGGAGGTATTCATCATTATCAGGGCTGCCAAGAGTACTGCTGGCACTGCTGCTGGTGCTCAGGTTCCCTGGGGAGAAGGCTGTCGGCACACCTGTCAGACCCATTCAAGCACACACACACAACACACACACACAAACACACACAAATATTTCAAGAAATATTCTCTAATATCTTTGTATAAAAATACAAATATGAACCCAATATGAAGCTCTATTGTAAAACAGCAGGGAATCTAACCTATGTAATACACCTAAATATAACTATTTTATAATTGATTTAAGAATAGTGGACCATCTAAACAAATTCATCGGTAACAAGCTAATGCAGTAAAGCAAACAACAACCAGACTTTTCCTACATGCCCTGGTTCTCAGTTGGTTACTTTGTACAGTAAGTTGGGCCGTGGTCCAGCACAATTTAGCTTTAACCTTCATGAAACACACCTGCATCTACTAATGAACCTACTCTTGTATTGTTGGAAGTGCATGGTGAGTCTCTTGCAACAGGGTTGGAACTAACCCCTTCCAGGAATTACTTTACCCACCTCAGCTGTAAAACTTTGTTTAACAGCCCCTCTGATGTTCTAAGACACGTGCATGTTTCTAGCTCTACAGTTATTCCACTTCATTGTTCACTTTCCGGAATCTGTTAAGAAACGTACTATGTTTCCAATGAAAAGAGCCATCTGACATTTTTTAGTGAAGTGACCCATACCGTCCTCGTTGAGATTGAGGTTCTGAAGGCTCTTGTTGAGCGACCGAGCAGTGGTAGCGGCGCGGAGGTTTGTGTAGGAGTTAACTGAACGTAATCGAGGAATTGCTGGACTGTCTCGACCCGGAGTTAGGCTTCCTGTTTCTGTACACAAAGAAATACAGTCAGAACAGACTGATATTTACTTCCTGACCAGAATCGTGAATAAAGAAAAAAATACACACAAAACGAAAAATAATTAAAATAGTAATAATAATACATGCAACGGTTTTCTTTTAAAAACGTGATAATCTAGTGTCATTTTTATGTCGATAACCAACTACTTACCACTAGAACTGGCAGGTGAAGGCACAACGTAGTTTTTCTCTTCCTCTATGAACTGTAGAGCCACAGTACAGAAGTTACTCTCATACTGCACAACTAAGTGATTGAGAGCAACAACCAGCTCCTGTTGGTGACAAAATACATGCCAAAAAAAAAAGTTATTAATGTTCAAATAAAGTTCAATAGAATTTTGACATCACAGCTTCTCCCATATTAGCATACCTTGAGATTTTAGTTTCTGAAAGTTTTCAACTGTTTTTGTTTTAGATGACAGGACCAAAACTTGTTTAAACTAGCTCATTTTCTTAATTGCACATTTGCATCTAAATATGGGGAATCAACAATGTATTACTAAACATCAAGCTAACCAGAGGCAGTACAACAATAAATTATTTTTCATTTGCATAACTTTGTATCTAAATTTTAGGGGCAGCAATTGAAATAATTATGGTGTAGATTCACACGTGTTAATTGTGTTTTGAAGATACATAGATAGATATATTTAAGATAACTTTAATTTTCCAGCTTCCAGATTTTTTTGAACTTGGAAAAACGGTTCGATTTCAGCTCAATAATAATACCTTTCAAACCTCAACAGTCTGCCCCTGAACCCCTTCCAGAGTAAACAGAGAAGAATATATAACAGGGCACAGATGGCTTGGATTGCACTGATAACTGTCGGCACAGCCATGCTGAGCACAAGCATCAATATTTCTCATTCTCAACAGTGATTACATCATCTACAGTAGTCTAGAGATATTAAATATAGGGAGAAAATATGCAATGCTGCTATTGGAAGAAAAAAAAAATATGTAAAATGTTTCTGCAGTTACAAGAAGATAATGCACAAGTTAACTTTGCAAAAGTTGTGTTCTGCAGTGGACTGTTGAACAACCGGATTGTTATAGAGATTTTATTTATAACCACAAGTGATAAGCTGTATTAATTTATTCACTGTATTTTTCCCCTACTATTCAATAGAGTGGGTGCCTGCCCCTTTAAGACAGACAAATGCACCCACCAAAAAAGGTTCAATATAAATAGTTTTATCGCGAATAAATATATCCGTTAAACTGAATGTGGTGCTCAGATGCATTCCCTCTTTGTGAAGTGCTGGGCTGCACCCCTTTTCTCTCCCTGTTTCTGTTTTCTTACACACCTCACCCTAATTTCAGACACTGAGGCAAACGCATATCAGTGTTCAATCAATCCCCATGAATTTCTCCTGTGTTCAAACACTTTGGACGACCTAAAGCCAGTAAATCATTGTGTTTTATCACAATTTCAATCAATAATTTAACAGTAAAAAGTGTTGATCTGCTGATGTGCAAGTAGCTGCTATGAGACATTATAATGGCAGAAATTGTTTTTATGATATGAGCTTTTTAATATTTTCTAAATGATCTTACACATGTTCAAGTAAAATACGACCACTTGAAGTGAGAATGATTAATATATTTAGTCTCACTGGTGTGTTCTACAAATAACAACAAAACCACATTTACATAACAAGGCAGCATATGTGAACAAGATTACACAGAATGTTGTCCCTGTCGAGTGTTCGGCAAGAATTGATTAACATGATTGATAACTATGACATTTAAAACGTAATTTAAAAATCAACAACAATCTTCACCATCTGTTCTGATAAGTTCACAAAAGACTTGCCTTTCTAACAATGGGGCTGCCATCATTAATGAGTTGTGCAAGCATCATGGCAACATTATGATCAATGGTGGTAGAATGATCCGTTCTCTCAGCAGAATTCCCCACAAAAGTCCCCAAAGCGAAAACCGCCGCACATCTCACCTGCCAATGAGGGGCACAAAGCAATACAAAGCAAAAATGAACAAGATGTAGCATCTTTATTTTATAAATATTTTACAAATTTATTTTACAAAAAACAACTATGCTAGTTTTTGAAGGACATTTTGCAGCCTGGAGCTACCTATATAAACCAAACCACACAAATTAAAGAATGTATATACTTAAGGTAGAAAATAGAAAGTGCTAAAGAAGTCATGATTAGCTAAGCAAAATACAGGCAAACAATGCATTTAAAAAGAAAATCTTGAGAAGTGACATTATGGCTGATGAGCTGATTCAGACTAATTTTACTTTCTAAGCAATATTCAGAACAATTTCTGGTAACAATTTTTTCTCTGAAAATCACGTGGTTCTACTGAACAAAAAGACAACTTTTTGCGTAAAGTTTTAACAAAAATGAGACACTGGTGTTCTCATTTTAACAACTACAACTCAAATCCTAAATGAAAAATGTGGTCTTGGCTTAGCTATCTGAATTACCTTAAAAATAAAACCAGACACAAATTACTTAGTAGAAACATAGACTTTAGATTAGATTAATCCAGCTTTCAGCACCTCTGGGATGGGATCAGATAGGAGACTGTAGAGCTTTTCATGAGCACTGTCTCGAACTCCACACCAGCGAGCAGAGTCAAAGTTCTGCCAGATCCGACCCAGACAGATCGCCACCCACTGCCTCAGGAGAGGATGTGGGTCACTGAGCTGCTCCAGGCAGATGGCAATCAGGTTGCCTTGCAGACATGCCTCCTGGTGAAGACAGGCAACAATTAATTTGAATTAAAGAACGTGACTAGAACAGGTGCAATAAGTAACAAGAACATTATCCTGTGCTGCTTTTTGGTCTAACTCTGTTTCAAGAGACACACCAGTACCTTCAAACATTCGAAAAGGAGCTTAATTAGGGGAATCAGGCATGTTGCATGAAGGTTGAAGTGAAACTGCATGGCTGTGACTCTCTAGGGATTGACTTCAGATTTAGAGTGGCCAAGTGCTATGCATTCCGTGTTGAATAGCCTAACCTCATAATGGCTATATCAGTATTTATATTAGACACACTCTGTTGGCTTACGTCTGCAATACACTAAGTTAAATCCGTTTTTTTATTATTTAGGTTAGTATGGGGTTATGTAAATGCTGAGAACAGTGCCAAAATCATTGTGTACACTCCATATATGACCACAAACTGACCTAAAGAGTCTGCATTTTGCTTCAATGAAGTGTTTGCTTTAGACTTTGGTTTGCCATCATTTTCTCCAGATCGCAACAGAAGTTCTAAGCTCATGCATTGATATGAGTTGACCGAGTTTGCACGGGAGGTGCTCAAAAGTGTCATCTAAAATTGTTTTCTTTTAAATATTATGCTCTGCACAATTGTACCTGTCCAGTGTTGTAATTGTTGACAATGACAGCAAGGATAAAGACAGCCATTGTTCGATGCTCAGCCTGTAAAACGAATTACAAGGAAGAAATCAACAACTAACAAGTGACTGATCTCTGATTCAGAGAAGAACATTGATTAATTAATTGGTCAAAAGTCTAACAGTAATTAAAACAAAACCACCTTTGTTAAAACTCTGAAATCAAATGAAACAAGTACCATAAAACATTAAATTCGATGTCTGTCCATTGAGAGGGTGCCATTGCTTGTTGGGAGAGTAATAATTACACTGGGACAAATATTTTGGCATGGTTCACTTAGCCTGAGTCTGTATAAGAGGGGTGGGGAAATGAGGGAATACAGTGAAGAAACAGCATATAAGCAGCATGTGCAATATGAAGCACAGATGTTCAGATGATCGATGAATATTTCAAAAGAGGATACGGAATAAAACAAGTACTAATCCTTCTTTGAAGTCTGTTGATTTCTCAAAAACCCTGTTGAATTCAGCTATAAATTACTTCAGTGAATTAAAATATGCAACATGAAATGTTCACTCTGACTGATTGCACTCTTGTTTGCTTCCATTTGGGAGATAGAGAAACAAGGCAAAAAAGTCTTCAGTGAGGGAATGCGTCTGAGCAGCATGTGCACTATAAAGCATACACTTTATTTGTGGTAAACTAATAGTAGAAAAATTTATATGTTTTAATTTATACAACAAAAAGGTACAATCAGCTCAGTTATAGCTTGGTGATTGTTCTATATTGGTGTATTGGAAGCATATGTCCCTCCAACTTTTCCCAAAGCAGCGTTTCCATGGAAACATCGATCTGCAAGCCTTTAGCTCACACTACCAAGAAACGAAAACAGATATGTTTTGAACAAAATTAAAGTTACTCAGTGTCATCTGTAAGATACTCACAGGCATGTAAGGGTCCGCTAGAACAGACAGGAAATACTTGTGTCCGTTGTCTTTAACAAGATCCGCTTGGCATGACTACAGGTAAGAGAAAGACAGAAACTAACATGATGGAGAATAGTATTAAAGTAAAGAAATGAAAGGGGGACAGAGTAAGAAACACTATTAAGATCTTTAACTATTAATTTTTCACACTTTGGCCAGAGACTAAATAGCAGTTTCTCTTCATCAAAACTTGCTATTAACTCTGGAACATTTTAAAAGTGACTTCGCCTTTTGAGCAGAATGTGAGTTGGAGGACAGAGTGGGCTTGATGGGAAAATACATGCTGTACCATAGACTGCTTGTGCTTTCTGTTTCCTTTAGTGGATTTTCTAAACCACCAAACAGACGATATAACGATTTCACTCTATTTACAGTAATATTGTATTACATATCATTAAAAGAAGATGAGTCTTTTGAAATGCTTACTGCTAGGCAACAAAACTAGTGCACTTTCTCCTGGACAAACTATGAAGATGCGTTTAATAGATAAAATACATTTGCAATGTCTACAAAAAGTCCTCTTTTAAGAAGAAAACTATGAGTTAATCTTGAGTGCCCAATTCGGCATCTGATTAATAATATTTGATCTTGGGTTTTTAGTTATAAAATCAGTAAGAAAAGCTGATACTTGTAATATTATATGTTTTATCACATACATTCCATTATTCTATTATGCTTGGTAGCCCTATCAAAGTTCCACTTTTCAGAATCCATTAAACCAAGTTCATACAGGTCAAGAAACATAAAAAAGGACTTCAAGAGAAAGTTAAGGTTTTCATTGTTTGGTCTCCTAAGAATAAGTTGATCAAGTGTTCTAGTGTGAAATGACGCTTTTTTCCAGAGTTTGGGCAGATTACTCTTAATGTCCTTCTGGAACATGGCCATGTCTCTGAACACCAACTGTAAATTAATTAAAAGGAACATTCCTAGACAAATTACAAGACAAACACATTTTTCACAGAATTAATCTGCTTACTTGATGAACTAGATATTTTGTTTGGTCAGCAAGAACTAACAATCTAAATATCATTTTCTATCTGTAATTAAATTGAATTGAACATCCCTACTGAGAGTAATGTAGATTTCTAAGCAATGGATAATATCAAGAATGTGTACATACACTATCAACAGCAAGTATTTTTGCCCAGATGAAGACCAAAAGTGGCCTGAGCTCCCTCGCTGAGCTCTGGAGGAGTTTCAACACATATGGGAAAATTCCCACCGAAAGAGCCTGAAGAGAACAAAAAACAGTGACGATAGTAACTTAATTAGTAGTTGATTGAAGTAAGTACTCAGTTTATTTAAATTAAAATGTTTATCTAAATAGCTTTCAAAACTGAAATTAATTAGTGTTCAATTGACCAGTTTTTAAAAAAGCACTTTCGGCATAAATCTGTACCAATTTTATAAATTATGAAGTCTCACCAAACTGACGGCCCAGGGTCCCAGGTCAAGAAATCGCCCCAGCAGATTCAACGCCCTCAGTCTGTGCACCTGACTCAAAAGCACCTGAGATAGCAAAAGGAAGAAATTATTCTCATATTCAGTGCCAGTTTAGGTTAACGCCCTACAGTAATAACTCAAAAAAAGAAAAAGAAAAAGAAAACATGTTCTGGCCCTTTAAGAATTTTTGTTATTTTAACACTTCGTGGCAACAAAAATCATCCAGTCACATTCATTAAGACACCAATGGAAACAACTAATCCAATCATTTGAACAGGTGCTCAGGGTCCAACACAAACGCCAGCAGGCTGGCACAAGCTAATGACTGACCCCCATGTGTGGGTGCATCTGTGGTCAGTGTCCTATGTTTGTGGCACAATGCATTAGAGTGAAGCAAAATTAGGTATATGTTTAACAGGATATGATGTCAAGCACCCGGGGGCCTGTTCACAATAACCCAATGGAAATATTTAGCATCTTAAAAAAACTAAAATGGTAAAAAATAGCATCTTAAACATTATTTAAAAATGTTTTAGTTGTCTTCAACAGATAGAAGAAACTCAAAAACCTACATGTGAAAAACATTTTTGTTTTAATGATATGAACGATCCGGACGTTATGATATCATGAGAAGTCTGTATTTTTTGATACCGGACAGTGTTAAGTTCTTTTATAAAAGAGCAAAGATCAGTAAATGTATATTTTGAAAGCATTAAGCTTTTGTGGCAAATGCACTCTCAGCGTGATGAGGGAGGTCCGGATACAGCCCTGCTCGGATAGAGAGTCGTGCTGTGTTTAAGAACCTCAACATAAGGACTGCCCACCTCAGCGCCCACACAAACTCCAGAATGCCTATAGTCTCCTGCCAGATCAATACACCATCCTGCCTTCATGATATTAATAGACTTCAGGGTCACGCCAAACACAGGGTCTGTGAGAACTCACAGCATACACTTTGGCCATTGCAGGGTTTTCCTTAATACCCTGAGAACTACTAAGAAATGTCTCCATTTTACTCAAACAGCAGCAAGCTATTCCAGTATAGACGTGGTCAAACAAGCAAGAATGGTAAAAATGAACTGATTACCCATAATAAATAGAGAAATATAAATGTATCCTTTATGTTGAAAAAAAAGATGCTGTCCACTATGGCAAAAAAATAAAATAAAATAAGCGAGATAGAACTAACTCAAGATCCTATTTTATTTATGGGTTTCAAGTTAAAAAAATTATTCAATGCCTATTTTTTAAAGTTGAGCATTACCTGCAGGACAATAGGCAGCTGCTCTGGTGGGTTTCTGTTCTCCACCCCCATCGTCAGCCAGACCTGAAAGGCTGTTAGCTGCTCGGCGAAGAATGGACTGGGCTGTGGATATACAAAGAGACTACACTGTGAATTAAAAAGTCACAAAATCAAACAGTGTACAAAGAATGTCATTGGTATTGTTAAAGAGTACAATTACACTATAAAAAAAATAAACAATAAAAAAACTCGAAAAAGTCAGGTAATTACTTAGACTTTTTATTTGTTTGTTTTTTTCTACCATTTTAAAATAGACATTAAAATTGAAAAACAGACATTTCTGTATTTTGAAAGAACATTTATTTATTGATTTGATGATATTTCATTAACAAAAATAGCAAAGAATTCTTAAAGGGTCAGAAACTTGGCATTTGAATTCTTGGGCTTCTAGTCCTTCATACTATACAATGATGTAGTGCCTGTTAACTCTCAGTTTTAAGTCGGTTCACAATTGAAGATGTGAATACAGCGAGTCAAACTCTCCAGAGCAAATGTATTATTCAACACAGACGTTATTTAGACAGAAACATGACATGTAACTTTTATTTGATTAAATAAAGGTAAACTCTACCTTCTACACAGACCAACTAAAAAAGAAGATAACGTTGGCATGTGTAACAGAAATAATGGTGCCTGTCACCAATCAGCCAACTCTCTCATAATGCAACACAAGTTTCACAATACAAATAAAACTCTGTAAATCATGAACACAGACAAATTCTCACATTGGTATTTTTCTCATATTATCTAATTGTACTTTACACTGTAAAAAGTCAATAGGAATAAATATGTCTCCATCAATATTTTACTCAAATGCTTTGGATTTTAAATGTGAATTTAAGCAGGTGAAAGTAACTGAACAATCAATTTATTAACTGTTACATTTGTAGCAACAGGACTAAGAGCCTTTTTCATAAACCTTGAAACAAGGACTTTGTAATAAATAAATTGTATAAAATGGCCTGCAGTTACCCACATTTCGTATAACCATTGATCAGAATGAAACTCATTAAAAAAATTATGTATAATTTCAGATATTAAAAAAATAAATTTTTGCAACAGTTTTTTTTTATTAAATGATTACTTTTCCCCAAATGATTACTTTTTTTTAATTAAATGATTACTTTTTTTTGTATATGCGTATTTAATCATGGAACCGATGCGCCAAACTCCAGCATTGTGCTGTTAATGTTGCACACGCACTCACCTGACAGATGTAAAGAGTGCCAGTTTTTGACCAAACAGATTAAGCCTCTTATAAATGAGGTAGTTTTAAGAAAGAAACAGTTTTAGTTTATAAATGATGGCCTTATCTTTGTGTGAGATGTGTTTCCCGATCATTGAAAGGAAGCATTAATGTGCTTCAGAGTTAAGAAGCTTTCTGATTGGCCGATATAACTTCAGGGTTGAAGACTTGGCTGCTCATTCATTCATTCATCTTCATGTCAGCTTTCTTCCCTTTCGGGGTCGCCACAGCGGAATGCACCGCCAACTCTCTGGCATGTGTTTTACGCAGCGGATGTCCTTCCAGAATTGGCTGCTCTCTACTGGAATTACTTACTATTTACAGCACTTTAGGAGTGTTTTAGTGCAGTCGTTGAGGCTTTTTTTTTTCTAACTATGCTTGTATGGATGCCATTTTCTTTGTAAATGGGGTAAATAAGTTTATAAAAATGTATTATTTAAAAACAAAACTAAAAAAAAACTGGGTAAGAGTAGACATGGCCTCAGTCGTACTTACCCTGAAAGCTGTACCCTCCTCAATGGTGGTGGGAAGCTGTGAGAGGCAGATGTCCACCGCAAGGTCCCACGCTTGCCTGTACACAAATATGCAACATACTATCATTTCTCTTACATGAATAGACTTCAAATACATTTCCCAACTGGTATAAATGATTAGTTGATTAGTTAAACAAATATTTGACCCCATCTTACTTGAGGTAAACTATGCAGAATGACTCCTATAACTCACCACATCGCATGCATGTACGTCGGTGGCAACCTGGGGCTGCTGACAGGCGTGCAGTTATATGACCTCATAATTCTTTCGGCCAATAAGAAATTGCGAAAAAGACTGGCCACCAAAAGATCCTGACGAAACAATTTCTGAAAGAGATCTTAGAAAAAGATAGAAAATAATAAATACAGTTCTTTGTGATTACTTGAAATAAATATCTAATTATTCAGCCCATGTACAGCAGAAAAAGCCCTGGGGCACCTCATTATGCAGACTCTTCTCTGATGCACCCTAGTGAGGACATACCCCTCAGATACAAGTCTGGTTCCAACTCAGTTCAGAAATCAAACTCACAAACTTCAAAGCACACAAACTGTGCTGCTTGTGTTTGAAAATACAGAATGTACTATTGCTTTTTTTTTTTTAAAGAACACTGCACAAACCACCAGCAAAGCAACCGCAGAGCAGTATCTAGCAGGAGCTTGTATTCATTTTACCAAATATTATTAGTTTTGGTTATGGACAGAGTGTCAATAAATTCATTTTGTCCTTAATATGAAACAAGGCTTTGATTTCTACAACAGAATTTGCTGAAGAGTACTGTGTTGCAAAATAAAACACAAATCAAATTAGTAAATGGCCCCTGGCTTTCAAACTTATTAGAAAAATGCTAGCCTTCAATAGAAAAATGAAAATCGACATGTAGCAGGAGCAGATTTTTTCTTAAACCCCTAACAGTTCGATCAGCACACTTGAATGCCAACAAGATTCTAATTAAAACCAATAAAACCTTGAACAGAAACCTTAAAGATAAATACAATTGTAGGATTTCAAACAATTTCAAACATCCTTAGGAGCCGTGAAGGAAGCTGCATCTGTCTAGTTTGTTCAAGCGTTCGGTTCTGCTTAGAAACATTCAGACAATTGATGTAAGTCTTGTAAAAAGTTGTTGAAATGGAAGCATGATGAAATTTAAACAAACCTCTTGGCAGGACATTCCAAGCAATTGTGTCTGTGATTGCCGTGAAAATCCAGTTGAGCTCCCCTAATAATGTCCTTCTGTCATTTAATCTTCCTGGGATCCTGTGAGACATCAATATACAGTCCCTTTAGAACATGGAAAATAACTATGGAAGAAAGGAATAAAAAAAACTGGATTATCAAAAAGAGAAAGACTGTGATATACAAAGCAATGAAGAGAAAAAGTAAATGATGAAAAAGTGGGCAGCACCAAATCAATGGCAACAAACTGCTTGTGAAATAATCAGAATATTAAAACTGTTAATGATAAAAAAAATCATACATTTCAATCTTTATTTTGAATGTGAAATTCTTACCTAAAACTAGACAAATATTGCAAAAAAAATATATTGAAACATTTCAACTGATTAAAAATGTGGCAAAAAGCTTCATATGTACAAATGTAATCACAATCCTCTGATCCTTATTTGTGATATCTTGTGAATTTTGCAGTTTTAAAGATTAATATCTGTGGCTTTTAGAACATGATTCATACTTTTTATGAGAAGTGCGATTGTGTGAAGATTGAGCTTATCCCACCCGATCTTTCTGACCTTTCAAGGGATTACAAGCTGCTGCAAGCTCTCTGAGAGTTAACTTGGAAACACGAATCTGGTCTCATCTCTGGAAACATCTTCGTTCAAATCACCAGCCCAACCATTCAACAAGGAAGCTGCACTCTATATACCGCAACATTTTAAAGTATTACTGTGAAGCAGCAAGACAACCTTGAGCAGGACTCATTTGGGCTCCAAGCCAAAAGTAATCACCAAAAACAAACATCACACAAGAGTGGCAGAGAAACACTCTAGTCTGAAAACATATTAAAAAATCTGAGCTATTACTGTGTTTGTGATGAGTAGCATTCAGTTAGAAGGTTGTGATATTTTTAAAAGGCTTTTTAAACTATGACAATTATGGATGTTTTAATAGATGCCAAAGAGAGGTTCCAAACATTAAGGAAAAAAAATCTTTATGTTTTATTATTGCTTTTAATTTTTGTGTTTATTAGTGCTGTCGATAGCTGGAACAAAATCAATCACATGGTTGTCCTACATTTATTTATGATTAATATCACATTGGTTTGCAGGATTGGATATTTAGATGTCAAATGTGAATGGATGGAGGACAAACTCATAAAATGAAAAATGTTTTCTTTTAAAACTGAGGTGCAGATTAGAATAAAAACAGACAAAGTGATTCTGTGCGAATTGTCCCTGAAGGTAACAATTTTGAAGAGGTGCACATAAAACCTCACCCATGGGTTATATAAATATCTAGGGCACACTGCAGAGAATGCACTCATTCGACTACAAATGGGCCTTTACACAATATCACAGTAATAAAATAATAAAAAATGTAGGAATTAATTTACAAAAAATTTTTAAATAATTGATTTTGTAAAAGTCCTTCATGCTAGCTGAATCCAGGAACATATGAAAGTATAACTATGATTTGTGGTTATTGTATTTATAACAACAATCCTATATTTGAGGTGTTTTTGGTCTTAACTTTAATCAAATAAGCTTTTGTCATTTGTTTTGGCAAATATTTTCTTGCTTTCATACATTTCTCTTTCTCACAGTACATAAAGGCTTTATTCGTCAACTCATTTGATGATGTGTAATGACTAAAAACACTTTTCATATATATTCGTTTTTAAAAGGGAACTATTCTTTTACACTGTTCCCGCTATAAAAATCTTTCTGCACGTATCCCCAAACCCTTTTGTCTGTTTTGTTTATTTTTACTACTGATAACGGCTTTGCATATTCAACATGTGCTTTTATTCAAATAAATTGTCATTTCCAAACATTACATAAAGCAGTCATTTTTGCGAAGGTCACCAGCATTGAAGGTTAACTGAGTTCTGTTGGTGCATACTAAAACAGCTGCAGAGGATCCATCTACCAAAAATGTTGTTGCTAAGCAACTGGGCCATTCCTTACAGTAATTGCTGCTGGGATATACCTCCTTTCAAGGTTTTAAAATAGAACTGAAATTATAGATTTTCAACCACTCTCTCTACTTTTTTTGTAACTTAACTGTTTGTAATTATAATGACTTGCTAATTATTAATCTTATAGGTAGAATATATTATTGTTTTCCTGATTTGATGGCAAATAAATTTTTTTGGCAAATAAAGTATGTATTGATTTGACAATTGAAAGAGTGAGAGGGAAAGACGGAGACAAGGAGAGACGATCACGTTCTCCCGTGCATCTTGTGACTGGCAGCCGTGCCTCTATCCTGGTGATGAGTGGATGAGTCAGGCAGCTCATGCTGTGAACTAGCTGAAGCAAATGTCATTGCCTCTATGGTGCCAATGACTAACACGCTGCTGCTTCTATGCACCATCTATTACTACACAAATACATTATCTTAACGGTTCATTGTTCAATGCAGATATTCCACTCTATTAGTTCTGAAAACCAAATAATTTTCCCACGTGAATAATTTACTACCATTTTTTTCTGGACCAAAGTCCTGAGACCACATATACCTAGCTTAAGCTGTATCTTGGTATATCAGTGCAGAAACATTATGGGAAAATATGGGCTGTTTAATGCAGTACAATGTATTACATTTTCCTAAAGAAAGGTATGAATTAACCACATGAATTAAAGAAATAAATTCAGATTCTTCAAAATCATGCTGAAAACTGAGCTCCTTCACCCTTTTGCTTGTGTAAACTTGCATAATAGTACAGTTTGAACATTGAAACACACAAAAACCGTCCAATTTAAATGTCTTCTTTGAACTCTCCTGAAAGAGGGTGGTTTTGGCACATAGGCTATATTCTTGAAACTGTTAATTTATTGCATGACTTTAAACAATTCTTAACAGCAATATGGCACATACACCAAGTAACACACACAATTTCACTTTTATAATGTCAACTGCTGAGACATTTGATTAAGTCCTAAAGATGCCATATGTCTCAGTGGTATTACACAACATACATGCAATTAATTACCACCATTAATTAATTAATTAATTACCATTAATTCCTTGACATTAGCATATAGCTAATTAGCAAGTCTCTTTCAAGTAAAATGTTTGCTTTGCTGCTGAAAGCTTAACAGGAGCAATTTAAGATATGTTAACATACGTACTATCATACGTTCAGTTTTTGAATATTTCATTTTATTTTAATCACTGTAAAATGGAAACTGAATCAAAGGAGTCTGAACTAAAGAATATTTCTGGAGTCAACTATAGCATAGTTTGAATGTAAAAAGTAGAAAAGCCAACTTCTAGTTACACCTACTTCTCGATCAGTTCTAATGTCACCCCTGGGACCAGCTTTGCACTCTTCTGCATACAGAACCTTGAGGAAGAAAGAAAACTTTGTATGAAAAGACTTAAAGAACACGAAAACTTCCTGAACTATTTGTCTCTTCAACATAAAACAAAATATTCAATTTAGCTTCTATGGAAGTATTAGAGTTAGACAAGAATGAAATGAGTATTTGATGAAGCTAAAGATTTCTTCCACTCTATTAGTTCTGAAACCAAACATATTTTTCCATGTGAGTAATGTACTTCACTTTCAAGTCCCATGTTTTTTTCCTGGAGAACAATTTTCAAGACAAGCTTTTTAATCAAACTCAAATCCTGAGACCACACATACCTACCTAAAACTTTATCTTTATCAGCGAGAACAAAGAATTATATTTTGCCAAGCAAGGAATGAATAACCCAAATTTTATAAGGAATAACTTCCTATTTTTAAACATTTTATTTTGAAACATTAAACATTAAGTTAGATCTATGAGACCAAAGAGTTTTTCCACAGATGAAATTGAACCACACTAAACACAATTTTTCTGCTAAACTCTTTGATAAATCAATAAAAAAACTATTATTTTTTCTTCTTTTTTGGCAAAAATGTAGTCTTTTACAAGTAGACTAAAGCCTACTAGACGAAGCTAAAGACTTCTTACCAGCGCAGGGCGATTTTGATAGGTGTAGTGAGGCAAGAGGTGAAAAGGTCAGCAGGGAGGTCAGGGTTCATGGGCAGGAGTTCACTGGCCTCACAGGCAGCTAGCTGAATGCAATTCTTCATCGAGGGAGGGAGAGGCATCTGAGCAAGGGGGTGGTTGGGGTTAATAGCTGCCACCTAGAGATAACAATATTGACAAAAAAAAACTGTTTTTGTGCAATACTTCAAGTGCAAAAAAATTTTTGTGCAAAAATCTAGATTTTCTAACCATAATGATTGATGTTTCTGAGCTTGCCAATAGAAAGTTTTAATCATTATTTGTTGATATTTGTCTTTTCCTGAAGTACAAGTCAAAGTAGCTTTTTTGTAACATTTCTCCTAGAAATAACTCCTAAATAACAACCACAGACAGGGTGCTATGACACAGACAAGAAGAGCTAAAACAGAGATAGACCATACAGACATACAACAAATAGTCCCGGCAGACTTGTGCACAAATTTTCAATATGCAGAAAAGTGGTTATCTCACTTATTGTAAACAAAAATGTATGTACAATATAAACAATGTGGGCTAAAATACAGGAGATTACCAAATCTGTAATAAAAGTATCTAATAAAGCCACAGGTGAGTGAAAATTGTGTGGACATGACTGTGAGGATAAGTGACTAGGGCTTTACAATGAGTAACATTTTGATTATTATATTTATTTCAGGTCTAAGCAATCATAAATCTATTTAATGAAGAAAAAATTAAACAGTAATTGTTTTTATTATGTGCTTTGTATCTGCACATGAACACTTTTGATTGTTGAAGACCATTAATCCAGACATTGAAACTCAACTAAATGAACACTTGTTTTTTACACCTAAAAGCATCGTTTTTCCTAAATTTTCCTTTAGAGACATTACATTAAAAGACATTATTGTAATTAACAGGACATCCGACATTTGAAATACTGAAAATAGCTCTTGATATTACATTAATGGATGATCAGAAAACAAATTAATTGTAGTCCAGTATATTTCCAAATACAACTATTAATTGTACACAATAATCATGATTTTGACATAATCAAGCAGCTCTTTGTGTGACTGACCTCTAGCTCCTGCTCCCTCTGCAATGCAAACTGTTTGAAAGACTTGACAATGATTCCAGCATTGGAGCAGTCATACACAAATATAGATGGACTTCCCATCCACGTCTGTAGGTCATAAACGGAGAGCGGGATGTACTGGGTGTAGTTCTGCAAGTGTGAGAGAAAGACAAAACTTGTTTACACATAAGAGATAAGCATTTAAATTAGGACCTTTGGATAAGAATAACTGATATATAAAAAGAAACACTGAATGCGGGAAAGTTTGCAGCTTCTATTGTACTACCTTGTTAAAAACCCAGATCTCTCCATTGACAGTGGGTCGAGGCACCCCATGGCCATTATAATGAAAAAGAACACGTTCCTCTTTGGCATTCCTCCGTAATGAAGTGCACAACTTCTTCACCTCATCTACTGTGGGGTCCAAACTCTGCTTGTAGCGGGCCTGGAAGAGTCCAACAATTTTTTCATTAAAGCCTGCAACTTCATTCAGTTTAACATAAGAGAGTTCATATAACCAAAGCAAAATGGTCAATAACAGATCAAATATAGTTTTAAACCAATGAGAACAAGTAGAATGTTAATATCTTGCTGTTTTGTTTAAGTGAGCTCACATGGCAGGTTATCGGTTGGGGGAGTTCTCCTCATGTGTGCAGGTGCTTTTTTACTCAAGGTTCTCCACCCGTATCAAATAAGAGAATAGGATCCTTTATATTGCCCAATAATAAGGTCAAACTACGCATTTAACAAGTTAATGATTACAAAACACTTAATTCCTAATAGTAATCTAAATCCCATTGATTGGACAAGAATAATTATACTTCCCAAATTCGAGAGAAACTATAGTTCTTAATGTTCATAGTTCCCCACTGAATTATTGTACAGCTTTTCAGATGTCTCTATTGAGTAATTATATTGGTTTGTATAACCTCTCTGAGTTGCAGTGGTCACGGCTTGAGAAAATCTTGCTTTTTGAACTGATCAAATATGTGTTGTGTTCAAATTACATTAAAATACAGCATATTTCAACTAGATGCAAACTGAGAGCTAAACTTTTTGCGGTTTCTGTCCACTTGTTTGCTAAGCACCAGTGTTTAGGTGGCAGCATTCACCACTGTGCAAGAGATTAGTTGGTTCTATCTAAGACTACTGTACTGTACAGTGGCATTAACAAGTCTCTGCTTGCTGCTTGTTGTGTTGCACTTTACTGTACTTATGTAGTTTGTATTGTACTTATGTTGTTTGCACTGATGGCTCCATTGTACCAAAGGAAATTCCATGTGTGTGCGCACACACACATGCGGCAATAAAGCTGATTCTGCTCACCATACTCTAGTCTGCACAGAATGCCACAGCCAGGTTTATCATCTCTTCTAAAAAAACACTGCCACATCACACCAATCCTATACTCTCTTCAATAGCTTCCAGTAGAATACAGGATAAAATACAAGATCCTGCTGTTCACTTTTAATTCCATACATGGTACTGCACCGATATATATCAGTGAGTGCTCTGCTAATAACTACCTACTCAGAGTCCCTAAGGCCAGCACCACTGTGGAGAGAGAGCTTTTCAAGTTGCTGAGCCATGACTTTGGACGTCTCCCCTGCAGGAGATCTGAATGATCAAAGAGCTGCCTTTTTTTAAGCTAAGATAAAGACTTGTTTATTCAATTTGGCTTATGTGCATCTTTTAACATGATGTGACTTGTTGTTGTTTTTGGTGTTTTAGGTTGATTTTATGCTTCAGTCATGTTTTTTTTTATACTCCATTCTATTTTATTATACAATTTTTAGTATGCTCATGACTGTGGGTTTCCTTTTATTGTAATTGATGTAAATAAGGTTTATAAATATGAATTTTTGGAGTTATATAAATAAAGTTTGACTGATTAAAAAAATGTGAAGGCTTCCTAACATCATTGTCATGTTACTGACCTTGATCTACACATTATTTCTACAGTAAAATGTCTCCAGACTTTGATCATCTTTTCTATCGTAAAAACTAAAATCTGCCCCTTATATTTTAACATGTTGGTATCAGTGTGATGGTCTGGGGAAGATTATATACTAGACAAATTGATTGAGCCATAAAACTGTACAGTAAACCCTGAGGTAGAATTACTCTACAAAAATTAATATAGTTTATGACCTCAAGGACTGCTGAAGAACAATTTTCTGAGACGGTCTCTTAAAAGCACTGGCACTGATAATGGAAAACTCTGCAGTGATAACAGAGGGCAGAGAGCAGTGGGAGCAGATTGAGACCGGTAATGAGCAATAAATGCGCACAAACGAAGAGCTCAGGAAGGAGAAACAGAGAAGTTGATAGTTTAACAACTTGACTTGTCTAATACTAATAACTTAAATGAATTAAACAATTGTCATTGGATTGTTACAGAAGCAAGAAATCCATCTGCCAAGTGTATGTGAGAAAGAAAGAACGATGCAGCGTGAAATGCCACCTTCTTTCACTGCCCTCTCCAACTGGTGGAAGTATGTGCATTACATAAGCGAGTGAGAGGATGGAGATCAGAAGTGTGAAAGAATTGGAATTAAAGTCAAGCACTCAATGTGGACTTGTTTTGTTGAATTTGACCATTGTGAAAGTGAGAGTGTCTAAATAAGCAGGACTTAAAGTTATCCCACACTTATTTTGGAATATGCATTACATTAATGCCATTTACTTTGCATTAAACCAACCAAGGCAAATATTACAGATGATAAATAGGCCACTATTCCACTACTTGCTCTGCATTTTAAACTTAGATGTGCACAAAAACACAAGGCTATAAAATAATTTTTTAAATATTTTTTTAAATAATGAAACCATTCATATGTGAAAGGTGTACATTTAAATTGTAGGTGTTTAAAGAGAAGCACACACTATAAAATATGCAGATTGTGACACATTCATTCTGAAAAAAGCAAGAAAGCAGAGCAATTGATGACGCATTAATGCTTTCTAAGCAAAAAACTAAATATAATAATAAAAAAGCTTTCTATTTCTATATCGCTTCTCCAAACCCTCAAAGATGCTTTTATTTATTTGCAATGAGGGTGAAGTGGTTTCCCCAAGGCCACACCGGCCAAATGGACTTGGCGGAATCGAACTGCCAGCCCTCTGGTTGTAGGACGACCAATTCCACCACTGCGCCACCCGCATAGTTCATCACACCCGCTTCTGATTGATTTTTTTTTTTTTTTTTTCTTGATTTAATTTTTTTTACTACTTGACAACCTACACATGCAAAGAATAGAAAAGGTAGTGTGGAGCAAAGGCAAAGATGTACATTTAAAGAAAACTTGCCGTAAAATTGGCAGAAGAATCTTGAATACAAATATTTTCAAAAGATTATATTACTATTTGACATTAACATATATCATTTTTAGCAGTTGGTTTAAAAGACATCTTTTATTTTTGTATTATTTCCCATCAGCACCTGTAAATGGTATCCTCAATTGAGTACATTTTGTGCATCACCGAATAAATTATTTTCCAAACAAGGAACATAAAATTTAAATGTTAAATACATAAAACTGATGGAGCATCACAAAATCATTATAAAAACTGTTAACAGGTTTAACAGAATTTATTATCAGTTAGGAGGATTTTAAGCTGCCCAAACTCTCTCTGTACTTTGATGATTCTGATACAGAGTGTTTTAGTGCTACTGAGTCCTCGTCTTTGCAGCCTGCAGTGAGATGATAAAATTAGCACTTATTAGCATGCACGAGGCATGATTCAGACCTCCTCCTGCACTAAAACAGCAAAAACAACATAAATAGATCAAAGTACCCCAAAACAACTGCAATGCAATCGGGAGAAGACTGCAGTCTGCGGTGTTTGTCATTGTCACATTTAATCCCATTGTATGCAGATTTAAGATTTTTAAGGCCTTAATTCAGCATTGTCGAATTTGAAGTGTGATTTTGAAAGGTTCCTAATTTAATTTGGGAGGTCTCCAACAACAGGTTGACATGCATGCAAGGTTGAAAAAACGTTTCTTATAATATGTATTTAATTTTACCAGATTGAGTTGCAAATCCCAAATGATTTGTTTAGTGACTTGTACCTAATAAACATTTACATTTCAGATGTACATTTATGCATTTGGCAGACAATTTTGTCCAAAGCAACTTACAAAAGGGGAGAGACAATATGCAATTTGTTACACAGTCAAAGTCTATCGAAGCTTGCTCATAATAGAAGTTGTGTCAATTGATCAATAAACCTCTGAAATGACTGAACTGGACTGTTTATGAAGGTGCTGCTTGAAATCTATCTGGCTGGTTTTGACTGGATTTAGAGAAATCGCATTGGCATAAATGACAACCAATAAACAGAGTACAACCAACACAACATCAAATTGCCCAAGATTGAATAACCAGTACAGCATTCAGGGTTCCGGGAGGAAATATGGTTTCAGTTCCTTACTCACATAAATTCATTCTACAGCAATCAGAGGCAGGTAATCGACCACATTTTCTCTTTCTGCATGCTAACCTTTGTGAAAGGCTTGCATAACTATACGTCCCCTCATGCCACTGTGTAATCAGAGTGCCTTTAATTCAATGTAAGGGGATGGAGGGAGTTTTTTTTCAGGGTTCAGTTACTCTGCATGAATGAAAGGCATAAGAGGTTGCACAGCATGATATGAACACTATGATATTAGCACAGGATGATATACAATGAAAGATGAGGTAAAAACTCATCCCGCTAGCCATTGCTTAAATTTCACAAATGAGAGGCGAGACACCATGAAAGCAAGAAAATTTTGCAATTTGTCACATCGGAGTCTTTGCAAGAGGTATTGTAAGGCCGAAAACATCTTCAGTGATTTTTAAACCACTGAAAAAGGTAACTTCACTTTGATACAAAATTCCATGAATAAAATAAATAATTAAAGGAATCATTAGCTGGTGTCTAACTTGCAAATTATGTCTCTTTTCAAAACTACTAACTTGTCAGTAATGTAAAAATCAATAATAAAGCCATAAACCCAGCTGTCTCTCTGAAGGGAGAGCAGTATGGCTGAACAGTTACATTGTGAAAGTGAGTCAGAAGGTGTAAAAGTGAGAGGTTTGAGCCAGATGAGGGACAGGATTGAGAGACACGTCATCTCCTGGTCTCCTGTCAAAATCTGTGAGGAGTCACACTTCCTCGCACAGGAGCTGTTTCTCTGGCAGAAACATTCTCTGTCTGTTTATATGAGTAAGTGACATTAATATGCAACTAGAGAGCCTGAAAACAATCAGCGAGTGAGAACTGATTAAAGCAAGAGAAATGGAAACATGGGCTGAAAAGATCACATGGCATGTATACACACAAAACCCACACAAACAACAGTTTTCAAACCATTGTATAACATCGTAGCGTGAGAGATGCTCACATGACTGCTAGTATGAACTTTGAAAAAACCTGATTCAAACTTACTTTTCACAAAAGCAAACAGCAACCAGGACACGAAAAAAAAATGTGTTTTAAGAATAACTATGATTTGTTGGCATGTTTAACAGCGCATTGAAGATAAAAATGTCTGAGCCATAACCCAGCAAGAGGTCAGAAGAAAAAAAAAAATCTAAAACTACAAGCCAGTTCTTACCCTGGGTTGCCAGTTCTCATACTGTTTCTGCAGGTTTGCTCCTATAGTCTCCAGGGCTTTCTGTGGACTCATGGACAGAGGGTCTAGAAGACACCATTTTAAATTGCACATTAATACAGCAACATTTATATCGCCACACTATTAATATTATGCTTCAATACAAGTTAAATTGATAATAATGTATATGTATATACTTGATATTGAGGATTAATTTAGTAAAACTATAAGGGATGTACTTTCTAGTAGATTGATATAGAAAAAAGGTTGAAGGTAAACGCATTACTCCATTGTAAATACCATGAATGTATTTAAAACAAAATACATCCTGTTATCAAGCCAAGTCCATTAAGTTATTTGCCATACTATGAAAGAGACAAGTAACTGTTCTTTGTTTGTTTTTAATGATGGTTGACTTAACAATCAAATTACATCGAAACCATACGCAAAACATAACATAACACAAGATGTTTTTTTTCAGTTGTGCGATGAACGGCTGGATTGATTTCAAGAGAGATCTCACCTATCCAGCACTCCAGTCTGGCACAGGGGGAGGTCTTGACCACATCAGGAGGGTCCACACCAACATTCAGACATAAAACTAGAGCCACACTCACAGTTTTCATCTGTTAGAACAAAATGTAAAAACCAAAAAGATCAAATATTATGGTGACCATATAAGGCATTTAATTGTCTACATGTGAATAACATGTAGATAAAAATATATATATCAAAAATACTTGCAATTTTCTTTTATGATTTTCTTTAACTTCTTGTTATGGCAAGGTGAAGGACTTATTTAAAGTAAATGAGAAACAACACTCTTTGGTGGTCATCAGATTAATGACAATGTTTTCTCCGGAAATGTACATAGCATGACAAATAAAAATGTGCAGAAACAAAAAATCAATGTTCTAAATAGGAGAAAAAAAAATTATTTTGTCTACATGCATTTGCTGTTAGAAACAAAATAGCATTTTTCTTTCATTACATAATTTCACAGAGCTAAATTGTATTTTGCATGAAAGAAAATCAAGAAATGAATTCATAGGTACTCAGATAACAACCGTGTCTTCATAAAACCTTTAAATATGTCTCTAACCATCTCACTATAACCTTTTCAGTAAAAGCACACCTTGTTTAGTGACTCATATCTGTGATAAATTTAAATAGGACTCAATGATGCAAAAGCCAAAAAATGAGAGATGAGGTCAAATCTTTCTTTCTTTCTTCTCTTTTCTTTTTAAAGCCCTGACGGCAACATACCATTTTAAAACTGGCTTATCCATGAAATGGCTGTTAGTATTTCTATTTAAAAGCTCATAGGATCACTAAAAACTTTTAAAATGTTTTAAAATGAAGTTACAATTCCCAGCACAAGTCTGTCCTTAGTAAAAGGATCTTGTCCAGTTAGGTACATTCTCCTCATGGAATTCTAAATTGGACGTTCTATCAAGATGTGTTTAAAAGATAAAATACATTTGCAATGTCTACATAAAGGCATTGCCACAGTTTTAAGAAGAAAACTATGAGTTAATCTTGAGTGCCCAATTGGACATCTGGTTAATAATATTTGATCTCTTCTGGTTCCTAAAACTGTTTGATTTGCTCCTACCTCTGGATAGATTTAATGCAATTTGTTTTTGGTTTGTCGGTTCCATTTTTGCTTCCAATGTTTTACTACTTGACGGTTTATTTTCTGTTTTAGGTCTGTTGGAGGTATAAGATGTTGACAATAGGACTCTGGGTTTGTTCATTTTGCCACATTGTCTGCTCTCCGATATTCCCTCATGACCGAGAATCCAGCAGAATACTATGTTACAGTCAGTCCTCAGTAAGTTATTTGTTTTTGTAATTATTTATAGTTATCCTAGAACCTGTAGTACTGATTTGGAACTCGAAAAAAAAAAACTATACATTTTTTGTCTGTTGCATTTTTCATGGGTTTTATGGCAAGTAGCATTGCATATGCTTCAGCTGTTAAAACAGTGCTATCATACAATAGTTTGGTGGAGTATTGAAAGTCTCCTACTACAGCTGCTTTGTTTTCAATTTTGGATCCATCAGTGAATATGGGTATGTCATGTGGGTAAACTGTTCTTAGTGTCGATGGTAGAAATCAGGGTGGGTTTCTGGTTTCTTGTATTCAGCGATTTCCAGATTGATTTTCGCTCTCTTGAGAATCGCTAGAGGGATGGGTAAGAAGGGTACTTGGCTTAGATTTGAAAGATTGATGTTAAGTTTGTCTAACCAAGGTCTGATCCGTATTCCTAATGGTCTTATTCAATTTGGTTTTGCCTCCTAAATACAAAAGTAAAAAAATGGGTTTGTAGGCTGGATTTTGTTTATTTGCCTTCATTTTCATCACATATTGTAACGCCAGCTTTATTCTTCTTATTCTTAAAGGGGGTTCCTAGGCTTCGGCATAAAGACTTTCCACCGGAGATGTCCTGAAAGCTCTAAGACATAGTCTTAACCCTTGGTGATGTACAGTATCAAGTGGTTTCAGATATTATTCTCTCGCTGCTCCATATACCATGCCTCCATAATCTAAATGGTATCTTATTGACAGCCTGTACATTCTTAAAAGCACTTGAAGTTCTGCACTTTGGCCCTAGTTCGTTTAAAAGGTTCATTATATTCAAGCATTTGTTTCTTGTTTGTTGTATATGAGAGATTTATTTTATTTTATTGTCCCAGATCACTCCAAGGAATTTGAATTATATATTGAATTATTATTATTATGAATATTGAATTATATACAAGGAATTAGTTGAAGTATATGCAGAAGGACAACATTCCTTTGCATAGTCTTGGAAGATTCTCATCAATAGGTGGCGTTTTGCACAGAATACAAACAGAAGAAGACAAGAACCAAGAAGAGGACAGAGACAGAAAAAGATGGGTAGCTATTCATAAGTAGATACAGGCAGATAAAAAGAGATAATGAAGACCAAGAAATTAACAGAGAACCATTGAGTAAAACAAGTAAGTCCAGGTAAAGTGTGGTTATTTGACCAATCTAGAACTCTGCAGAGAACTATATAGGCTCTGAGTGATGAATGGATGGATATGTGCAGAGCCTTCACCAAGAACAATTCAGAAACTCGAAGCACAACTAAAAACTCAGCTTAAGTGAATCCCTGAAAAAGATAACAAGAAAGACAATGAACAGCCTTAATTTCTAGAACTTAAATCATTTAAAAAATCAGGATCTTCAGGGAGTGAGCCCTTCATCGTAAATGTTAAAGAAAATATAAACCTGATATCAGAAACTAGGTCCCAAGATTAAGTTCAAAAGTCATTTTTGCTATTCAATATGAACAGGTGAAAACATTAGTAATACTCCTCACCCTGTCTTTCATTCTCCAGCTCTGAGCCAAAGCTTTTGATCCCTCAATCTTCTCTGTGTGGCGTTTCTTCATGAAAGCCAGTGGAAGGTTCCAGTCAGCCATGTCCACCTCCTCCTCGTCAGTCAGACCCACTACATGTGACTGAAGCAATTCAGAGTCCATTTTCATGAGGAATCTATAACAGTAATAATATATTTTCAATTGATGGCGATGCATTACTTTTTTATAATAAAGAAGGGGATGTGTGAAGATATTGGTAAAAACAAACCCATAAAAAGGAAGGTGATAGGTTTTACTCTGTGAACATGGCCCCTGCTGAGCCCTTTGCTTACACCTTGAGTGGAAAGCTTTGAATCACCAGTTTTAGAAAATGTTTCTTTAATAGGTTTAAACACACACACACACACACGCGCGCGCGCACGCACACACACGCCCACACACACACGCGCGCGCGCACGCACACACACGCCCACACACACACACACACACAATATAACAAAACAATTTTCAGTCAATATTACAACCTTCTGGCTTTTAGTAAAGACATAAAAAGGAAAACTACAGTCAATTGCTACAGTGTTTTCAGATTAAACTGGATATCCATGAAAATGCATGGCATCACAATTCTAGGTAAAGTATTATGCAATAATGGAACAAAAACCTCTCCAGCACGCTGTTGCAACACCACTGGCTTTAAAGGCATGAAAACCAAATGCATAGCAAATGTTTGAAACGAACATTTCTGGTTAAGAAACTATAATCCAATAAAGTGTACTTAAACATGTGCATGAGCATCATAAAATTACCCTTTTGTGCTCTGTGAAGTCCCAGAAACAAACTTACACAGCAAGATACTACTGTGAAAGAGGGTTGCTATGGTCCGAAAGACACTTTTGCTTTTAGAATTAACAATTAATAGCGTTCAATAATTTGCCATATTACAATAGGTCACATAAACTAGTTTCAGGAATACACAAAAATCAATAACAAGGCACAATGGAACAATACTGGGATAAAGAATTCAGTCACTATATAAACTATGGTGAGATGTTATTTTATGGGTTAAAAGTTAGCTTACACTTCTTCCAAAAACACAGACACCCATAAAAAACCCATCTTATTAAACAATTCTCATAAGAAATTTGTCTGTCCATTTTCAAAACAACCACTTGGATGACCCTGTTTTGTAATAAATTCTGTTATCATTTAACCTAGCATAAAAGACTTGACATAAGGTAATTTTTTTCTTACAACTTGATGAAATGATTGTTTTTAATAAAAGTACTTGGCTCCTCAGGGGGAGTGAAGCTGTACAAAGCGGGAGAACACATGCAAATGAGAAACTCACAGCCGCAACGAGACCTGAACTTTCAGCAAAAGTTAAACAATATGTAAATGTGCTGGTTAAATGGCAGCCCTTTAACCGTTACAGTATAACGTCACGACTACATGGAGCCCACCCAGCTGTCACACAGTGAGAGGACCGCTGTCAGCAGCAGAAGAAGAAGTGACTGAATTTAAGTCGTACCTCCGAGCTGCAGAGTCATCCAAAGCTCGGGCTGGAGATCCGTTGCGTCCCCGGATGACCACGCAGATCACTCCCGCTAGCAGCTTAAACGGCAGCGTCCAGAGTCGGTAGAGGACCCGTAGGCGCTGGATAAGCGGCTGCTTTCTGCACTGGACTTGCTTTTGCTTCTGGGCCAGGCTTAGCGGCCCACCATCACCCTTAAATCCACTCTCTGCGTGAGCCACGGCAGGAGCTCGAAATTTTAGTCCACAGGTCACTGTGTGCGTCCTTTAAGTCAACCTCGATGACGATTAAAAACACGAGAAAACCGTACTTTTATTTAAACTTCCAAGCGAGTATTTTCAACACTTTCGCAAGGGCGCCGCCATCTTGGATGAACCCAGAATACCCAATGCAATTCAGAGGTGGAGCCACAACGTTACGTCATGAAACACTTTTTCGCCAAGAGAAGAGGAACAATCCTTTTTAAATTCCCAGTTACAACTTTGTTAGGTTTGTATCGATGATCCCTGATTGTGAAATAAGTGAATGTGTGTATGTAAATTGTATGTAAATGAAAATTATACATTACTTCTTTGGGGATGTAGTTGGCTTATTTGTAATTTAACGAATTGTAATAAACAGTTCGTGATATAATACACATGGGCCGAGGTAATTTATTTAATGTTAAATAAAAATAAAGATTTTGAATGTTTCTCTAACCTCTGCTTACACATCCATATGAAAAACAATAAATTCAACTCAAAATCACCATCATGCCCCTAATCATCTCTGGAAAAACTACATTTATCATCAATCACACAAAATAATTTTTTTCAGTGAACAAGACACATAGGTAGCCTAAAAATAACTAATTATGTGCAAATTATGTGTATTACAGCAGTTAAAAAGTGTAATCCGTTTCACGACAATATTACTGTTTTAGAAATGTAATGAGCGACTTGGCTCTGTTTTACTTTTTAAGTTATTTTCAACGAATCAATACATAGTATAATATAAAATATAAATATAATAATATAAAAATAATATAATATAAAATTACATTATTTTAATTTAATATGTGTTTGTTGGTTAAATATTTTAAAGAAATATATGTTCTTGTCCATGCAAAATTAAAGTAAACTTGGTCTCCTGTTCAAACTCACTCGTGTTCTTATGCTTATATTTACTTCTTTGAACTCAAACGGTTCAGATAAAATTATATGATGAGTGACCAAAATGAACTTTTTTTTAATGTTTTTTCTACACCCTCTCCTCCTCTGTTTTCTTTCGCTTATCAGTTAGCTATATTTTTGGATTGAGTGTAGAAATTTGAGGAGCACATTACTTCAGCTTTAAAAATAAGGCTGTCTCGTGAAATCTTCAGGGATAAAGGCTTCAGTGAATGAAGACAAAATAATTTAAAAGGTTGGACCTATTGAGCTCAGGCTGGTATGAAAAGATGGATAATATCAAAATTCTGCATTATAATTTTTCAGGGAACAGGATGCACAGGTATAGTCTAAAATCAACTAAAATTAACTTGTTTTTAATAGCCTACATAAATCTCCAGTGTTGTGCAAGTTACTTGCAAACCCATTCTATTAATTACTCCAGTAAAAAAAGTAATCCCTCACACTACAATAGTTAGAAATTAAAACATATATTTAAACATATACATAGCTTATGCTCTATGCATACAGAAAAGAACACTGGTATAGGAAATATGGATATTATAAAAATCATAAATGGGTTGGGAAAACGAATCATAATCACAAATTTGGTAAAGCTATATTTAGATTATGAAGTTTTGGTCAAAACCTTGCCAATGTACGAGCAATTTAAATAAATGCACGCTTCATCGGAATACTTTATGTAATTTTGTCGAGAAAAAAAAAGATTCAATTGTCGTTTGCCACCTCTCAGTTGTTGGCCAGTGCACGCTTCTCTATCTGCAGCAGATCTGCTCTCCGCTGCTCCTCCTGCAGGCTGCTGTCAGAGAAGACTTATAAACCCAAGCGCGCTGCAGAGGAGTCAGTAGCTCATCAGTTGCGTTGAAACGAGCACAACCAGCCGGTAAATCAAGCGCAAGGATAAGACTACAAAATGGAAAGAATCTCATGGACCATATTTCTGATCTGCTTCACACATCTGAATGGATTTTCGCAAGATTTCGGTCAGACTCAGTTCATCTGCACGTCGGTTCCTCGGGACATGGACCTGTGCGCAGCCACCATGCAGAACAGCGGACCGGCGGAGGATCTGAAGAGCACGGTGATGCAGTTAAGAGAGACCGTGCTACAGCAGAAGGAAACCATCCTCAATCAAAAGGAAACTATCCGGGAATTAACCAGCAAGCTCGGGCGCTGTGAGAGCCAGAGCGTTCTCGAGCCGGTGGCTGGAAGCCGGAGGAAAGAGCTCAACAAAAACGCGATGGGAGACGTTTCCCGACGGCCGACGGATACTCTAGCTCAACTTGGGCAAACATTGGCCACCCTTAAACAGAGGTTGGAAAACTTGGAGGTATGCAACCCAAACGCAAAATCCCATTCTATTTGCGATTATAGGAGATCGTGTATCCTGAAAAAATAATGTTTCCTGATTTTCTCGGTAGCAATACAGCAGAAACAACGGCTCCGTTCAAGCCAACAGCCTTAAAGATCTGCTTCAAAATAAGATCGACGATATGGAGAAGCAGGTGCTGTCGCAAGTCAATGCGCTGGAGGAGACCAAGCCTGGGCAGAAGAACGACACAGATCAGCGCAACCGCGTGGAGTCAACCCTCACCTCCTTACACCAGAGAATTTACGATCTAGAGAAAGGTAAAAAGCAAAAAAAAAAAAAAAAAAAAAAACTAAAAGCATAATAATTAAATTCTTCTCTTAAAGGCAGGTGGTTATTTGGTACAGTTTATCTATCTTTGTCTTGCTGCAGAGGATGTTTTAGCATCTCCACACAACAAATGTAAATTACATCAATAGTGTGAAAAAATGACTTGTCTGCTTTGGACGTTAGCATTCGATATAATGTGCATCATCAGTTTATAAGATGCAGTAGGTGCTTACTTCTCCTACTGGAAGCTATCGCCCTGAAAAGATCGTAAGCAAATGTTCCATGAATTTTAAGGGCTGGTGTATAGCCATATTGCATCGTAAATATGTTTTATGGCAGTGTATTTTTGATGAAAAACTCTCAGCAAACCCTTAGCAACCTCAATCTTGAGGCTGGTTTTAACAGTGGATGCATCCACCGTGCATATTTTTAATCAGAATGTTTAACAGTTGCAACGAAGGGAGTGGATTGTTGGCAGACTTGCAATGGTTTCATGTTTTGGTGCAGGTTCACACACATTTAGGAATTTACCTTTAAACTGCACAGATGATATCAACAGTAGTACACAGAGTTTCAGCAACAAATCAATTAAAGCTGTATTAATCAAAAATAAAGAACTGCAATGTGAACACAAGAGTTATTATTGGGGGTTTCCTCAATAGATTCAATAGAATTGATATGGCACAAAAACTAGAAAAACTATGTTGCCCACAGAGGAGCACAAATTTATAATTGTGTAAGCTGCAATGCCTACTAGTTCAGTTTGAAATGGGTCTAAGCCAAATTAGTTTGGAATTGAGGGATATGACTCATCAAAAGTTCATTCAATGCAGAATCTTATGATACAGTTTTGCCTTATATTGGTGTCACACGAATACAGATTATGTTACCCCATCAACACAACAGAATTAAAAGCAGTAGATGGCAAGAAATCTCATTTTGTACTCATCAGCAGTTCTTGAAGGATAATCAGCTATTATTCTAACGTTTGTATTTTCAAACCTTTATACCTTACTCTTTTTTTGCTTCACAGGCTCAAAAATTACCAGACCACTGGACAAATTTCAAATCAATTTCCCCCTGAGAACCAATTATATGTATGCCAAAGTGAAGAAAAGTTTACCAGAAATGTACGCCCTCTCGTTCTGCTTATGGATAAAGTCGAGTGCATCGCCAGGTGTTGGAACACCCTTCTCCTATGCTGTTCCCGGGCAAGCAAACGAACTCGTTCTCATAGAGTGGGGGAACAATCCAATGGAGTTACTTGTGAATGATAAGGTACAATAGATTAAGATCAACTGGTATTTTCAGAGGAAATATTATAACTTTATTTTGCTGTCGGCTGTTCATGCTCATTCCATGATTGCCTTTGATAGACACCTTTATTTACATTACATACACAATTCAGCTCCCCAATTCTTTCTTTATATATATAAACAAGCAATTTCAATATTCATTGCAGGTTGCAAAGTTACCTTTCACTATTAACGATGGTAAATGGCATCATATCTGCATCACCTGGACAACTCGAGATGGAGTATGGGAGGCCTTTCAGAATGGCGTTTCTCGTGGCACTGGAGAGAATCTTGCACCTTATCACCCAATCAAGCCCAACGGCATGCTGATCTTAGGCCAAGAGCAGGTAGGACTCAAAGTTACATTTGTATTTTTTTTAATTTTCATGATTGACCTATTGCAAATGATAATCTCATTCAGTTTCTTGTTCTTCAAAAACTGATATTGATTCTTCATTTATTCTGTCCACTTAGGACACACTTGGTGGTGGTTTTGATGCAACCCAAGCTTTTGTAGGTGAGTTGGCGAACTTCAATATATGGGATAGAAAACTGACACCTGGCGATATCTACAACCTGGCAAACTGCAACAGCAAAGCACAAGTGGGAAATGTGTTTTCATGGTCAGAGAGCAACCTCGACATCTTTGGTGGAGCCACTAAATGGAGTTTTGAGCCATGCCATCAGCCCAGCTGAACTTCATTGGATAAAACAGATAAATCCAAATTTGTTTTTGGTTTTGTTCTTGTCCTCTGTTTGACAAATGAACAGTTCTCTATTGAAACAATATTTGTGAATACCTAATTATTTCTATGACTATGTATTTTGAATTGTCTTAATTGATTTGTTCCCTGCTTGTTTCTTTCAAACCACCGGGTTTGTACTGCGTGTTTATCTACGTATTTGTATTGCAACCGATCAGTGATTGTTCATTCTTAAGATAAGAGGGTTTTGTATATCAAAGAACAGTGCATTACAAGGTTTCTGGTTGTACACAGAATGCTTTTCTGACAAGCACATCACTATTTTTCTGATCACTTGTTCTGCTGCATCTTGCACTGCAACCAAAAAGGAAGGGTTATGAAATGGCACCTCATATTTTTACTTAAAATGATCTCACCGACTTCTTTAAAAGAATGTTGTTTAGTTGTTAACAAGCTCACAGCCTTGAACCGAGGTATCAGTTCAACACACTTTTACTTTGCTTATTTGTTGTTTCTTAATTCAGAATTTTGCTTTCATAAATGATTCAGAATTTTTATTCTGTTTGTCCAGCTGTGGCTGTGGCGTGTTCTCACCCCAATTCCAGGAATGTAAATTGCATACAATTGTAAGAGCACGATCATGTGCGTCTGTAGTTTTTTTAACTGTATTGATATTTGCTTTAAGCATGGCACTTCAGAAAAATAATAAAGCTCTACTTTTGATACAAGAGTGAAAGCCAACTCTGTTATGATTCTTCTCATCAAATATTGTTTTAACTAATAATGAATACATTTTTATAAGATACATATAACTTTTTATGTGAATTTACTCTTTCTTTAAACATGTAGAGGGAGTTTTGGCATTATGTGATCTGACACAATGCTTTGTCACTACCAGCATGATCTCACTACTAAGTCACTTTGTGCTATTCAAGATTGCATTTTTTACACCTCTTTCTTCATCTGTTCCATAATTTGCCTCTTTATTATATGAATTGTTTCTCATAACTGGCTTTCAACTACTGTGGATCATGTTTGAACAGCATGAGTTGCTACTGACATCTAGTGGAAATTTCATAATAAAACGCCTGTTGAAATAACAACTGCATTCCAATCCAAATACTAACGCTGCACCCTTAAAGTAGATACTTATTTTCAGAAGAAAATGTACATACTTTTTAGTGTAAGACGAGAGTGTACGCAATCTGAGATGCACTAATATATCATTTGACGGAAGTAGTTATTGTCACGTGTGCGAGAACTTAACTTTTTTCCCCATTCCTTAATTATATAATATTCTAGTAATAAATATATACTTCTCTATATTGCTGTTATTTATTTCTGTGATTCTTCTTTAAAAATGAGTTGTATTACAGGGAGAGCTCATTTGTTTGGGTCCAAGAGAAAACTCCCTTTGCATAAGCCCAGTGGATTGTGGGTAATATCAGCCAGTTAAGTTTTCGTTGATCTGCACTTCAGAATCTAACTTGAAAAAGTTCATTCGGGGACTGCTCGGACACTTTTTTTTACATGTGCTACATTTTTGGACACCCTAATTTTCATTTTGCACCCATAAATATGAGATCTCAATACTTATTTTACCTAGAGTAGATACAATGATTAACATACATTCAAAAAAGAAATTAGATTCAGAATAGTGATTAATCATTTTTAAAAATGTACAATAATACATATTAAAACTACTGTATAAGACAATATTTCATATATTTCAATAACACATTAACCCAATGACATTATTTACAGCAAGATAAAAAAAAATTCAGCAAATGTATTTTAATTTAAAATTATTTTCTTATTATTATTGTATCACAAAAACTCTGATTTATTTACAATTTAAATGTAGAACAAAAAGGACATTGACAGATGTTATATCATCTGTCTTGGCATCTATTATACCAAATTATAGGTTTAAACAATTTAGAGCATAATGAATGCTTATGTAATGAAATGTAAACAAATGTTAAATGCTACACAAAACAAAACTAAAACGTATTCAAACCTTTCCAATTATTGTGTGCACTTGAAGTACTTGATGCAACATTTTATGCAATAGTCTCTCACAAGTGAAGTACTTCAGCAGAAACTGAATGCGGAATCCATAAAGATGTGAGCCGTCTCCTTCTGCCTTGAATATAACTCTCAGACAGCTGAAAAAAACTCTTTTCAACCCTTTCCCTCAAGGTTCTTATAACAAAGTTTTTTTGAGTTTGATGTAAGTGATGAAGAGTATTTCATGAGGAGATGATGCGTTTGATCCACGAGTTGAGTTTCGTGACACGAGTGTAAACACCGTAATAGTCTGGTCGACCACATCCTCTGCCCCAACTGACTATACCAGCCAGAAACCAACGCCCAGAGGGCTCCTGACACACCAGAGGACCACCCGAGTCCCCCTGGCAGACAGAAAGAGAAAACATAAAATTACTCAAGTGGTAGAGATCCACAGGAGCAGGCACACTAACCGTTTTCCTCTAGAATAAAATCCTGTTTCATTTCATTTGAAAGTTTGTAACACACAAAGCGGATAGCTTCCATTAAAGGTATAAAAATGTTTAGTTAAATATTGCAACTACCCAAACCATAACTGCTTATTCAAGTCCCAGAGTCAGAGGACACTCAGCTTTGCTCAGTGCCGATAAATAACACACACGCACGCACGCACGCACACACACACGCACAAACCTGACATGAGTCCTTGCCTCCGGGCCGGTATCCAGCACAGATCATTCTGGGAGTGATGATATAACCATAAGACCGAACACATGCCTCCTCGCTGACCAGTCGAACATCCACTTTCTGTAACACCTCACTCACTGAGCCTGCAAGAGATGAATGAGATGTCGAAGGATCAACAACGAGCTCAGGAACAGAGAGAGATGCTGTCTAGAACTCTTCAAAGCTGTGTTTGGACTTAAACAAGATTGCTAATGCTAGTACGATTGGCTGAGTAAAAATAGCAATAAAACCAACATTAACCTAACCGGGTGCAGAGAGTTATTTTTCCCCAAGATTAGATTAGATTTTTTTGTTTAAAAAAAAAGTATTGCTTTACTGTAAAATGAAAAAAAAAAAGATATATATATATGAAGTAAACTTCCTGGCAGTTCATAACAGGTGAATTAGGGTCAATTACAGTTTAACTGCAGCCATTAAAAGCTGACTCAAAACGATTTTGAACAGGAAGGGGAAAACTACGATAAACTATTAAGTTTTTATTTCTTGGTGATGTAAAGTACCTCCATCCGTTGTAGCACCCCATCCGCTCACCCAGCAGAGTAGCTCTGGCTCTAGAGAGTGTGTAGTTGGAGGAACACAAACGGGGCGTGCGAGTGTACCTCCCCACACAGGCCGATCAAGACGCAGCAGGGCCACATCATAATCATGTGTCTCTTCATCATAGTAATGATGAATATGAATATGAGAGACCCGTACTGCTTCCTCCTGAGCATCACTGATGGAGAGATGAAGCTTCCCTAGATACACTGTCCAGATGGAGGGAGAGAACAGCCTGTGAAGGAAAGGAAGGATGATTGAGAGAATGAGAGAGTGAATGGAGGATTCCTAAAAAGGTGGATAAGAGGCTGTGATGGGAGGTTAGGACAGAGTACAATGGAAGGAAATAGACTAAGAAATATTGATAAAGACAAAGATGAACAAGAAATAAAAAAACACTAACTCATAATCGTAGAAACAGTGAGCCGCAGACAACACCCACTGGGCGGAGATTAACGACCCACCGCACAGATGTCTCCCACCAATCTGAAGACTTGCCTGCCATGGCCACTCCCCATTTACAGCTTCCATCCCACCCACAATTCTACTGAAAGGGCGAAGCCCACAATCTGAGCCAATGAGAGAGAATGAAAAGAACAGAAATTCAAACTTTATCTACACTGACTGTCTCAAATGCATCTACACAAACACAATCTTACCGCAGTTTTTCTCATCAGATTTGTCAGGACAATCAGTAATGGAGTCACATTCTGGGTTTGGCTTCTTCAGACATGTTCCATCACCACACACATATGTATTATCAGAGCATGGGACACCTAAACATTCGAGAGACACACAAAATATTTTCAAACATTTGGTGAGGGTACAAACAGGATTGTTTTACAAACAAACAGAAAGTGAAGACTGTTTCATTTACTGGTTCAATATCTGAAACAAAGTCATTGGATTGCCGATGAAACTATGGGGTTATGTTGTTACAATATTATTTGTACGCTTGTGTGGATGTTTGTATCAGTCAGCAAGTCAGTCTCCGTCTGGAAATGTCAATCTTGATTTTGTTCCGATTAGGAAATTTATTTCTATTCACCTTGCAATTTGACCTTGCAATGACTCACTGTCTTACACAGCAATTTAAACATTGGTATTCAAATTTATAAAATGTACACATATTTATAATAATTATCAATTCATTATTAAGCTGTTTAGTTTAGTTTCAGATAGGGAGCAGCATTTTGTGGTGGAGTCTGAGTGGTGAAATAAGCTCTCTAACCCAATCAGAAACGCAGAAACAACTTTCAAAAAGCTTCTACTGCAGGAGAACCTACAAGTTTAAAAATCTTATTTTAGTTAAGATTTTTCCTTCCGTCTGTCACTTCTATTTGAGATTACATCTGTTGTGAACGACCTGATAAACACTTAGCCTTTGTAACACATATAGCGTATTGCATATTGTCACTTTGGATAAAAGATTCTGCTAAATGCAAAAATGTATAATTTTTCCTTTAAGATGAACATAGATCAGCTACCTTGATTGAATAATTGTTTTACACATACACAAAGAGATGTATAAATGTCCATCAGAGTTTGCGATATCTTGTTAGTTTGCTCCCACCACAAGATGGTGCAAACTCCCCTGACTAAACTTACATGGTTTTTCACATTGCAACTAGTGTACTGTTTAATGTTATTTGTTTATGAATGTCTAAATGTGCATGTTACCTTGTGTGCAGTTGTACTCATCACTACCGTCTCTGCAGTCTGGATGATCATCACACACTTTATAAAAGTCGACACACTGTGTGTCTTCGGTGCACAGGAACTGAGCGATACACACTGTGCAGAAATATGTAAGTACATATATCAGCACAGTCTCACACAAAACACAAATCTAGTGTGAACTTAGAAACGAGCATCCACAAACACAGCACTTATGCTTCTTTCTGTATTCAAGTGATACACAACTGAGTAAATTTTTTATAAGACTTTTTTTTATCAACGTAACCATGCATGCCTTAAGTGGATATAAAAGATGGTTGGATGACTGAATAAATTTACCACAGTTCCTCTCATCGAGTCCGTCGGGGCAGTCACTGATTCCATCACATGCAGGAACACACAGACCATTGAGATTACACAGAACCTGTCCTGGACATGCTGAAGTGAGAGAGAGAGTTCATTTTGAGTATGATCATATCCTAAGATATACAGTACAGTATAGAGAGTGTATTCACGGTTGCTCTGGTTATAAAGGCTGTAGTGAATCTGAAGGCCAGGTCCGGTGAGAGAAACCTCAGATCTCAAAGAGACTGACACTCTGCTGGAGAAGAAATCGATTCTCTCTGTGTATGGCTGGAGACCACGCACACCACACAGCCTGCACACAAATGCACATGCGCACAGGGTATAGCAACCATTGTAAGACATTCTCTTAGAAAGTGTACATTAGATTACAGTAAATCCCATTACAATGGGACATTAAAGAAAATTGATTCAAACTGTGCAGTTGCATTGTACTGAAGTGACTCATATTGAACTCAGATTGCTGCCCAAATGCCATTTTTGAGCCCATATGAGACCTGTTTCTGATAAAAAAAAGTTCTAAGTTTAAATCATTTTTTTTTATTAAACCCAGGCCAATTTCATATGTGCTACTGAATCCGAGTCTGAACAACCACGTCATATTTATCCGACTTTTACCCCATTGTATGTGGACAGCGGTAACTTTTATGGACGTTCAATCTGAGGAGGAAGCTTAAAGCAATCAGTGGAAGTAAAGTGAAGTAACAGAAGTAATAAATATCTCTCCTTTGTCTTCTTCTTGATATGATTTGGTTGAAATGATGGCAGCTTTTTAACTTAAATAAACTTTTTTTAACTGAAATTAAGCCACAAAATCACTTTGAATCTCATTCATGTCCATGTTGACATTTTTTATCAAAAGCCATTTCCTGCACATGCACGCATCACAGTAATCTTAACTGGGTTCATACTCAGATAAAAACCGCATGTTGTGTGTAATGTGAACAAGCACACAAAAAACATTAAAAAGTTAGAGACCTGCAGTTTGAACGTAGTCTAAGTCATTTATAATGCTCAATTATAATTTTAACTCAATCTGAATTGTGTCTCCAGCCTTGAAAATATATTTCCGGTTGTAAAAATGACAGCATAGAAAAAAAGCTGATCTCTTATTGGATAAAATTTGATTTTGGCATCTGCTGTGTGATATGGGTTTGCGTTACATGATTTTGTAAAACTAGGGGCTCCCACCACCAGATGGAGCCATCCCCCAATGTTTTCACATCTTTTTACATGTAACTGTGTAAACATATTTTTGTACAATGAATGACCATATTATGAAAATACAATAGCAAGGTTTTGTATTTAAGAACTTAAAATTCTGTGGACAGGTTAGAAAGCCATGAGAAAATGCTTACCTACCGAAAGTTTAGAAGTTTATATCACAAAACAACACAGTTGTGTACTGAGACACATATTTAGAGACCAAAACACATATGCAAATTAAAATTCTCATATGCATTTCGAGGCACTGTTTCGCAGGTCAAGTCACAAGTACACAAATCTTCACAGAAGAAAAAAAAAAATATGTATATATATCTCAGAGCACAATAATGGCCTTTAGAACAGTTGATTTTTTTATTTTTGCAACTCAGCCTGTTCCTGGGATCTGTTCAATAGGAAGCATTTCCCGGTGAATGTGACCGACCTGCGGTTCTGGATGGTCCAACTTCCCTGTGTACAAGTCTGCGTGTAACTCACTCGCTTCAGCTCATAACCTTCAAATATAAGAGCCAAACCAAACTCTGGAGCTGAAGCCGAAGACACCTATGAACACACAGAAAAATAACGAGGCAGAAACCGATATCAGTGTATAAACACATACATGCATGCACACATAGTGTAAGCTTCCTCTAGTGTGTTTTGTAAAATGATGCAAACAGTACTCACTGTGAATGTCCAGGTGCAGTTTGTGTCAGGGGGGTAATAACTGGGGTAAAAAGGGGTTTGCAAGACACCCTGAACACCTTCCACCTGCTCCAGTACAATGCTGTTAGAGCAATCTGAAACAACAAACACAAACATATATAAGCATAGTTCGGACAAATACACTTGCAGCCTTTTCTTTCATTCCGACTCAAAAGGATCACCTTTTAATAAAAATAAAACATATAGTGAATTTGTGAGCTGTAGAGGAGAGAGGAAGTTAAAACATTAGTTAACATTTCTTAATTTACTGATTAACTGAGAATTAATATTTGTGTTGCTTTGACGCGGAAAAGGTTAATCTGAAATTATTTTCCTCAGCCGTTCCAAAGTAAAAAAAATTTAATATTTTTTTTTCTATATGGTCTCACCATTTGTTCACATATTCATGCACTGTAACTAAAAATGTGACAATATTCCAGGAAATGTAATTTCATTAGGAAATACAGGATTCAGTATTGAATGCAGTGCTTAAAATTGTGAAACAAGGTCTTCTGACTCATATGAAGCTGGTCAAACTACTTTTTCAGGCATTTGGTTGGCCAACATGTTCTTATATAGGATTATGTCTCACGCCTCTGGGCTGGCAGGCTTGTCGCATCCTTTTCAAGGACGTTAAACTGTGCATGTGTGGATGAGATTTATTTTTTAAATGCATGAAGGAAACTTTCTGAGGGCATGGCTTAAAATAGTTAAATACATGAATCTTGTAATGAAGGACCTCTTACTTTTGAATTATTTAATGATTTGATGGATTGATTGACTTGTTACCCTCATTGAGAAAGGAGCGAGCACTCAGAGAAAAAGGATCCTCATAGCTGTACAGTCCCTGTTTCCAGATCACAGTCATCCATTCAGCAGAAGAGACAAGCAGAACCGATTGCTCCAATACACTGCAGCCATACAGCCTTAAAAAAAGAGGAAGAGAGACTTAGTGGATTTGGCATGTTTTTCTTATGTGAATGTGTGTACAAGTCTGTTGTTGTACTCAGAAACAAAGTTTGGGCTTCATTTAAAAAAATAGAGTGTAGAATTCAAATTAAAAGCCAGTGTGAAAAAGGCAACAATTGCGTGACCAAAATAAAATTCTGATTTGTAAAACTCATAATACAAAAAGCCCTTATATTTTCTAGAAGCCTGTATTTTATCTGCTTTCTTTTCCATCTTGTTTTATACAGATGCAGTGAGTGAAAAAGCAGAACATGAGTATTCATGAACTCTTTAATGAGTCTTGACAGTTATTTTCCTTTTAAGTTTTTAATGACTGACTTTCTTTTGCAAGCAGACAGTTGAGTTCCACTCTTGTATGATTTAAAGAGGAGGTCAAATAGTTAACATATGTTTCTGTGAATGATCAGAAAACTAATTTTTATTCTGTTTTGTGAAATCTTTCACAAGTTCCATAACGTTGCCCACTACTGGCTGGATGGCATGGACTTGTTTGGAGCAGACATAGTAAGAAAAAAAACACTGGAAGTTCTGTGATTCCAAATTCTGCTCAGATGAGAAGTTCATTTGAAAAATAAAAGATCTACTTTTTTGATGTAACAAGTAAACAAGAGTGCACCCTATTAACTTTTTGATGTTTTATATTTAAAACATGTTGCCTTCTGGGTGTCTTAACTGCCACATAACTTTGCATATGACTGATGGATGATTTTGTGCTCTTTAACTTTGGTGTGTTATGAATATTATATATTTAACCTCAAAATGTACTCTTCTATCGCTTCATTGGATCTACAATTAATTATATGAATAGCAATTCGGCATTTACAATTCAATTCAACATATGACATATACGCGTATATATATGTAAGTGTTTATAAACATTACTTTGCAAATGTACTTTATGCTCTGATTAAACAGTGTGCCCAGTATCCACTGAACAGTCTGCCCACAGGTGCCTTACTGGTAAGTACACTGTCACTTAAAGTGAACACAGAATAAGCATCTTTTTTCATTTTCTGTGCATAAGCCCTATTTATAAATTTTACATCAACTTATTGTTTTTACACTAGTTGAAAAAAAACTATAGGCGTGAAAACTCAGGCGTGAAACCATTACGTTTTCACATGTATATCACGTGTGTCATGAATGATTACATCTGTATTACAAGGCATGTTTGCCAGTGATTCAAGCTGTTATTGCACTTCCAGATTTCAGTTTAATTACAAGCATAGTAAACATCACTACACACAGAATTTGACTGCTTCACTTAAAGAAAGGACTACATTTCATGAACAGGTATGTACCTCGCATGCAACTTTGGCTAGGCCAGTTAACACAAGTGGTAGCAATACTGCAAATGTACGGCAAATAATTTGATTGCGAACGCGATTTTTAATTTAAGCGTCTGCCTCAGTGTGATTTGAGTAAAGTCTACACTCAATGTCTCCTCTATGTTGTATCTCACAGTGTTTTTGTGTGTCCTCACGAGGTGATTAGATGTTCTTCTGCTGGAGTTACTGAATCATATATGATCAGTCGATCACGACACTCGCCTCTGAGCCACTGCACCCTCAGCTCAAGGCGAGAACCCATCGGAGCCTGGAGGAGCCACCTACAAGAGGAACGCAGCGGGTTCGGGCCCTCCAAAACCAAAAGAGAAGAGGACTCCAGGGACATTGATGATGAAGAAGAAGAATTTGAGATGAAAGAAAAGTGGTAACAATCTGATCAAAAGAAGAAGGAAACAACGTTTATTAAGAATATTTTTTTCAGGAAACACTAAATTAACAAAATGAACATCTAAAATAATAATTGATTCGATTTTGTACCTTTCATACAATTTTTGTGGATTAGATTTTTTTTAATGTTTGATTGATTTCATAAAACCATAAAACAAAGTCCAAAACAAAATAAATCATACCAAAGGTGGCTTGAATAAGATCAATAACTTTGCTGTTGGATTCTGAAAAGCAAAGTACAGAAAATCAATAAAAAGCTCAAAAGAAAGAATTCAAAAAAAGACTTGCTTAAAATTTGAAGCATCTGTTTGCAATTCTAAATTCTGAGACACAATTTTTTTGGCATATTGAAATACACTAACAGCCCGCCATCAGATTAGCATCTTGAAATTTGACTTTAATTAGGGGTCTAAACAAGAAACCATGTGAGGAAAGGTTTCTAAAGATCCTCCACCAGCATATTCCTCACCAGCTAATTATCACTAGCCACAATAAGCAAGAAATAATGTACTAGTGTCATGTTATGAAAGAAAATCCACCAACTCCTGTTGGGAATTTTCAAGCAATGAAATTAAATCATTTACTGCAAGCACAAGACTATGAAAAAATAATTAGTTTAAATCAGTGAGTGAAAGTGAAAATTCTTGATTATCAACTCAGTCTAATAATCAAGACATTTTTTTTTCTTCTTTCAAAGAAAATCAGCTCTGTTGCAGTATGATCTGATTGGCTCCACCATGTTCCACTGATCATGACATGTGTTCACCCTTATTTGATAAAAAAAAATTAAAATAGAAAATTCAGTAACCACAATTATTTGTTAGGCTACAGTTCTAAAACTACAAGTTCTACGCACAAAACTACAAAAATGGATTTCAATCAAGAGATTGTTACTTCGTCACTACAAAGAGGGAGCGCTTCAAAAACGTGAATCACTTCGGCCCTCATATCCTTTGCTCTTCCTACTGGCTAGTATTTAATTGCTGATGTATTTAAAGTATGTATATTGACATTTACAAGACACCCAACCATTTCAGGGAAAGCAAAATGCATTGGATAATAATTGATCTGTAAACTTAGAGCATTGTTACTGATAATCTGAGTGTGATCATGACAGAAAGGTGTGCGTGTTACCAGTGAGGTTGAGTGAGGGCAGTAGTAGAAAGAAACCATAATAATGGCTGATCCGCTGGTCTTCACTGAATCTCCGCAGCTCTCTGAATAAACTCTGGTTGACTCGATTGGGTCTGAAATTGTCAACTTGACTCTGGGGAACTGACAGTCGCAGCCAGAAATGTACCACCACACTCCCTTCTCTGAAGAAACAACACACAGAAATGTCTTGCTTTCCGGTGAGGTGTTTTTTGACTCTTAAAGTTGGGGTGTGTAATAATCTGGATTCATTTTTGACAGCTTTGACTGTATATAACATGAACGTAGTGTCCGTGATGTCACCCAAAAGTTTCTGGAAAATTTGAAGAGGCTCAATGTGGGTATAGCCAGTAAGTAAAAATGTGTCCAGAGACATGATAGTTCTGAATATGTGTGATTGGTTGAAGATTTAAATGTTAATAAATCTTCAACAAACAAATGTAAAAATAATACACCCCCTCAGAGTGTTCATGAAGTTCACAACTGTGTATCTGAATCAACAAACCTAAAGGAGCCAGGGGTGGAAATGTGTTTTTTTTTTCCAGCTCCAACGTTGGTGAGTTTTAACATGGGAGAGAATTAGAACCTGCTCACTTCTGGAGTCAGCAACAATTGAACGGTCGAGTAACTGCAGTTCAGTCTCTTCCTATTAGCCACTATCCTGGGTAAAACTATCAACTATCTTAGGAAAAGGAGGATGTTGACCCTTGGTTGATAATTGAAATCCCAAAACACACATGCCCCAATGACCAATGCAACACTTCTTGTTGCTACACAAGATATTTTTAAAGCCCCCTGCTGATTGGCTATTAGCTTGTATTGGTGTTGAGGCGATCAAAAAACTAATCAAAGTATACCAATTATAAGGAGATAAATGCTGGAATGGGAAATAATTAATTGTAAAGATAGCAGCGCATTTACAAATTTTGATCAGTTGATCATTTAAGGACTTTTAACAAAGTTTTAACAAATAAAGAAAAAAACTAAATCTTTAAATATTTTAAATTGTATAAAAAAGCCCAACAGAAACATGAATTTACCTTAGAATGTGCATCAACCAATAAGACTTAGGCAAGCATATCTTGGAATTTCATCTGGATGCTCTGGAAGTACGTGCCATGAAACACTTACAAGAGCAGAATATTTCAGAAATGTATATAGCCGCATTGATATGAAAAAAATTAGTAGGCAAACAATACAGTTGAATAAAAATGTGAAAAATTTAGATTATTTAGAAAAATAAACAAAAGCTAGAGACTTCTTTAACATGAAGTGTTTCTCACTGCTCAGACTCACGTGAAGGCAAAAACAGCACTGGAGTTAAAGCATCTGCTCAGATCCGTGTTTATCACCAGCTTCTCCACCTGAAACAAAAACATAAAAGGTTGGATGGCTGGGTGGATGGATGGAAGGCTGGGCACGTGGATGAATTCTCACCATGTTCTGAACAGCTGAAGCTTCCTCTCTAAACTCTCTGCTCTCCTGGCTCATGAGACTCACACTAAAGTTCTTATTGAGTAGAGTAACACTGACAGAGAAGTGAAGAAGAACTCGAGGCTCGAGAATCCAAATTTTGTACTCTACAAACACACAAACACACAATGAATTTGCACACAAATATATTCAAGCAGTTAATATTAACGTCAAGTGTAGAAATGTAGTACTTGTATTGTTTATAGTATTAAAATTTTTAATAGCTTGCATGATCCTTCAGTTGAAGAGACTCCAGAATTGTCCATGTTGTCCAATGACAAATGTATCAGTAGTGCCGTGAATCTTGTCAGCAGCTAATTATCCCAGATCTTTATTATTGTGTATGTATTTGTGTGGGTGTACGTTTGTGTGTGAGACCGTGAGTCTATCTGTGTATCTATCTTTACCTAGAAAGTACCAGAGTAGACATGACGATCCCAGCACACCGATCACAATGAAGATGATAAGGATGATGATTGGTCGCTTCCTGATGTGCTTTTGTTTCTGTGCTGAATTTGTACTGGGGCAAGATTTCTGGAGGTAAACACAAATACATTCATTTGATTTAATTAACATTCATCCATGAACCCTCTGTCAGACTTCACTTACTAACAATTACGGAGCAAGTTTTTGTGATTGCTGAAAAAAATACTGACCACTTTTTCTTCACAAAAATCTACATGGCTCAAATTATAAAACTGAAACTACATTGGTGAAGATTCATTTTGTTACAAACAAATTGCTTTGATTAAACCAGGTATCTTCGAATGACCAAGACTATTTTTGTTGATGATTACTGTACCTGAAGAAAAATATAAAAGTTAACCCTGCAGTGTATTTTCTAACAAGGAGCTACCAGTCAAGGTATGCTAATACCTTATGCTTATGCTAAATACAACAAAAATGTAAATATGAGGAATGGAATTAGCTTCTTTTGCTCATTGCATTGAAAACCTGAAATTCTTTATTCATAACATAAATTCTGGGTATAGAGTGCACCACTGTTTTAAATAAGCATACAATGACTAAAATATTACTACTTTTACAAAAAATGTTGTATTTGACCGACAAAACCAAATTTACTCTCATTCTCTTATATAAATATTGGTAAAACTGTGTCAGGTTCACACAATGAGAGCCGTCTTACTGTTTGTGCCTCGGATTCTTGAATAGGGTCCATGTTGACCCTGTCATTGACCTCCAGGTGAACCGAACCGATTCAGCACGCGCTCAGATTCATCCTCGGTTCGGGTTCGGTTCTGTGCAGGATTCAGGCCTCACATTTCCAGCAACTCTCGTCTCTTCATTTTTTCTGTCAGTGTTTGCGGGGATCAAAGTCCGCCAGGGACTTGTGGTCTATTATTGATCGATCACCTGCTGATCTCAGAACAGTTCGTTTCATCTCAATTCGCTAGAGATTCATCACCATCATTGGGAATAAACCGCGAATAACGGAAATCATGACAACAGCTCACACCCAACAACGAGCGCGGCGCGCACCTGAGTGACGTCACTAAGAGAAAACCCAAACACACCTGTGGAGATGTAGTTGGTTAGGATTGTTTTATACGGATGTGTTTTAAGCGTTTGTTCTCCTGACATTTCTTAGATATATACATTTATTCGATATCGGGAGCACTATTATGGAATTAGGAATTTGAATTGATTACATATTGTGAACAATTACCTTTCGTCCCATTTACATTTAACTATTTGAATGTGTGTGAACATGCAGAATCTGCCAAACTCGAGAGTTTTTAGCAAATCTTATTCATTGCAATCCAAAGTATTATAATGACATTTTATGTTGACATATTATATACGATTAAATTGAAAGTCACAATCATAGATATTCATAATTGTTAAAACTAACAATTCACTTTAACAATTTAATGTTTTATAACTAAATTTTACGTAAGATTAATTATTTTTTCCCTAAATAATTTTGTTTCCTATAATGCATAAAGAAAACACAATCGTTGCAAGAACATCCCTCCATTTGTGTTCTTTACCCACTTCATATGTTTTGCTGTTGCAGCTCACATATAGATCAAAAGGTCACGTTGGACACAGGTAAGGGTCGCCAGCCAATTTCGGAGCCAGATTCACACCAATTCACTCTCACACAGGGAATTTGGAGTAGGTAATAAACCTGAAGCATGTTTTGGACCATCTAAGTGAGAGTGACCTACTAGGTGACCACGCTAGAACGTGTAACATAGTCTCAATGTAACCTTCAAGTAATGCATCAACAGCTAAAATTGCAACTCTGTGCCAAAACTGAAATTTAATTTTATATTTTGTGAATGATGTTTAAGTTAAGATTGGATTATAAATTATAATATATTAGTTATAAATATTAATAAATTCATTTGGACTGAAAAACACTACATTAAACTAATTTACATCAATTCTTTCATGCTAGCAAGATTGGTTAGGACATAATAACCAGTTTCATTTTTAAGTCTAATGAGCATTACAATCCATTCAGAGAGCCAAGAACACAAACTTAGAGCTGTAGTGTAAACGTCACTCTGTACTCAATTTTTCATTAGCTACTTTTTACTTTCACTTGATTTGACAGGTAACTTTGATTCCTTGAGTACATTTTCACGGATTGAAATAGTTTTACTCTTTTCACCCCAGTCATTATCCATCTGCAATTAAACAATGTGTAAATAATATATTCAAAACTGACATGCAAATTCCATTTACAAAATGTTTCAGTTCCATTTCCATAATCAGAAAAATATGTACAGAAACAAACATGAAATAAAGAAACCAGAAAACCAGCAGGGGATTTGATGAAAGAAATTCCTTTATTATATTAAAAGCACACTAAATAAGTTATGATTATTAAATGATAAAAATGCAGTGCAGATATGAACAGTTTAACAGCACGAACTCACTGACAGCTCCTGAAGGGTCACAAATGAGTGACTGAGAGAATGAATAGCTGAGTACTTCTTTTTTTTTTAAACCCAGATGTATTTGAGAGTACTTGTGAGTGAAGTGTGTGGTCAGATCTGGTCATGTGCAGTGCACATTTGATTATTCCTGTTTGAGAACATGTTTCAGGGACTATCAATGTATATTGTATGTGAGTATGAGTGTGAGTGTGTTTGTCCTGAGTGGATGGCAGGATGACAGTGAAAAGAGGGATGTTGAATATAAACTCAGAGAAGAATCAGTAACATAGTTTCTCTTTGTTTACCAAACAGATGGGAACACAGAGACACAGACCCAAGAGAGAAATAAGTTACTAAAATGACATTGATAAATAACATGAACAATGACATTTACAACAGCAAACAACAAAAAAATGTCAATAAGTACAAAAACAGATACTGTGGAAAATCCAAGAGACCAGTAGGCAAAAACAAACCAGCCACACAAACACGCGCACACACACGCACACACACCAGGGGAGAGAGCAAGAGAGAGATTCATTTTGCACCAAAAAATACAATATTTAGAAGAATCTTAAAAACTAGTAAACATTGACTCCCATGGTACTGGTTATAACATTCTTCTTGATGTAAAAACCACCTTAGGGAGAGCCTTAACTTTTATTTGGCATAAGCTGTTATAAAAAGTTAGATAAACAGTTGTTTGTTTTGGTTAAATGAAGTACTCAGTTTTATTGATTAAGTTAATTTTATTGCTAACTTTTATTGATTAAGTTAAGTATTTATTCATAAATATCTTACACCATTTTTTTACAAGGCATCCACAACCCTATTCATTTATTAAGTTCCCATGTGTCTTGAAAAAAGTCCAAGAAGCTTAATGTCATATAAATGTAATGGAATCAATTGGTGTCAAAGATGAGAAATTGATTGTCAATTTGAAATTGCTAATATTTAATTAACTGACCCAGCCGAAGCTCCAACCAGCGACCTTCTTGCTGTGAGACGACCGTGCTACCTACTGCGCTAAAGTGACGTTCACTATATACATTAAAAGATGCTCTTTTAACTTTTTAATCATAATTTAGTTCAATAACTAAAACGTTTGAATTTGATGTACAAAAAAATGATTAGTTTTGTTGTATATTTGATAAATCTAAAGAATGTGAGGCAGCTAGTTTGTTAACACTGTTTAAAGTGTGTTTAAGAGCCTATAAACAGAAAAATTTCTTTCCTAGGCCATATAAACACACACAGATCAACTGCAGAAGTTCATATAAACTCAAATATGTCCATCTGTGCTAACACAAACAGTCTAGGATGGAAACTGAGCACCTGTTGGTGGTGATTTCGCTTCGGTAGTCTTACAATCTCTATTTATAATCATTTATTTTTATTCTTGGCTGTTTTACACAGCAGCGGGGTGGGCAGTAGCCTGGGTTTATTGCTTTTGTGAAGTAAATATTTAAAAACCTTTCAAAATAAAATAAAAAATATTTGCACTATGATCTTTTTCGTAACAAGACCTGAAATTAGAGTAAATTAAACATAGTAAAATGAACTTAAGACCAATTAAACAATTGGGATTTAAAAGGAGAACTTGTTAAATAACATTAAAAAATGATTAGCTTAGTCTCAATCAATCACACCAACCCCGCTGAACTAATTGAACAATTCTACAGTTCCACCTTCACTGTTATTTAAAAAAAGAGGAAAATAATGAAATGTTACTCAAGAGGTCCATACCAAATCTAATGAAATGACGGGAATGGTTTTCCATTCTGTCTGAACCAACAAATAAACATTTACTACAGACATTAAACAGCTCAGAATAAGCTCAAACCAGATGAAACTCAGGCCCCAAAAAAACATGAATATAAATTATTTTGGAAGCTATCTTCGTTTACAGCCTAAAATCTTTAAACGGTACATGTCTATACAGACTTCCTGCACATATACTACAAAATAGTTGTTTGTTCATTAATTCAGTGGATTAATCCTAATTAGGGTCTGCTGGCATCACTCCAGCTAACATTGGCCAAAATGCAAGGTGTGCAGGTGGAGAGGTTTTGCTTAAAAATTCATATAGTAAAAAATAAACAAGAACTTCTAAATAAAAGAACTTTGCTAGTCCTGGAGATTTTATACAGGTTACGACTGAAGTTATTCCACAAGGGTTTATACCTTAATCTGAATTTTGTAATGATGTTCTGAACACCACTTTTCTTCCCCATGAGACATGACTTCATCATAAACACAAAATAAACCAAGAAAAACAATACCAAGAACAATACAGAGCAAAATGTCCAAATCGTCTAATTCATATAATGTCCAGAAAACACTATTACCGCCTCAACTCCATTTATACCAATCAGCATCTTCTACTGAGAAGTAGAGCTATTCGAATTCCTTTTTGGACAAAGGGGTATGGCTGAACGACTACATGGCTGTTAAAAAAAAACAGAGCCACACCTCTTAGAAAGTGCTGAATATGTCAACAAAGTGTTGGTGAAAACATTTTTATGTAGCTTTAAGGGTTTACTAGTTCAATGGGCAAAAAATCGCTTTCCTTCATACTCTTGCTTTATGGGTTAGGGATTCGTTCTAGAAATGGAATTGCACAAAACTCTTAATTCTACTGAGTTTCTCTTTTTGTAGTAATTTTCTGTTAGACATGGTTGAATAGGAAGCTTATTTTATTCTGAGGAAGCCTGCTTTAGTTTTGCTCAGCACAGTCTCTCGTTTCTGCTCCACCAGAACCCAGTAGACCTCAAACAAAGCTTTGTTTCCCTTTAATGGTCTCTCTCTCTCTTTCTCTCTCATCCACACTCATTCAGAGCTGCTCACAATGGATAACACAGGTTTTTTTGACTGAGGAAGGTGATATTTGAGTCCAGAGGAATCTGTGCAATGCGTTTTTTTCTTCTTCTCTCGATTCAGGAGAGCAAACAAGACAGTTTGTGCACCAACAAAATCAGCAACACTCACTCACTCACCCACTTACTCACTCACTCACTGATTCTCTCTCTCTCTCTCTCTCTCTCTCTCTCTCTCTCTCTCTCTCACACACACACACAGACACATTTTTACATTCAATCTCTGGCTGTGTCCGAAAGCTGGAAATAGCTGCCTTTGGAGGATGCATATAGATTTCCGGAAGGCTACAATGCATCCTCGTCTTACTTCACTTCCTGTCACTCCATTGCAGTTTGTTAAACTAAAACGTTCCATTGAAAATTGCACTCAAGACAAACATACATTTTTTACCCAAGTATTTATATGTTGATCTTTTTTTATTGAAAAGTGAGTGTTGTAGTATGTAAATATTTAATGATTAATAAAAGTCTCTTTCTTTTTGAGATGCCTCACAAATGCTACAATTGCAGGAAGTGATACAGCAAGACTGCTGCCTAAGCTTTCGGAGGTTGCCCATCTCCCACCAACACACGTGCACACTGACACAGAATCATGTACAATGAACACTACTAGGGCACCCTTGAAAGATTCTATTAAAAATCATGAATGAAACCAAAGATAATTCATGTCTTTTCACACTGAGTCTCAAAATGTTGTTTAAAAAGTTCACACATAAAAATAAACACTTAATTTGCCAAGCAAACACTTAACACATATATTTTATCCTTTCAACACTGCCACACACTACTTTTTTGCGATTCACAACCGTGTTTTGCATCATCAATCAGTATAGCTGCTTTCTTGATAATTTCAGTCTCCAATCATTGATCGGAGTCATTGATCTGAATCAAAATTATTGGTAATAATTACTGTTTGGTAAAGAGGGGAAGTCACTGTCTATAAGGCCTTAAATGCCACAGGGCCTTAAATTGATCTATTTGACAGAATTGGTCTATATGACAGTGGGCAGTTTCTATATTGTAGTTTTTGATACATTTAAATAAATTGATGATAATAAATGTAGTACATTTTAAGTTTTAGAAGCATTGACAAAGAATTGCAATCGAAGAGTCACAAATTGGCAAAAAGACATGATTTGGTGGATTGAAAATGAAGAAAATGAAACATAATGCTAGGTAAAAACCACCCTTTCAGAGTTGTCATGAACTTCAATTTAAGCAATATTTTTTAAATAAAAGCAATAACATTTTAAAATATGTTATTAGCTGTATTTGTTTTACGAGAACCTGCTCATATCTGGAGTCAGCCTCAAGTAACAGGAAACAAATTGCAGTTCATTCACTTCCTATTGAGCATTGTTATAGATAGCAGGAGATTTATCCATTTAGATGGCAACAGTGACTAAAAGGGTGTGGCGAAAGTGACAAGGTGATTTTACATATGGTGAAATGACTAACTACAATGCCTACCATTTAAAAAATAGAAATACTTATTATTTGTTGGGCATTCTACTCTTAGTGCAAGGTTTCTTTGTGTGACAATTTTTCACAAACATTTTGGACTCAGTGTGTAAAGATTGCAAGGAAGTTGTTCTCCCCTATGGTTGTGTTCATGTGATCATTTCAGACATTGCATGAGACAGGGGGCTTGAATAAACAATTTGAACCCAGTTTTCATTTATTCAACTCCCAGATTGGACTGTTTGATATAAGGGTTCTCCAGTAAGTAGTGGTAGTGCTCATAATTTTCCAACATGTATTTTGGAGCATACATATGCTCTTTAGGGTCTGAAGGTGGATATTCTTGCACAGAGCCATCGAACCAGCCACCGGTTCTAATCAGTTCCCGGATATAATTGAGGTCTCGTTTGTCCTCATAATCTCCCCATCGGGGAAAGTCTCCATTTTGGGCAGAAATGAGTTTAAAGTGAATCCCCTCTGGTGTAAAACACCATGAACAGTGCCAGCCTGCAAAGTGAAATGGACTTCCGATTGACCACTGCACTAAAATGTGTCCGGTATCATTCTCATATTTCCGAAATCCTGGCATGGTGTAGTACTCCCTCCTCCGAAGCCGAATCCCATCGTTTATCATAGACATCCTTGAGCATTCCGACAGTGCAACCCGAAACCACCTCCAGGGATCCCAGTTGCTTCCAAAAAAACCCATAGAGGGACTTGCGCATATGGATAGCAAATGGCTCGGTCCAACCATCAAAAAGCTTCAGGAAGAGCACTCCATCAGAAGCTGGGATTTCATCCGCATCGTTGATGAGGAAAACATCATCTGGTCGCAAACCTACAATTCGAGCCATTCCATTCCGGGTGAGGAACGTTCGAAGATAATCGTCTGCGATCCATCCATCCTGGCGGCCTCCATCCGGAAAATGATCCAGGAAAACATAAAGAATTTTGTGTTGCACGTAATTATAGGTTCCATTGAGCAAAAGGTTCAGGAATCTTAAAGGACGCCTCTCTCCATAGGCTGTGAAGTTTGACTCACAGACAAGGAAAAGATCCACGGCCTGGAGCAGTTCTCGAAACCGAACGTGCAAGAGATCAAATTCATGATTCACATTGATGGCATTTATGACACGACGAGGTACCTCTCTGGGCGTCAGTCTCTCTTTTGTAGGTAAATTGGAGTGGTAAACCATAGTGGGGACACCGCAGTAAGGGCCGTGCCAACCTGGTCGACAAACACACTTCACCAGGCGTTTCCCTCGCTTTGGCTTCCCTCGAGAAAGACCTGAGTCTTCCAGTGATTTTCCAGACTCATCAGGTTTCTGCAATATTCTCCGCTGACCGAGTCTCTCTGCTCTGGGACTTGCATCATCTTCTGGTAATGGTTTCCCAAAAGTAAAATCTGCGTCCAAGGATTGTGCAAACTCATCTGTCTTTTGCAATACTCTCTGCGGAGTCACTTCTTCAACATAAGACTTTATATTCCTGATTTTGAAATTCACAGCTAGTGTCCCTCTACCCAGACTGGTTTTATCTACAGCCTTTCCAGACTCATCAACATTCTGCAATATTCTTCGTTGGCCCGTTCCAGGTGTGCTGGTTTTAGCTTTCATGACTTCATCTCTAGGTGGCGCTACCTCTGTTCCCTTTCGGAAGCAAAGAGCACCTGCTTTGGTTCGGACAAAATAACGTCCATGATCTTCCTGAAGATTATGTGTTTGATGGTGGAGGTTCCCTAGGGACTTCAGAGGATCTGGAGTGGATGGACGGCGGGGTTGAATCTTTATTGAGAGGGTTCTCTGTGGGTTGGGAATCGGCTCAGTCAGGCTGCTAGCTAGATGATGCATCTGATGAAGGAAGAAGAGTGTATAAGATAATAACTATGTGTTTGTAACAGGAAGAGGTCATTTTCACTCTTTTGGTTGTTTATGTGAAAGACACAAATTTTAGAGGGTTACCTCAGCAGTGCTTGCTTTTGTCTCTACATCTCCAGGTCTTATCCATGGTCCTGGAGCTCCAGGATCCTCCAGGTCTCCTCCAGGCTGAGCCCTTCCTTCCTCAGACCTGCAGAGACATATATTTTTAAATATTGTACGATATAATATACCAATCCATGACGTTCAAAACTTGCAAGACTCTCTCACGATACCTCAAGGTCCTCTGGTCTCCCAAACCAACCCGATGCGCTTCTTCTGGGACCATACTTGTCAGTGGATTCTTCCCCTCCTTCCAGAAAAATCCGGTCACCATGATGAAGGATCTGATGTTGGGGTAGGGCGCAGAAAGCTCCCTGAGAAGGGACACATAATGGAGGGCCTTGTAGTAGTGGAGAAATGAGATGACACACAGGCCCACCGTGCAAATTAAGAACACCCTGTGGCGACGCATTTTCATCCTGCAAGAGGGGAGGGAGAGGGTGTTAGTGTGAGAGAGAGATATTAATAGAGCAGTAGTTTGCGTGTCTGTGTATGAAACCAACAGTATGAGCAAGAGAAAGTAGTTATAAAGAAAAAAATGATTGGTTGATTAAAAAAGCAGAACTGGATAAATGGAACAGGACGAGGCTGTGTTTCAAGGTTACTCACACACACACACACGCACACACACGCACACACACCCGCACACATGCACACACGCACACACACACGGGTTTTTCACACTATCTTTTTGAGGAGAATCATAAACAAGAACAAACACAATAAAATCTATTCATAAAGTTAACAGACAACAAACTCCCGCTGTCCAACTAAACTCATGCTAATGAATCAAACAGCTGCTTTCATCATTTACCCACAGTCTGTGTGTGCAACACTGAGCGGCTTGCCTGGAGATCCTCAACGAAAACAACAGAAAACTGATAACACACATAAGAAACAAAATTCACAACAATGCACTCAAGTATCAGATGAAGGAGGGTCATGGAAAACTCAAGGACTCGGACACCCTGTGGCTGTGTATGAGTGTCTTATTTTGCATTATCTGTACAAAGAATTTGTAATGGAAAACACCAACTGAACTGTGCCTCACCGAGGTTGCTAAGAAATAACTTTTGTTCCTTTGGTGTTGATTTGCAGCCTAATATGTTATGTTGCTATTATGTTGTATGGCTTTGGAATACTGTGGCTTCTTAGTTGGTAGACGGAGTGTAACACAAGAGAGTTTATGTCTGTCAAGCATTTTTGTGTAGTTATGAATACATGAATATGGGGCTATTTATACGGAATTCTAGTATCTTCCTCTATAAAGGTATAGATAAAGGTATAATTTAATCTGTTTTTGTAATGTTTCTGGAAAGATATAGCTTTCTTGTGACTAGCAAACCTGTCAGCATGCTTAATGTGGTCTTGTTAATTTTTTACTCAATCACATGCAAAAGGTCCAAATAGACCTTTAGTAATGTATTATGACAAAGGTAAATTTGCAAAAGTATAATAATACTTCCCATAAAATTAGGTTTACAGTTTATTAGTTATAATTTTACGGGTTGCATGAGCTACCTGGTTTTATATATTTGTAAATCTCATACAGCAGATGGAAAAATATTGCATAAAATAATACACAACCTAAAAGTGATACTCCATCATAAAAATGACAATTGTCATTGACCATGATTGACTTTAAAACTATTTGTTTTCCACACAAACACTTGTGAATTCACTTCCTGTGTGTGGCTGTGGAAAAGAAAGCAGTTTAAAAGGGTTATTTGATTATTTTGCAAATTGATCATTTTGAATCTCATTTTGAAAAGCTTGATGGAAAGGGCTTGGGCCTTTACTTGGCTACTTACTTGGCAGTCTATTGCAGTCATTTCCCTCTCAGATTTGATCCAATATTCCTAAAATAATTTTCCAGGGATCAATGAGGAAAACTCAAAGTATACCTTTAACGTATCTGTAATAGAGCTACTATAAAATTATTCTGTTCATCTGTTTTGTTCAGCTGACAGTGAAACCTCATTACTCAAAATGTCTAAAAACAAACAAAAAACCTGACATTTTTCTATTCAGGAGTTAGTGGGAAAATCTGTGTATATGATGTGTTCAGAACTATTTTAGCTCAAAGAAGCACCCTCCAGCACTGTGGATAGATGACTGAGACAAGAGATAAATGATTGTTAAAAGGTTTGAGGTAAGCGATCTGTTTTTACTTCTAGTCAGGACATACGGTGGCAGATTTGAGGAAAGTAAATCAAGTGTAGTGTTCAAGCATGAGGGAAATGCAGCTTCTGTGAGTGGACAACAAATAGATCTGAACGGAAGGACTTGTTAAAGCACAGCACAGCCTGGCCCAATAAAATACACTCTCATCAAGAGCTCTCATCTCAAAATGCGACCATTTTCTCTTAAGACAGCCCCTCGCCCCACACAAAAACAAATCAAACTTATCTGAACTGATTTGGCAGTAGTTGTGCTTGAAGCTTTATGTAGAAGGAGAATTATTTTTTGTGCATTTATAACTTAGAAAAAGCCAACTGAAATGTAATGTAAATACAATGAGAGATGTATGAGAGAATATGAAAATGTATCATAATAATAGGCTGGAAATAAATTTTGTGCCACTTAAAATAAGTGCTATGACTGGTATTCTAACATAAATTTTAAGATAATAAATGCAGACAAACTGCTATTTTGTATTAGAATAAAAAAAGCTGAGAGAAGGTTGTCAGGAACAGGTACTAATAGGTATCAGAAATTTTGATAATTCATAGTTAGTTAAAATTAAGCTGCAAAACCAAGTAAAATCCACTGACCATTATAATTCTCCATTTCTATTACTTTTCTGGTCAGTACCAAACATGTCAGATTGTGCTACATTTGAATTCCGAGCTGAAACGAGTTTGATTGTTGTGGAGACAAAAATACACACATATATATTTCCATAAATAATGTATTATGCTAGTATTTACAGTTAAATGCACATAATTACCATAATAAAGACCCTGCGAGCTTGATCCAGTTATGTATATGTGTATACAATTATTATTTTTGCAAAAATAATCCCATTAATGACCCATTTATGTACGTCTGATACACAGAAACTTCCCTCAGTCTCCTGCTGTGTCAGGTTTGTATCCATGGAAACGCATCAAACGTCATGAGTTTAAAAAAAAATGTTGAGCAGTCTAACACAGTTCTGAACAATGTGTCTGTGTGCATGTTTATGATCACAATGGAGCTCATTCTCTTGTGCTCAGTGTCTGTCCGGTCAACAAAAACACTGCCTCTCTCTCTCTCTCTCTCTCTCTCTCAAAAGAAAGGAGAAAGGCAAGAGAAAGAGAGACAGTGAGAGAGACCAGGAAAATCTTAACATTATTCAATGTTAACCCTTATTGTCCTCAATGCAAATAAATAAAATGGGAATGCAACAACTTGCTTATTTAAACTCTCAGGAAACAAAAGTGCACACTACAACCCCATTGTTAAGCTGTGTTTGTTGTGAACGTTTCATCAAATGAGGTTTCAATGCACATTACGCATTAACTGTATGCAAGCTATTGTGTTTCCCAACGTTCGCAGGTTATATAAACACACTTACACGTAAGTTTCTTCGAATCAGCTATATCATGTTGTACTCCTGGAAGTGGACACACTTCTTGTAAACTGAATACACAAAAAAACAAAAAGGAAGAAGATGGAGAAAGACCAAAATAGAGACATAAGAAAACTCACAAAACATTCCCAAACTGACCCAAACCCACAGCCCACAATCTTTCTAACACATACACACAACCAAATGGCCATATACATCAACACATCCAAATGAAATGCATCCATAATTCAGATACGGTGAGAAGAAGAAACCAGCAAAACATCCCACACACTCAGCAGTGGAGGAATGAATCTGTCAATATCAACAAAGCTGAACAGCACAGTAAGGCTGATGCTTTGAGACAGGAAACAGTCATCACTGAACAGGAAGAGCACAGCTGGAGGTGACTGTGTGGCTGAAGGAAGCCTGTGGAACGTTCCATCTCATACACACTCAGAGGTCACGCACAGGGCGCCTCTCCATTTTGGCTTCAGTAGGTGTGTGCTCAGCTGAAAGGAGACACTGTGACGCAAGCATGCGCACTGCCCCACACACACAGCTCAATGCGTGTGGCTGCACTACTCAGTCAGGGTTTTGATCGCATTTGCTTATACATTTCAAGTGGTAACTCTGGTATCTTGGTTCTGATTAGTCATTGAAGTGATCAGATTTGTAAATTAAATGACTATTTACATTAAGAAGGAAGTATGATCATATAACACCAATTCTAGCCTTCCAAACAAACACTCCTGAACATTCACCTTACCACATCTATAATTACTTTTATAACAGAGTACTGTAAGAGATACTCAATGTTTAACACATTAAGCAGTGTTTTAGTGTCTGTTCCTGTTTTCTTAAGTTGCAATCACTTTGATACCCTCTGCTTATAAAATGTGTTAACTTTCTGTTTAAAACGTTTAATAACTATGCTATTTACTGAATTATGCCATGGGTTTCAGACAAAACCCAGAGAATTGGCAGAAAATGGAAATCAATTTGATGAATTATTCAATTAAATAAATTTTGTTTATAAAGTTTGTCATGACTTGTTTTTGAATCTGTTTTTCTACTGTAGATACCAGTCAACACAAACCTACCAGATACTAAACATTCAATCAAGCTATCCAGCCCTTCGCCACTCCTCAAGGTTTTTTTTTTCTGTGTCCAGGTTGCTTCCTGGCCATGGACACCTTAATTGGACAGCTAGCGTAGTACACGTATTTATTATAAATGAGTGAATTCATGACATGTAAGATCGCCATGCCTTGCCAATCTTGTAACTTTACCAAATCATCACAGTCTGCCCAATACTTGATCTATTTTCTACTCTCAGTTCCTTTCCCTCCCATTCAGCCCTCATGCCACACTGACCAGCATTACAGGCTGTACCTAAGCTTATACTTGTCTTAAAAAGAAAACGATACAACAAAACACATTTAAAATAACAATTGACATCAGAAAAAGAATATGGCTACTCAAACAAGCAATAACTGTTTCAAAAGCACATGACAGTTCAATAAAATACACAAGGCCAAACATGCATACACGTTACTATTGTATTACTACTTTTTTCACAATGTAGCCATTTAAATAATCCATATTCATTTCTGACTGTTTATCTGAATTACATTAAACCACTTATCTTTATAGATGAACCGATGGATGTTTAATAAAAGTATTTAATTATCCATTGACGAAACAATCACTAAAAATGTAAATGAGACGTTTTACCAGAGATTATCAAAAATACTTCATGCACAACCACACAAACAAACAAACACACGCACACTCACACACACATAAGATCTGCTCAGAGTGCATCACCAAAACACAGATGTGACCCAATATTCCAACTTTAAAAATAATTACAATATTTGCTGGAAAAAATTGTTTGATTTTCAAACTTAGAATCTAAATATTTAAAACCACAGGATTTAGATTAAGAGAATCAATGAAAAAGAGATGCCTAAAGATACGAATAAAGAAAAGGTGTGAATGTGGGGGTAAAGCTAAAAATGAATGCATTGAGAAAAAAAACCCAAAGATTTAAATTCTCTTTTCAATCTGTAAAAAACAAAGACACAACTATGACTTCAAGAATGTCTTGCCATTATGGAATTTAATGTCACTCTTATTTGAATGGAAAGTAAGTATCAGATTTGAAGACACATTTAGAGGGTGTTTCTTTCTGCCACAGATTTAGGTTCCAACCATTTGGATCTTAATCTTAATGAAAAAAGCACACAGTAAAGGAGCAAAAAATGTGCGTGCTATAAACTAATCCCCTTTAGCATGAAATGAACAAAAATGGAAAGGATTTTGTTTCTTTAGAATTTCATTACATCACAGTTACTTTATCAACTCTGACAAATAAATATATTTTTCTTCTTCATAATTAAAATAAGCTTTTGGTTTCTCTGCACTATATTATGTCTCTGCCCCTTGTTTGTCAAGGTTTTCATTATTGATGAATAAATAACATTACATCACAAGAACTGAATATGCACAGACACAAACTCAAATTTATCACCAAACCATCAGGAATCCATCTACAGCTCCTTGCGCCCGCCTGCTAAATTGCGCACACTCAAACGCAAACAACCATATGAGCTGATGAAAACTCAACATCTGCTCACCGTGTGCCACATACAAAGAGGGGAACACACAGGTCAGTCACCTGTGAGCTGAAACTCAATCCTCATCATTATCTACAAAACTCCCGAGCAGAACCAAAAGAAGAAGAAAACAAGCACCCACACAACAAACAAACAATTGTAACCAGATTACCAGAACACCTGTCAGCCAGAATTAATTGATCAGCTCATAATTCAATACACAAACACAGAATTTGTAGATGTATTCATATCATTCCTCTGGTTCGCTACGTTAATGGGACTAGCTCCAAGGACGCACAAAAGCTGTAGAATTAATCATTATCTGGTACGACGCTGGAGGCCTGATGGCTAATATTAACTGCACTGTAAAACAATGGTGAAGTCAGTTAAGTTAATTTTACAGAAAATATCAATAGTTTTAACAATACTATTATTTAAAATGGTAAATCACTGTGTTATGTTTTGCTTTTACATGGAAGCAAAATAATATGACATGTAAAGGTACTTAAAAACAGCACAAGCCTGTAAATTTTATGGACTTTTTTCTAAATTTAGATTGGCTGTATTTAGAGTGGTGTGTTCGTTGAAAAAATAATTCAAAAATATTTTTATCAACAACGTTCTGTTAAAAAACAAAACACTATTTTATAGCGTGTACTGCTGTTTTCCCCAGCATTCTGAGGGGAGTACGTGTGAAGGTGAGTTATCAGAGAAATATCCCAGCTGGACAAAAAAATATTAACTCAGCATATGGAAAGGTTCTCCAAACTTTAGACAGATGAGGCTGAAATCGAAGCCGAACATCTCCCAAGTGACCTGTACTCTGAATTTTTTTTTATCTGAAAGCTCTTTGAGGGGAACCTTTCCCTCCAGCACCATAGTATAGTGAAGAACCTGAAGCTGATCCTGAAGAGTAATGCATCTTCATCTCTTAAATAATACACCGATATCATTCTTAAAAAGAGCCAAACTATAATTATTGTGATGTGAATCAAAAGGTTTTTTGTCCAATTTCTAGGTGAGTTCATGCTTTTATTCAGTTGATACAAAATACATCTGCTGTCCCTCTCCTGTAGCATACAACACAACGTTGGTTTTATTGAAATATAATTAATTTCAATGTAAGTAGAAAAACTCATATTTCAAAACTGTGTCCATTTAACTACCCACACAACCAACCATCTATTTATCTCCCTTCCCTCCCTTATCTTCCTTTACCTGAATAAAGTGATCAGAGCAGACAGCAAAGTGTGCAACTGCAGAGCAATTCAGTTTTCATCTGGCATAATATAAGGCATCAGATACAGTAGATGGAAGTCATTTTGGGTAAAAACACTGTCTTCGCCAATTTTTAGTCAACCAATTTACCCACCCAAGTCCAACTTTTTTCTTTTCTTGTTCTTTTTTTTAAATCACGTTGCAACTCAACCAATAGAGAAGAGGCAAGAAAGAGACTTTCATCTGTATCCACTTCCACCAAAATGGACAATCGTGCCCTTTTTTATTTATCTTTTATTGGATATATATATATATATATATATATATATATATATATATATATATATATATATATATATAACATGTTAACCTACTAATTCAGATAACTCCTACAAAGATTTTATTTATTTTTTATCATTGTTTTTTTTTTAGAAATGACAAAAAAACGAAGTTTTAGGATGAATTGAAATCTGCTATTCACCCTAAGGAGAACTCTGACTGGCCAACATAACTTCAGGCAAGTGAAACCATATATGTGTAGATGAGATTTGCTTTTTACACTGGAAGGAAGAACTCAGTTCTAAAAATACTCATGCCCATGTTCTCAGAGGCTGATCTTTGCAGACTGTAAATGTCATGGAAATCACTGTTAATATAAATAACACATTTCTTTCCTTACACATTCCCCGTGCAGCATTGGTTGTTTGTACATATATAGTCATATTTCACTCCCTGGCATTACATTATATCAGAAAGTTTGTGTCAAAAATTCAGTGTCTGACAGCTGTTCTATAAAAGACTATGCAAAGCCACATGCAAAACTTGGCCAATTGGAGGCCACCTAAAACTACTTATAATACATTTTCCTGAAGACTGGCACAGACTCTCATACATGTTATATTTGATTAAAAAAAGCAGTACTATATTTATATAACATTTTGATATCCATTTAATTTGAGCTCCATGAGCAGTTAAAAACAAAACAGTATGTGATTAAAAAAAAAAAACTATTCATGTGTGGCAACTAAAAAGTGCCTTGAAGACATATCTGAAAATATAGAGAAATGTCAAAGTGGATTGAATGGATTTCATACACTGGGCTCTGAAAGCTTGAGAATATTATAGCTGTAATGTCCATTCAATTTAACTTCATTAACACTAGTATGTTTATGTTTCTGATTGAGGCTCAGAGAAGCAATAATCACAATTCATCATCTGATGCAGCATTTCCACACAGACTGAGGCCTGTACATACACACATTATCAAATCACAGTTACACTGGGACACACACACACACATACGCACCCTGAACCTCGATGATCTGCAATGTCAAGCAGAACCAACACAAGCAGACCCACATCAGGATCCAGAAGAAGCATCGAGCACAGATGCTGCTCCGCATCCGGCGTTTGTGTGCAAGCCTCTGCTGCTGTGTGTTGCCTCCCATAGCTTCCACATCATTGTTTGTAGCCTATGTATTTTGGACCCCCCCCCCCCCTTCCCACTTTCTTTCTGAGATTTTGGTGTCTGTGATTGTTTCTCTCTACATCTGCCCAAATCTGTGTTTTCAATATGCTTCAGTCTGCGTCTCACCCATCTCCCGATGCTCTCTCCCACTCTCTCTCTCTTTCACTGCGGATGAGGGTGATGATGAGGATGAAGATGATGGCGAGTCTCGGTGCACCGCAGCCGTCTTTCTGCTTCGGGCGGGTCGCGCGCGTGTTTTCCGTCCGCTCGTGAATCCATGATCCGCCGCGGAGGAAGAAAAACACCGCGTGATCGAGCAATAAACCCGTCCGCGCGGCACAAAACACCCGTTAAATATCCATCCACCGGTCGCACGATGTGTTTGTGCGAGACTGTTTTCAGCTGAGATGACGCTCTTCCGCCCAGCAGCGATCGGGGTGTATGTGAGTGTCGGTACCGAGGGCGCAGAGACCCGCAGCTCCGCCCTCCAGACCACCGACATACACACTTACTCATATTCAGAAACACACTCGCTGCACGCGCACGCGCACGCGCACACGCACACGCTCGGTGAGTTACACTGAGGCTTATTTTTAGAGACATTATGGTGCACTGAACCAGGGGACACAGACAAATGTAGTTTATAAACTCTTACAGAGAAATGTGTATATTAACAATCTGTCAAAAATAAATTAAACCCTGATGTAATCACACATAATAGCAGACATTTCATTTTAGTGGTTGTTTTCAAATATTAAAACTATATTCTATTCAGTCCTTAAACAGGAGCGAAATACTACTTTAATCCTTTCTGTTTTCACTTTGTGGATTTCAGAGGACGAGCAACTAAAATAAAAAAATTAGTATAGCCTGTTAAATTAATAATTAAATATTAATTAAAACAGAATGGTCTGGTTTTTGAACATTTTTGTTTGGCTTCTTTTTGCACTAGTTACTGAATAAGTGTGGCATCACATGTTTAATACTGATTACTTTTAGGTCAGAAACGGTTTGTGCTTCATGGTTTTTAAATGGGAAAATCAGCTGTTCTGTAATTCAAGTTAGAGAAGAAATACTCCCTCCAGCTTGACCCGAGAAGTACCATGGTGGTTATGACTAAAATACCCATGACGTTTAAGACTCTTTAACTGCCTTCAGGTCATCTACACAATGAACTGAAGACCCTTGTCTTGTAGACTAAACACTGTGGGATCTCCCAAGTATTGCTAGCCAATATCCCCATAACAACTAAACAAACTTTTAGAAAAGCTTCGCTGGAGTAGGCAGGTCTAAAATGTTTTATTTAATTCATTTTAATTATGTATTGAGTATTAAACATTTCAACATGACTGAACCATGGGACACAGACAAATGGTAGTTTAAAAACTCTTACAGATAAATGTACATTACAGAGAACATTCCTATCTAAAATGATATTGAAGATCTGTACTGATCTGCATGCCCTATGCAGAAAATTGTGCGTACGTGAGAGCATACGTGGCATTAACCAAATACATGGATATGACTTGTTGAATTCACTCCCATTTTATGTTGTTTAACCCGGTTAACCAGCAGTCAACATATAACCCTTTTTTTGTGTGAGCAGAATTGGTCGATGGCGATCTGTATCACAATGCTGCTTCTTTTCATATATTCATAAAAATTCTACCTCTAAGTTTAATTTTCCCCCGCACTGAAAGATGTGCTCTAAACCTCCCAGAAAGACTGTTCACTGTTAACTTGAGAAAACCTAGTGGACCAACCCCAGATGATCTGGCAATCCAAATTGTTAACGAATGTGAAAACTTTAAACAAGACTTATAGCAACATGCGCCTCCCAAAGCTTTCTTCATAATCAGCGACATTGAATGTTGAACAAAAATCAACTTTCATTTGAAAAGAGAACCTTTGCATACCAAAAAATAGTCTTAAAAGATTTTTTTAACAATACTCTCAGCTTTGGTGATCCATTCAGCTAGTGGAGCTTTCTACATCATGTTCAATTCAACAGTGTTTTCTGTGAATATTGTTGGATAATGCTCAAACTTGTTACCATACTTGCTTTCAATTTCAGAAAGTTATAATCATCGAAATGTTAAGAAATCAAGCTTTGGACACAATAAATCTCAACATTTACAGACAAAATGTCCCAACTGCAAAACTCCAGGAATCAAATATTTAAAAAAATTTAATGCCTTATGTAAGGTTGGTTTGTGGGATTTTATACCTATTTCTATTCTCATTTAATTATATTAAAAGTTATCCTCTGATTTCTGGAAAGGACCCTGAGCGAAAGAGCCATTTACTCTACTTAATAGATCACTTTACAATCACATACTAAACATACTTAAATTCTTTCTATAACTCATATAGTCACAAACACAGAAAGGAAACACAAACTTTCAGGCATATCCTTTGCACATTTAAAAACACCTCCCAAAGCACAAACACCTAAGCATACACCTTACACGATGCACCCCTAATCACAAACTTGCAGATACTAATCTCAAACAGAGACCTCCCACAAACTCTCTCCCATATTTCAAATAAGACAACTACTTGTCCTGAAAACAGGAATCCTTTCTTAGAGTCTCTGAGGCACCATCAGTCTTAAAGGTGTTTGTATTCTGATGTGTCTGAGTTAGGTCTGCAGTACAGAGTTTCTATGACTTCCAGATATCTTTCTGATACTACTCCTTTGGAAGTTTTCTCTAGAGTAATTAAAAAGCGAATATGCTTTAACACAGTGCCACCTAGTGCACATCAAATGAAAACAACTGAAAACCCTCTCACCATTTCTCATCACCATCTTAAACATTTGACCCCACCCTGTTCAAATTGTTAAAGACATACTCATAATCTCAAAAGTTGTCTTGTTTCCAATGTGCGCTGAACTGAATAATAACACATAGAAGAATAATAGTTTATTTAATTTATTATAATTAGGCACTAAAACACTGACAACAGACAGAAACAATAAAATATGATGACACGTCAGACTAACAGAATGACAGTAAACACTAGTTATAACAATAGGAAATATAAAAGCAAACACATTCCCTTTGTAATGGCTAATTCCAATAGTAGCTATTGGAGACACTATTTCAGCCATAGGGTCATAAATACAACCTGAAAATAAAATATATGACATGCCAGAACTTTAACTTAACCAAAATGTAAGGTTTATACTTGTTTTTTTTTTGTTCCTACTCTTGTTTTATAAGCACATATATTAAGTGCAAAGACAGATATTTGAAAGAACGTACACAAGGCTTAACTCCTGATGATCAGTTTTCAAGATATCAAGCATGAACTTAAAAATGTTTTCAGCTTTTGAGAAGCTGAAGTGAACTGTTCTACTGTTTTTTGGTGACACAATAACGGTTAAACCACTAAAGTCATGTGTCAGATTGTTTTTCTCTTTCTAGTCTCCAAATGAAAGTAAGCTAGAGTTGAAAATCTCAGCTAACTGAACTCAAATATCCTTTGTTTTTTGGGGATGAGGATTAGCTATAGCTATAGTGAATTTCAGGAGTCTCATACACTGATTGATTAGGATTCATTTTTCCTTTCCGTGGTAATGAGGAGAAGAGAAGAATGTTGTTATTTCATTTCTTTGAAGCAGATATTTGAATAATAATTTCATGAAGTTGGGAAAAGAACTGTAACAGCAGTTCTCTTTATGTTTACTTTTCCAAAATATCTCATCGTGCTACAATATGTAAAACATTACGGGGGAGAGATTTTTTGGCTGCATAGGTTCAAATCTCTGTTGCTTTAGTGTTTGGGCTCTGCCCCTTCACTGTGGACCTGGCTCAACACCCCCCTCGCAGTGCTCGCTGCTCCACAGGCGGTAGAAGCTGGTGAAGTCGATGTAAGGAGGAACACGTCCTGTCTCGTCAGCTTGAGGCAGGCTTGCTCGCTGCCGAAACAGACTCCCATCACCTGAACTCGAGCTGGAGCTCTGGGTGCAAGAGAGAGACTCCTGCAGCGTCGTCCATGGGCTTGGCCTAAGGGGAAATAGGGAGAGGGTGGGGTGAACAGACGAAGGGTCCGAAGGGAAAGCAGAGCGGAGAGAAGAAGGGTCAGACACCAAAGAGGGATCAGTGGTAGAGTAGGGAGCGGAGTTCAGGAGAAATGAACCTCGAGGGGTGGAATTACAGGGTTCAGGAAGAAAGGCGGAGTTAAGTGATGAGTAAGAGATGGGGTCACCAAGAGAACTAGAGGTGAGAGCAGGTGGATCAGAAGAAGAAGCAGCGGAGAGAGTGGAAAGGAGATAAGAAAGTTCACAGGGAGAAGAGACATGGACAGAGTCATGGGGTACAGATTCAGATACAGTGAATGACTCTTGGGGAGCATGGAAAAAGGAGGTGAGAGGAGCAGAGGGAATGCATATATGAAGAGGATTAGGGAGAGAAGAACCGGTTAGATTGGGGGGGTCAGAAAGGAAAGGAGAGAGGAGAGAACCAGATGGCCCATGGAGGTTAGAGAAGAGAGAGACAGAGGAGGAAACAAGATCAGAGAGACAGGTGGATGTGGGTTCGCCAACACATGAAGGGGTGAGGTTAGATTGACAAAATGTAGTTGGTCCAGAGATACACAACAAGGTGGGTTCAGAAACACAGAAGGGGATGGGGATAGATAGAGATGTGGAGGTGGATTCAGAGATACAGGAGGGAGTGGGATCAAATAAACAAGTGGAGGTGGGTTCAGCGATACATAAGTGAGCAGGGCCAGATAAACAGGAGGTTGATTCGGATTTACAAGTGATTGTGGGTTCAGCAATACATGAAGGGGTGGTTTCAGAAAGACAAGTTGGGGGAAGGCCAGATAAGTGAGTGAAAGGATCAGGAATCTCAGCAATAGACTGAAAGGTTTCTACAGTAGAGGATATCTGAGGTGGCATTGAACTAAAGTTCACCAGGGACCACAGAGAGAGCAGATTATTATCATAAGGTAAAATATATAGTTTCATGACCCTTGATGAATTCAAGAGTATAGTGGAAAAAATAAAAATCAACTATTCTGTGCATAAAAAAAGCATGGTACAAATCCTGTATATTACGTGGTGGTGTCTATCTAGAAGCGTGCTGATGTGTGTGCCTATTACCCAGTTGGTTCTCCCTCCAGTGTAGAGCCAGTGTTGGAGCCATTGGTAAGTGTTTGTGTAGGCATCACCAGCGAAAGAGTCACGCTAGTTTTACTAGTGTTCTGGTGGTTCGAGTATGGGACAGACACAGGGTATATGCGGCCACCTGTAACACACACAACGCAAGAAAAATGAAGGGAGAAAGTAAGAATAAGAAGAGAGAGAGAGAGAGAGAGAGGAGAGAGAGAGCGAGAGAGCGAGAGAGAGAGAGGAGAGAGAGAGAGAGAGGAAGAGGAGCAGAGAGAGAGAGGAGAGAAGAGAGGAGAGAGAGAGGAGCGAGAGAGAGAGAGAGAGGAGAGAGAGCAAGAGAGAGAGAGAGAGAGAGAGAGAGAGAGCGAAGAGAGAGAGACGGGAGAGAGAGAGAGAGAAGAGAGAGGAGCGAGATAGCGAGCGAGAGAGGAGAGAGCAGCGAGATAGGTGAGCTCTCTCCTATCTACTCTCTCTCTCTCACTCTCTCTCCTCTCTCTCTCTCTCTCTCTCTCTCTCTCTCTCTCTCTCTATCTCTCTCTCTCTCCTCTCTCTCTCTCTCTCTCTCTCATAATCACAGTTAAAGGACAGAGATTTTGATATTTTCAAAATAAAGATGTAAAATAAAAGTAGGACCAGATGTTACACCTACTTATTTGAATCTGGGGGCAACTAGAGGAATCCTAAGTCTGTTTTTCACTGATATTTTCCATCAGGATTCATGTTTAAGGTTTAAGCTTATTTCACACTTGTCCATCTTGTCCACTTTGTGCTAGAACAATAACCCTCTATGGCACGTTTAAACATACAAATTGATGTTGTGTTCCAATTGAACAAACTTGTAAACAGGAGATGAACAAAATTAGATAGACATCAAATCAAGAAATGAGTGTAAAAAAAAAGGTTTCAAAACAAGCAGACACCTCAATCTCAATGTAAAAACAATTGGGCGTAAATATGACTCGCATTTTGTCTAGGGTTGACAATTTGTCCCTTCACACCAATCAGGCACCAAAACAGGAAATGTATAGAGCAGGCATTGAATTAAAAAAATATTTTTAGCTGTGTATAATTTACCTTGTGTAGGTGTGAGTGACCCCTCTGCGATTGGATAGTTGATGACTCTGACCAGCAGCGTCATGTCCTCATGCCGAGTACAATGCGTGTGAGAGTGTCGTCCACTTGCAAAAGCATCATGATGCAAACGTTTTACACGCTCAACAACACACTGTGCTGCCGCCTCCAGATTGCTCTGCTGTGCCAGCTCTGCTGCAACCATGGCAACCAACTCCTGCAGGGGATCACAGAAATTTGCTTTCAGTTAAAGTCTGTGTTCACTTCAGGCAAATCTATACTTGTGCATTAACCCTACGAATTGCCTTTTACGAAGCTCTGCATTTACATAAACCAGTCCTTGCCCTGTTGCGAAGCCTGTCAGATGCCTCTGAAAAGTTCTAACTTTGCATCAAGACTTCACAGAGCAAAGCGAGCTCTGTGATTGGTCGAGGTGGTGAAGAACAAGCCCTTCCACTTTCTTTCTAAGCTTGCCCTCCATATTAATTACTTTATGATGGAGTCAAGCTTTGGCAATAGCTATTTACTGTTTTGCCTAGCTAGTTAGCATTGTTATCAGGGCAAAGATAGAGCTTCTACAGCAGCTGCTAATGGAAGTATGGTATGGTATTTATATGATATAGGACTAGGTAAATATAACCTGTCCCTTGTTAGCAGCTTTGTGGTGTTTTGGTTAGCTAGTAGTTAACATTTTTATCATGCCAATATAGAACAGTGCTTAGAATTATAGATGCTTTTGGTAATAATTGAATACATGCTCAGCCTTTGTAGAGGACAGTTTGTAGACTTGACACACAACTATTGATTGACTGATATTGAAATGCTGAATAATGTGATTGGCTAATGATAAGTCTGAGAATTAGTCAAAATATTGGCCTTTATTCAATTAGCGTAAGTTTGGGAGGAGCTTGGTGATAATTAACCATCAAATCATTTGGTCCCACCTATAATACTCCAGTTTATAAGACACAACCTAAGGGAACAACAGCAACGTTGTGCTAACTATCTCTCCTTTCACCCCTTTGCCTCTTCAAATGGGCCCGGGCCCAGGTAGTTCTCTGATCCCGGACTCCTCATTCGGACAGCTCACTAGTATGCTTCTCCATTGCTCGCCAATCACGCTTTCGATACTAAACAATTATAAGCAAGCGCAAACTCATGAAATGATTAGTGTTTTTGATTAGTGTTTTGCAAAGTTGAAAGAGGAGAGGTTTTGTCTGAGATCAGGGAGAAACAAGATGTCCACAAATGTTTTTTAGCACATACAAGAGTTTGAAGTCACCTGGTTTATCTGATCTGGTCCATGTGCCGCTTCCAAGGCTTTGATCAGACCCTCTGACATCATTAGCAGGAAACCACTCACTCCCTCCAGTGACTGACTGCCATGAATCTCAGGCTCCGCTATTATTGGCTTACTTTTTGCTGTACTAAACACATATTAAAAACCTGTTAAATAGTGATGGTAACCATAATATTAAAGATGGTAGAGAAACATCTTAGGTGGGAGGAGCAACAGGGGAAGGAAGGAAAAAAGGAAAGAAATGAGAAGTTGGGGTTAAAAACACAACAAAACCAAGAAGTAGTAGGATCAAAGAGACATTCAGTGATTCTCTGAATTTATCTATTATTTTAATATCAAGTTTCAAGGTTTCACCTGAGAAGGTCAATGTCTGTGTAGTTGAACTTGACTTTATAGTCTCCAATGCGCCTTGTGCTGCTCTGACCTCCAATTAATTCAGCCTGACGCAAACGCACCGCATCTAGACCTGAGAAGACATTTAAGATAATATAAAATCAATAACCAAAGAATCTGAGAAATTAAACAAGTAGAAAAATGTACAATAATGCAAACCCTGCATCACTTGTACACATCAAAAAGACAGAAAATGTTTTTTTTTTTTTTTTTGGTCAGTGATCCATGCGGGCACCTGATGACAAACCGTTACATCTTTTTTAACATGAACAGTCCTGATACACAAAGCAATGTAATCTGAGACCCATTGTACCCTATTTATAGACTAATATCGAGGTTGCGCCTGACGACAACAACAGCATTCATACTAGACACACTCTGTCTGACATTTCACTTCCAAAACAGCAGTTGTCAGTCAATAGTTTTTCAATGTTATTCAGTGCTGTCTGAAAGTCCTGAGTGAACGATGGTGACTCAAACACAAGTCGTGTGCTGTAATTGGAGCTCATCAATGTAAAAAAACAGCAGATGTTATGTTACTGCACTTCTTCCATTAAACACTCAGTGATTACAGTCCATCTCATTGTTTGTAGTGTTGAATGAATAAACAGAAATAATGGTTCTACAACACACCAACCAATGTACATGTTCTTCCTCTCTTTTGCTTAAATGTGTTACCTAGATAACAACCAGAATTTGTTATTTTATTTGAATTAATAAATGACATCAAGGATTACATTTTTTTAACAATGCTCAAAATTAATTGGACATTGAGGAACCCGCTGCTTTAGAGAAAATTGGCCTGAAACCAATTCAACTGGCTGACCCCTGCTCTCCATCACATAAAGAAAAATCTTCTTAATGAGGTTACTCATTAAATAAATACAAGTTTGGGAGAAGCTTGGCTGATAATATACCATTTAAGGGTCCAGCCTACCCATAACATAACAAGTAAATATAACATGACCTAAGGGACAGCAACCACGTTGTGCAAGCTATCCCTCCTTCCACCCCTTAGCCTTACTTCCTGGTCCCGGACCCCTCAATCTGAAATCTCGTCTAGTATGCTTCTACATTTGCTCGAACTCATGCATATGATACAGAGCCATTACAAGCATGAGCAAACAAGTGAAGTTTTACATAAGTATTTTTTTCTCATCAGCTGTGCTAATAGAGACAGGGTCACGTGAATTATCATCTTCAAGTTACGTTTCAATACTATTATTTGAATTCCTTCTCACCCAGCTGTGTGAGTCTGCAGAGTTCCTCCTCGTTCTCAGTTGTGTGTGCTCGGCCGATCTGTATCACCTGATTCTGGCCGTCACTTGTGGTCTTACACAGAAGAGCCCGGTTGGTGCCTTGCCACACAGATGGACATGAAAAATTACACACCACAAATAATCATGCATGTTCATGTCATGGACATAATACATGTACACAGACCGACGTTTGCAATGTAGAGCTTATTGTTGAGGATCAGAGCAACGATGGCAGTGGCACCTCCAGAGACCTCCTGCTCCAAAGCCTTGAGTCGCTCAGTTATCTTCTGTGACTGAGGCGAGTGAAAAACGCCCTGAGACAGACACAAGCATATACAGAGATTGAAAGAAACTAGAGGATGAACTCTAATTTATAAGACGAAAAACAAATTTGATCCTAAAGGTTTGCCAACTCAGAGTACAGGTAGTGTGTAGTGGTGTATGCTGGGTTAAATGTGCTCTAAATGAATGTCCACTGCTTACTTGAGTACATGTGTTTTTAAAAACAGTGAAACTTTCACTGGCCTGTCTTTAGTATTAAATATTATTTGGGTATAAATACACAAGGTGGTTTCTTTCACCCCTTTCAAAAAAAAGAGAGTTGACTTCACTTTTTAACTTAAAACATGAAAACAAGTTAATTGAATTCTCTATAAGTGGGACAAATTAGGCTAAACTAGGTTTTATCAATAAATTTACCTTAAATAAATTGATCACAACAGACAATGTTTCTAACACTGACCTGTTCCGTGTTAGAAGAGGGACACTTATTTTCTGATTTCAAAAGGAACTCAATGGTTCGTATGTTAATCGTGTATTGTAATTTTATTTTTACCCCACAAAATTAGCCAACATTTCAAAAAACTATGTTAATCCACATAAGTCATATTGTTTGTAAAGCTGCAAAACAGAGCTGAATAAATACATTTTCTCATCTACCCCATGAACCCAAATAAAATGTCAAATCCACTTTTTGGAGTTCATCCTACATTCATGAAATGCATTTACCCTCTTCTTTTTTTCTTTAATATTTTTGTTTAAATATAGCTACTCATAGCTCTTCATTGTTTGTTAAGCAGCTTTGATGGCACAAATGACTATTAATAACATGATTATTATTATTATTATTATTATTATTGAGCATTTAATACGAGGCAAACCATTTATTCTTGAATTTTTTATCTGCTCGCAGTAGCCTAGCTGGATTCAGGTTATCCCACAGAGAAGCACACACCCGCTCAGGTGTCAGGTAAGAAATTGGTTAGCAGCCTTTATATTTGTTGACCGCAACATTGCATTGCATCAAGCAATGCAAACATCACATTAAACACTGTTACTATGCAACATTGCATCCAAGCAATCAAGCACTTAACATTGCAGTCAGCAGCACCTTTTTATTTTGAGTTGGAATCCATGCGTTTTCTTTATAAACATTGTTTACTATAAGCAAGAAAACTCTGTCAGTAGCCAAAATCAACTTCTAAAACAAATAGAACAGAAGGATAATAGCTTCTACATCACTTTCTTGACATGTGTGCATGTGCTGCATGGTCTTACCTCTGGAAGCTGTGTCTGTAGATTGGCTTTCTCTGCCAAAGCATCATCGATTGTCTCAAAGTAGCTTTTCTCCACAACATCAAAAGCCTGAAAAGTTTAGATAAAACATTTATTACTACAGAATGCTTGAGTTTCTAAAAATGTTGAACTCTAGGTTGGCAATGATTGTTTTCAGGAGCTAATAAAAGAGACAAAAAGTTATGTCAAGTGGAGCTCACTTTAAGAAATTTCATGTATTCCTGCAATTCCTATATTTCCTGTAATTACTTTATAATTTAAAGTATAGATTTTCTGAAATAAAAGCTACTGGGTTACTTGCTCATTACAGGAAAAGAAAATATTTGTCTGTGTTTATACTAATCTTTCTCAACAAAAAAACTCAACAATTAGGTACTTTTTCAGACTTTTGTAGTGCTTTAAAAAATCAGAACAGATATTACCAGCCACAAATAAAACGTTTTTCCCCGTAATTTATTTTATGTTAAAATAAAGTTTTAATAGTATTGGCAAACACTGCAAACACTGCTGTACCTGTGTGAGTATCCTGCGCATGTCTGCATCAGTGTGAGCATTGCTCAATTGCCCCAAGAGAAGCTCAGCTGACAAACGTTGGGAGACAAAACTGGCAACGCGGCTCCCATCGAACCCATTAAACACACCATACAAGAAACAGGATTCAGTGCTGGGGAAATAAAAATTACATTGTGTAGAGCATCTTATTTCTGGAAAAAATCACTAGATATGTTAAAAAAAACACAATCCCTCAATCTATGCCAAATCATCGATAAAATTCAGAAAGATACTTTGTTACTCAATTAAATCAGACAATAAAACAGTAATCATAGATCATCAGTCATCAAATATCATGATTTATTTGAGTAATTCAATATAAAGTGTTATACTGTAGTCCTTCATTACAAACAGACTGATATATTTAAAATGTTTATTTCTTTTAATGTTGAAGATTCTAGCAGACAACTAATTAAAATCCCAAAATCAGTTGTGTCATTTGTAATTAGGTTATAAATGCATAAATGAATGACTTTGAACTTAACTTGTGAATCCTCACCATACGATGTAAATGTGTGTACCTGAAACGGAAGTGGCCATCCTCATTGGGGTGGCTCTGAGCAGCTTTTCCTTCGGGACCATATACACAGTTTGGAGCTGAACCAACTCCACACAGAGTACAGAGAGGAAGGGCGTCTGTCCAGCTCTGATGCTGCAGACACACAGACAGAATTTAATTTTCTGTGAAATCATTTTCCTCAAAGACATTCTTTTGGCAGCATCGTGAATGAATCCCCCAGAAAAAAACAATGAGCAAAAATCCCAAGTTTCCAAGGCACCGTCAAAACTAAATGGGTAAAATAGACATAACGACATATAAAATACAAGTCAGTTTGAAGATATGCTGAAGATACATTTAGCTAAGTTGGTGTTTAAAAAAATTTATCTGAAAAAATACTGCAAAATCACTGCAATGTGTTTTATGCACATTTATTCTACATCTAAATTCTATCTAAATATATATTCAGTTTTTGTATTTGGTAGCAGTCAGACAATAACAATATGTAATGTTAGGACAACTTTCATCCGAAAGTTACTGGTTAACAATAATAAATAGTATAAGTTATGTTATGACACTGTTACAAAGTTTCAAGTTAATGTTAAACGAAAAGGTAACATAAGAAAAATAACGAAATTATATGAAGGAAACATAAGGTTACAGCAAAAAAACAAAGATTGACTGTAGTAAACAATGCAAGTGGTGCCATGTCTCTTCTCAACACAGTAAAATAAACGAACTAAACCTAACTTCAGGTTGACGGAATTAAATATATATAAAAACACATATTGTATAACCGTTAGAGTTGGCGATGTTAAGGGGAAAAGCTTACGCTTTGCATTAAACTCTTGCGTTGCGACGCCATCTTCAGCGGAAGTGAAAGTGACGTCAAAGCTAGGGAAAATCTGCGCAAGCGCGACTCAACTTCGACTAGGCGTTTTCTGGTTCAATTGCTTGTCATGTTTCTTAAAAAAAGCTTTTTAATAAAATATAAACATAGCAATTTATTATCAATTAATGCCTCATGACACATTTTATGTTTGTTGTTCATGCCGTTGGTGTAAAACTAAAAGTACAACTTGACGAAAAGTAATAAAAATAAATGAGTTTATTGGAGAGGAAAAATGTAAACCAAATACTTGGATGGCTCTTAAATGTTGTTTTAAATGAAAGGTGTTCTTAATAAACATTCCAGGGTGTATAAACAATTTTTAATTCTGCCGTTTTTTAGGAAGCAGCGCCTCTATCTGGTTGGATTTTTAAGTCAGGATACGTCACGGTACTGACATCATGAACGTTGGCCAATTGAATCTCAATACTAATCGGCGCAACCAATAAAAGTCCACTTTTACAGTTGCTAAGCGACGCTTTGGATTCAGCTTGCTGGCTTAGACGGAAGAAGCACGACCTCGCATTCGAAGTTAAATTTATTTTTAATGACTAAATTTTATTCATATCGCTATTCCGATGGTGAAACTAAGAGCTCGGTGTGTGGTTGTTGGTAAGAGCACAACTGCAGAATTAAGGGTGTGACATACGTTAATGCGGATAAGACGACAAGGCGACAGTTTAACTTATCTTTGAACTAAAAGACGTCGTATAGGAGATATTAACGTCTTGTCATGAGTTTTCTGAGTTTATTTAATGACATCATAGACTAAGAAACATGAATAAGATCCGTCTTTCTATGGCGTTTGTCTTTTAACGTTACCTAACTGTCGGTGTATTTTTGAAGGGGATGCTGCTGTCGGGAAGAGCACATTGTGTCAAATGTTTCGCAGCGATGGAGCGGTGTATCAGAAAAACTACACTATGGTCAACACACACACAAACAAAGACACAATCGACATAGCGAAACTCTGAATTTAACAAAGTTGCTGTGTTGCAGAATGTAGGAGTGGAGCTGTTGGAGAAAACTGTGCCAATCAGAAACTCTGGTGACAATGTGGTAACTTATTCATACATGCAAGAATACATGTAATCATACATGCAAGAAACCCAGTACCTTATCTTTCTCCTGTTCATATCATATCTTCTAATTTGTTTGTACATATTTGTCAGGAGTTTTTCATTTATGACTCAGCTGGTCAGGAGTCATTTGCAGATACATGTGAGAGCATGGTGAGTTTATCAAACAAATGAAACCAACACACAACCAAGCACTCTTTTCATGAAACTTGCATTTACATGTGTGTCAGTGGAGCCAGCCATCGATGGTGTGTGTGGTTTTTGACCTGACCAGTGCAGCATCATTCAAGAGCTGTGGCCGCTGGATTGACAGAGTTCAACAACATACAGATGGGCGAAAAACACCAGGTACTCAAACAGTGTTAGATGCATAGACACTAATCTACAAACATATACCGATCGACGACAATCATCATGCTCAACCATTTGACACAGCATTTAAAAAGATCTGTTTTAATGTTTTTACACATGTTTCAGTATTTCAGTAATTATCAGCCTCTGAAAATGCATGGTCTGAAATATCAAACATTAAATTGCCAACTATGTTAACGAAGTGTCTTTTTTTCTCTCTCAAAAAATGCCATATTAATTGACCTAACATGAACTGAGATTTCTTTCATGCTAAAGGCTAAAGGCAGTTTTTTATACAGTACTAAGACATTAAAACATACCCACTTTCAAAACAACCCATTTTCTTAAACTGCCACTATGTTGTCATGTGTATTTTTTTTTGTTAAACGTGAATATAAGTAGATCAAGGAGAACACATTTAGACAGCTCATGAACACAGTTGCTATGGAGATGAGATCTATCATCTGAAGGCAAGTGTCCCAATTCAAAATGTTTTTTTTGTCTACAATGACCTAAAAGATACTTCAAGGTCTGTGCAAGTACTTCAAGGTCTGAGTGCTTAAAAAGTGCAGTTGTTCAGGTTTCCAGATCTGAGGAAGCTGTGTTTTTGAATGTGTTTAGGTGTGCTGGTGGGGAACAAGTCAGATCTGACCTCCAGGAGAGCTGTGGATGCTGCGGAAGCGCAGGCTTTTGCTTACAGTCGTGGCTTCCAGTATCATGAAACATGTGCTGTAAGTAACAATGCAACAACTGCTTGATCTTACTTTTGCTCACCAATCTGACACTTATGTTTGTTTGTGTGTGTGTGTGTGTGTGTGTGTGTCTGTGTGAGACCAGAAGGAGTTTGGACAGTATGAAGCTCCATTTCTGAGTTTGGCTCAAGCCTTTCACATGATGTATCAGGACCAGAAGAACTTCATCCTGAGCATTGTTTAACAAGCAACATCAAAAAAGGGTATCATACATCACAGAGCCTTGTTCACTGTGTCCATAATCATTGCTGTTAAATATTAGCATTGAAATAAAAACTATTATTTTTCTAAATCACTATGGTTCCTTTTTTGTATTGGCTTAAAAAACACAAGGACATTTCATGTCATGTGTATGTTCACCAGGTTTCTTTCACGTCAATATAAAAAATAAGTATCTTGGGGGGTTTATTTCACCACAAAATCAGTTTAAAACATGCTTTTGTGAAAAGTCAGAAATTACCAGTCAGCTTAGGTCAACAATTTCAAAAACAAGTAATCGTGTTTTTGAATGGCCTTTGTTTTCTGTTAGGGACACAATGCCAAATACATAATGTTACCATCTCAGTTTCTTTCAATTTAGGGTAAGCTACCAGATATTTTTTAAATAATTAAAATATTACAGAATAAATTAAACAGTGAGATTCAGCTGTAATGAAACATTATGCAAACATGAATAACACAAAATTAAAACAAACTCAAGGCTATGTTACAAGCTGGGTTAAAGGCAATGAAGTAAAATTTCTGTAAAAATTTAAACAGAGTTTGCATGACTAATATAGAGTGATAAAGTTTTCAAGCAATCGAAAAGGCTCTATCACTGCTCAGCTCTCTTCCATCTAAATCGTGAAGCCTTTAGAAGCAGACCAGATGACCCCAGAATGTGAAGCTCAGAGAGGAATGGAAGGGCGAGTGCATTTATAAAATTTTCATTTATTAAGGGATCCAGATATGCATAGTCAGCCATGCAGTGAACGGAAAGCAAGATCAGAGTAGGGTAGTCACACACTTGGTCACATGGATTATTGGTTTCTGCTAAATAAAGTGAATTGTAAATTATGAAGACATGGATTATTAAAAAAAGTTGTGTTTTCTCTCTGAACAGATTTGTTGAGTGAATTAAACATTTTTAAATTAGCTTCATAATCATATTTTTGGTGTGGTTTAGTGTAGTCTACTAAACTAGAAAATATTTTTATCTTCCTGTTTGCAACATCCCAGCTAACATGGAACGCTATCAGAACATTTGCTAACATTGATTAAAGGTTGTCTAAATGTTAACTCATGACATTTCCAAAAGAACATTCTAGTAACATTCGTATAACGTTAAACTAAAACGTTATCAAAACTCCATTCTCAGAACATTCCTATAAAATTGTTTGTGAGTTACGAAAGTTCTCATAATGTTGAAAGAAAACCCTGTGGGAACAATGTTCTCAGAACATTACTAGAACCTTTTTGTTATATAATTAGTTACAGAGAAATGGAGAGAACATTCTAAAAACGTTTTAATAACCTTAAGAGAACGTTCGCATAAAGTAAAAATAACAGGACAAACTAATATTTATGCAATGTTAGAGGTAACATTCACAAAAAGTTCTTGTAACAAACAAGATACTTCTTCAATTTTTAAGTAGACTAAAAAGCAAACTGGTGTTTACAAATTTGGGAATTCTTGTAAAGCTGGGCTACACTCAGTTAACTTCAACTACTTACAAATTGTTCTGTGAAGTTATTAAACAACAGTTATAGCAGTAGTCACCTATCCTAACTTATCCCATGGGCTCCAAGTCCATTTTCATTGATGGGTTGCCTATTCAGAATTCCTTACAGCCCCAAACATATCTTTAAAAATTTGGTTCAAAATGATAACATTTACATTTATGCATTTGGCAGAAGCTTTTGTCCAAATCGGCTTATGCTAGGAGGAAAGACGATGCGATAGTTGTTACAAAAAGAAAGTCTAACTCTGGTCTAACTAACTAGAAATTTATCAGCTGATAAATCAGCCATAGAAGGAAGGAAATAGAATGGAAGGATTAAAAATATATTTTGTAAGATTGTAGGTATTGCTTGAAGAGAAGAGTATTTAGTTGCTTTTTGAAAGTTGTTTGTGTTGGAAACAGATGATAGATTAAGATCTTCTTAAACTGCATTGGCTTTATTAAAGAGCAATGTGAAAACTCATGTACTCCAAATGGCATATTGTATGAATAAAAACTGTGCACACCTTTTTTCATGTATGTTGATTGTGTGAATATATGTAAGTGAATTCGTTGTTTTTATTCTATAAAACACACTTTGGGCCAGCCGAGTATGCAGAAAAGGTACATAAAGGCTATATAAATAACACTTTTATTGATGGATTACAGTAAACGAGTCCGCATGCCACTATCTGTCATTTACACAATGAGTTTATTGATTTCTGATTTGATCTCTTGATGCATGGTGTTTCCTTACATATAGCTATATATACACTGCAATATATATACACACAGAATTCCAAAACAGTACTATACAGATATCAGCAAATAAAATACATACTTCAATGATAGTGTAATGCTCTCTTCACCAACTTGACAAACTAATCCTCTGCCTTAACAGTAACCATGTGCAACTCTCCAATGCTTGAAATAACTGCTCCTCTATAAAGCGGAAGTGAGTCCATCTCTCAACACGTTCCTCGTTGGTTGTAGATATGTCTTTGTATTGAAAGAGAATAATGGGGATGGAGACTCAAAGACTGAGAATGATGTTTTTAAACATATAATGTTTAAAATGATGCTTCAAATAACGATTAAAATGTCATAATTGAACAGTTATGTAACCCTCATCCTCCTCACATTTAGATGTTACACCTCATATACATCCTCATATTTTATAAACTCTATCATCATTGGGCAATCTTATAGCATCTCCTCAGTGGTTTATAAAATATTTGCTTCTCCATTCTTTTACTGTTCTTATGATTAGCGTTCTTATTACTTATTATGATCCATACCCAAGTATCAATCTTCAACATTCTATTGGACCTGAAGCACATCCACATATGACTCTAAATTCTACTTCTGTCCACGTTTAATTGCATCCATCGATTATATACTAGATGCAATCCAGGCAAGGCTGTTCACAGGAGGGTGAACCATCTTTCATTTTCACCTAGTCATTTACGTAGTTGACATAACGAAATAACAAAAGTGTCTTAAAAGATAGCAATAGTTTGGGAGTCTCATGAGCGCGAGGCAACGAATTAATGTAGATGGCACTTATGATTTTTATAAACTGTTAAATGTACTCATATTCATTTTTTTAAATGTCTGTCGATGTATTCCTCTTCACTGCTAGCCGTTCCTCAGTTTTTATGAAACTTTGTTTATGTCCAGTTAATGGCAAGCTTTCTTCATACATCATTCCTCTTTCACTAATCACACCGGCGTTGTCCAGCGATTGGCATCTTTTTCATTCTGAACACAGTTGTGTGCTAAGAAGTCTTGCTCTAGCTCTGAATCATACATTGGAGGTGGCTTCATGTTATACATGGAGATTTCATTGTATGGTAGTTCATTGAAGGCTTTGAGCCCAGGAGGTGAACCATCTTGTGAATTCGCCGGGTCAGTGGACCGACTCGATGAGCGTGATTGCGAGCCAGGCCTTGACCGGTAATAGTTAGGGATTCGCGTGACAGTGGGTAGGTATCCACTACGGCTCCTTGCACTAGCAATGCGTAGCTCTCGGTGGCGGTCGATGAAGGCATGCACAGCTAACACACCCACCGCCTCCGCCATGATGAAGGAGAGCGCGCCAAAGTAAAAGCTCCAGCCATAAGAGTAGCTGTTCTTCTTGGAGTCACTCCGGGAAGGGTCACTAGCATTGGCAGAGATGTAGACGATGATGCCGATGATGTTGCTCAGACCTGAGGGGGGACAAAATAATGATTATTAGAGCAATCAGATTTCCTGTAAAACTTTGAACATGCCTTACTCATTACACAAATCTAGTTATTGATCAAGGAGGCACCTGAGTACTAAATGGTGCAAATTAGTAGAAGTTTCGAAACTTTAATGTTGTGGCTGACAAATTAATCTAGCCAGATTTTAGCAGACTAGTTTACAAGAAAATTTGATGAAACTTCACACCATCCTCCATAAAATGACTTGCTTGATGAACTCTTCCTTCGTACTCTACACTCAAACCACTAGCACTACAGCTCGAATTGTTAGTTCAATATTCTCATTTTGGATAAAATGTAATGGTCTCCTAACGAGTCTCCCTAAAAAAAAAACATTGTGTAGATCAGTTTGGCCGGTCATCAGTTTCTTGGACTCTGCATTAATGTGTTTTATGTACAGCAGCTGTTCTAAATGGTAAATGTGCTGTTTGTTCAGAAGGCAGCTGCATGGATCCAGACCCGAAGTAGAAGGCCAGTGCACATAACGCCAGGTTTCTACAGAGGCTGCCAGTGATATTCAGAATAGATTTTAAATTGCTGTTGCTCATCTATAAGTCACAAAACAGCTTGGCAGAAAACACCTCAGCACTAAATATCTGCTAACTATAAACAAACTAAACAGCTTTCTTAGATAACTGGGTTTTAATCAGTTAGAACTACCATGAGTTCACTCCAAACAGGGAGGCTGCTTTCAGTTACTATGCTACCCACAGTTGGAATCAGCTTCCAGAAGAGATTAAACTTTAGTCACATTTTAATCCAGACTAAAAACGTATTTATTTAAATAGGCGTTCTGTTTTTATTCTGCTGTGTGCATGAAAATGTTCTAAATAGATAAAATCACATTGTCTTGGCTTCAAAATTTTAAGACATTTAAAATGTATTCTAATGTTTTGAATGGTAGCTATTAGGGGTGGGCCGTTGTCGGCGTGAATGTGCCTTAACATGCAGTAGCACGCAAGACTCTTATCGGGCAATAATATTAACGTTAATCTATTCTCAAAATTGGGTTGAGAGCTGGGTCTATTCTACCCAGAATTAATATTTGGTGCGAATGTACACAGAGTCTTCTGTGTGTATGCCAACTGTGAAGTAACCGCAAACATGACATGAATTCAGATATTAAAGAGATTTATACTGCCTCCCTGTCCGTGTTGATGTGCGTCTGCATCACGATAGCAGAGCTATAGAGAACACAGCTCTTTTGCTTTCATACAGATCATGTTTTCAGCTGTGCATCGACGGAGTGACCGACAATGTGTGAAGGGAATTTTTTAATAAATTTCTAGATTAAACACATTCATGGATTTGTTTAAAGCTTTAACATACTTTATAGTTTTTTTATGATTAATATAAACTCTTATTGTCCATTTATTACTCATTATAGCATATCATGAGCATTGTTGATGTAAAAACCTGATGGGAAACATAAAATCAAATCTTTTTCTCATAAAAATGTACATACTAATTCTGAATGCCTTTTGGCAAAATTAAAATGAGGCATTTTTATCTACAGTAGATTAATTTAGATTCATCTAGATTCATTTTAATATTACAGAGAAATTATTCTAGATTAAAAAAAATCTATGTCAATTCCAGTGCTTTACAAAAAAGCTGTTTCAAAATGTTTGTCAAAATGTCATAATTACATCTTATAAAAATTATTATTTCCTACCAATTTCCTTCACTCAATTCTGTTCTTTTCTCATTGTTACAAGATACATTCATTTCACTAGGAACATTCCGAGATCAAACCTGTAGAGGGTCACACACACACACCAGGATAAATTGTGTAATCAACTTCAACCTAAACTGTAAATTCTAAAGAAACTGAAATAAAAAATATCTATATTATGGAACAGTTGTATTTTTTCCCCATCTATTTGGGCCTATATATCAGATACTTAAGGAGGGACCACTGAAGTCAGATGGTGTGATATTCTGATCTTTCTTGACATGCATGAAAACTGCTCGGTCAGAAATATCTAAAAGTTTAATCAAAAATGACTCATTGACTTCACTTTCAGCTTCATCAGTCCGCCCTGTCATCAGTTTCTTTGACAACCATTTACTTTGTGCATTTATGTACTTTATGTACAGTAATTGTTCCATCCTTATACATAGAATTAAGAATAGAATAAGCTTCATTTGATGAAATAATTTTACGGGAGATATATGGGAGATATAGCACTGTAAAACCTGGAAATATCCGTTTATTATTTATTATCAACACATTCTCTTGATCAAATTTAAACAATTCTAAAAAACACTACCTAAAAAAAGTTAGTAACCCCCAATTTTAAACTTTGGTGAATTAAGTGATCAAGTCATGAAGATAAGCCAGAAAGAGCGAAAGATCTACCTTTTTGCAGCTCAAGAATATGAACCTAGTATAGGGTCTAGAATCTTTGAAATATAAATAAGATAAACATGACCCAAGTCAATACAAAGAATATTAACAAATATAAACATTTTTTATCAATTCTTAATCTAATTGATAGTATTACATATACATATTGCAAGTGTACCACTATTTTGTGGACCATTTTAAGAAATATGATTGCTTACACATAAACCCAATTAAATTAGAAGCAGAAAATGACAATATGAAATGTGTTACAGCGCCAATGAGTTCAAATGAGTTGAGTCAATTCTTTTTATCCAAATAATCCTCTAAATAAGTATATTTGAGGCTCATGATCAACAACTGCCTCCTTCATTTCTAATTATGAATTATGACCATCACAAATTATGGTCCTCTGATTGGCTGAAGTAGAGTAGTATGCATACTACAGCAGGGTTGCAACTAAAATGTGCAGGACAGTGGCTCTCCAGGACCGACGTTGGACACCCCTGTACTAGTGCTTTGATAACTGCCAGTTTCTCAATAATCTAGGTTATTTCAAGATCCACCAGGGAGTGTATTTAAAAAAAAATACAAACCTCAAAATATAAATAATTCAAATGGAAACAGGCTGCACTCTAATCTACTTTATAGCAATACCGAAGTCCTAAATATTTAAAGGAACACTATGTAGTTTTTTGCAGTTTAGTACAAGTACTATCAATAGTTACAAATGACATGTTTGCCTTCGCTCCAGATTGTGTTTTGTCTGCATTTGCACTTTAAAAGTTGATGGTTCAGGGATGAACCAGCCCACAGAAAAACAAGTACACATTTGTGTGTTTACCTTATGACACATCACACCCTCTGCGATAATGCAGTTAAACACTGTTATTTGAGAGAAGGAAAATAACAAGCAGGCAAAAGGTCATGACAGAAGCAGCAAGAAAAGCTTAAGGGTGTTCTTCAAAGAAAACACAGCACAAAAGTGATAAAGCATGAGGCAGAATAGTGGTGAATGTTGATATAACTTTAATATGCTGGTATGATGAGAAAGGCTGCAGCACTGGAGCCATGGCAACATTAGTGTGTGATCAATAAATCATAATTCTTCAGCAAACTTTCATATGTTTCAGGTCATTTTTTTTCAATCAGAAGATTCTGTTTTTACAACAGGTGTTCTTAGTCTCTAGGAGGATTCCCAAGCAAAAACTCTGGAAGATACATAGATTTGCTATAAATTTGCTTTACACTGAGTTATCAGTAAGTTTGAGCCATTGAATCTGGTTGCTTGCTAGACCGTTCACTCAGGTTTGAGTTTTATTTTTTTATTCAAGAGAATGAATTTCATCAATAGAGGATGCCCACTATAGTAGAACTCGTTGTATGTACTGCCCCTACTTGAGCTTACAAGATGAGGATCATGCACCTACTGGATCATATGAGTACTGTAGATTGTAACTGAGGAGAAACCTTAGGATTTCCCTCTCGATGCATGATAGGAAGTAACTGAACTGCAGTTCATCATCTTGCCACTTGAGGCTGACTATAGAAGTGAGCAGATTCCATTTGACAGCCATGTTAAAAATGCCATGTTTACAGCAAAAAAAAAGCGTAATTTTCTCTCCCATTGTTGACTCTGCAGTAGTGACGCTTGTCCAAAAAGGAAAGGGCAGATTACCCAAACTACAATCCTCATTTGATTTCAACTAAAACCAATGGGTGACACTATGTCCACGCTTTGTCCAGTTAAAAGATAATAACTTGTAATGGCCATAGCATGGCTTGAAAACATCCAAAGAGCTTCCAAATACTCACCCGCAGAGATGAAGAGGATTCCAGCACTGAGGACGATGTTGTGTTTAGATTTATAAAACTCACTGGCAGCAACACATGCACCTCCGATGAAAAGCAGGAGCACGCTAAGAATAGGGAAGATACTGGAAGCCCGGACAGCTCCTGAAAATGCACGCATAAAACCCCCACATGTAATTAATGTTCTTTTTCTGATAATGTGTCATATTCATTCTGCAGCCAAACTGTTGTAATTAGTCTCCCTCCCACACACAGAGATACACAAGAACATGCACAAACTATACAGGTGCACGTACAATTTGATAATAAATGTAATACGGAATATATACATATACTGTATATGTGTGTGCTTGGGTGAGGATGAAGAGATGAGGATGAGTGTGGGCATCCTAGAGCTTTGACCCAGTTAAACTGCAGTGAAATATTTATAGTAATCAGTAACCTAATTGAGTTTAGCAGCAGCTCTGAGCAGCAAACCATCATTCCACTCGCTCGCACACACACTCAGGCACGCAGACACACAGACACTCACACACATCAAGGACCTACGCAAGAAGTACTCTGATGCATCCGCTTCATGGTTCGCATCTTCAGGAAAGTGATCAATCTGCTTGCACATTCCCTTAGAATTACCTGAGAGAGGGAAAGGAAGAGAGATTAGATAAGAAATGACTCTTCTACAAGCTTATTTCTGATAATTCATTCATTATGAATTGGTACGCATGCTTACTTCCCAATTAGAGTGTTGGATCTTTGACAGATACATGTTCGGCACTGTGTTAACAAGTTCCTCCAAAGACCTCGAAGTGGATTTATTGCAATCAGATATTATGGCTTTACATGTTATCCTTATCACTGGACATTCTTATACAACCTACAATATGTCTGTAAGATTGGATATTTAGTTGACTAATTAAATTATTAATCTGACAGATTAAGTTTCAAGAACCATGTTTCATTGTTAAACCAGCATATTTGGTTCTGGAATTGTTGCTTGCTGTGATTCAAAAGATTATGTTTTCTAGAAAAACTATAAAGCTCTAATCAGAGCTAAATGCTTATAATTTGTGACCTTTGACCCTTGCCACATGACCTCTCTTGCCTGGCACTCTTATTGATGCCAATTAACACTCATAGTCTCTTATTTCTTCTGCTGTTTGCATGAATGTTGCATAACTGTGTTACATAATTCACTGTTCGCCACACGTGAGTGTGTCTGTGTGTGAATGTAAGTGAAAAGGAGCATTTCTGACAACATCACCCTTTTTCCCAGTGTGCATCCACACTCACCTCTTTAATATTTGTACTTAAATCTATGATATATTTTGCTCATGCAGTGCAGTAAAACTCAAGTTTAACAATCTGCTTTGTCTAGCATTAAAACTGACTAAATCATTTGTAGCAGTTTGAAACTCCACCACACCAAAGAACATTGAATGGAAGCTTAAAACTAGCACCTGCTGAATCCGCACACAAGAATTAGCATGTTGATGTGAAAAGCCAGAATGACACTGCAATGCAAATCACAGCCACGCTTGATTATCCTCCTAAACCAACCAGTACCTCCAAAATTAGAACATTTAAAACAAGCCACAATAAATATAAGTAGTTTGGAGCAGTGGATAATTCAAAATGTGATCAAGATATTTATTCATATAATTATAAATAATTTTCAGACAGCAGCTTTAATTGATGCTTTGTCTATTCCTTCAAAAGAGCATGTCAGGTAATTAGCTTAATGACCACAGTCGGAACCCACTCACTCAAATCAATGACGTAGCTCAACAGCAGCCAAGCATTTACACATAAACAGCAACCCACCTTCACCCCATCTTCATGGCATTAGACTAAATTCCTTTCACATTTGTTATATAATATTTTTTTTCTATAATATGTTAAAACAATAATTATATGTTCTGACAATTTTCTTCAAATTGCATTTTCTTGTCAGTATGAGGATATTAAATGAGAGACTATAACAGGGTTTCCACGTTATTGTGAACATTCTGAGGACATAACAGCAGAGGGTACAGGCCATAGAGTTCCTCATAATGCTGGCTAAAGTACTGATTGATTATGTACTAACATGCAATCAGATGATGAAAAATATTAGGGATAAGATAATAATGATGCCATCACTTATTTGAGATGAATACTATATTATGTGGATATTGGTAGTTTATGAAAAGCACTGGCACAAAGATGGCCTATAGTATTTCTGGGATGATTGAGAAGAAATATATGTAACACTTTTCCGTCTCATGACTGACACAAGAAAATGTGGAAATATTACTGAAAGAGATGGAAGTTAATCAGCTAATAAATGTTGAAAGTATTCTACTGACAACACGAGGGAATTTGATTTGTTCCATCAGATATAATTCTTTAAAGCAGTTGACTTTTTTTATAATGACTATAACATGTGTTCAAATTCAAATCCAGTGCCAACTTCAAAAATTGCAGTTTTGGACACCACCTGTTCGTTTACAGCACTCGAAATGATTGTTTAAACATGGAGGGAAGGCCTCTCATCATTTTTCGATCCAAATCAATTTGCTGTTTTCCTTTAGCTGAACATAAAAAATACATTCAGGTATTGATATCTACCTTCAATACACTCAGAAACTACCTGTGCATGGCTGATGTTGCAAACAGACCAACACAAAACCCTACCCAAATCTCTCCCTAATGTAAACTTTCAAAAACAAAACTGTGATGTGTTTGTGAAAATACCTTCCAGACAGCAGGTCCTCCATAGACCAGAGTGTGTCATGACTTCTTCGTTCTTCTTGCTGCTTTCATTCACATTGTTGGTCTTTACTTTGCAGACACCACGGGAGTAGAGCCAGTAATCTGTACCCACTGCAATGGTCATGAGGCTGAAGGCTGCCAATGCGCCCACAGTTGTTAGAAGCATCAGAACACCTTGCTCAAACGCCCCCATAGCAGCCCGAAAATGCCCACAGAGAAACCCCTTTTTGAAGATCGGAACAAAGAATAAGTATTCTGAAAGCAGGGATGAAAATGCCTTCAGGCTGAACAATGTGGCCCTGGATGCTGGTGTTTAAAAGTGAGTAGCACAATGGTTGAATGTCAATTGTAAGGGCCTGGAAGAACAGTTCAATTCATCGATCCAATCCCACTTTGATTAACCAAATACAAATAGAAGGAAAATGAGCTTCCTGTGAAAGAAGTTTCTAGATTTTGGTTGAAATCTCCGGGATACAAAACAGACCAAATTTGAATAAATTCAACTGAACAATGAAAAATTAAACAGTTGTTTGCAATCTGCAAGACAAGGCAAATAATGATTGGGTTTGTTCCACAAAGGCCTATTGAAATATGATTAATCAAGCTTTTAAATGAAAAAGGCAGCTTCACCAACAACAAAAAAAAAAAGCTAATGGGAGGAAGAAAGTCTCAAAAAGCAAGAAAGAAACCACGTTTTGGGCAAAAACGTATACAATTAGATATTTAATAAATCCAATTTTATCTAATTTGTAGGCTATTGAAATAAATTATATTAGATAATTACATTTACATCAAAATATAGTGTGACGACTCGTATTTGAAAGGTGGCCTATCATAATGCCAACCACACAATCATTACGCCTCAGTCAATGCGGGAAACCGAGAATCCGTCCCGTTTCTCAGCCGGTGCAACGGTCACGTGAGCGCGCGTGTCCCGAGAGCGCGCGTCTATGAATCCCAATCAGTCAATGCATTCGAATTAAAAAGCAGTTTAACCTCAAAACACCTTTAAATCAAAGATGTCCACGTAGCCAAGTACTTTGAAATTAAACGAGTGGGCTCAAAATGACTGACAAAAAAAAAACAAAACAAGAAATCAGTCCTTTTTTCGAAAATTCTGGTCTCCGGTTTCCATAGGTGGCTTTTATCTCGACCGAAAATCCCGAGATGGGAATCCGGTGTGAGGAGCCGCAAGGCTTCCGCAGCTCCACTGCAGCCCTGATGCTTCACCGAACCGCTCACATCGCTCCGGAAAACAGCTGTATTTCAGAGCCATCAACCGCGACGTAAAACACAGTCACGAACGCTCAAATCCCGAGCACTGGCAGGAAAATCACGGAGGAAAGACGCCGCACTCCACGGAAGAAAGCAGACAATCATGGAGGAATGCTGTGCTCCCGAGCACCTGGAGAATGCGAATCTTCCACACCGAGCACCTCTCAGCGCACAAAGAACGGACAATCACCGGCGGAAAACCGACTCCGAATCCAGTGGATGAGTTCACGGAGGATGTCTGTCGCTTCTGCTGTCTGTCTTCCGGTGTGTCGGTCTGTCTGTCGCTCCTGCTGCTCTTAGCTGACGAGAATTTAGCCTACTTAAGAAATCCCACTGAAAACGTCGCTCTTCACAATCCTATTGAAAGCTGTACTGTTAAACATTTGAATTTCTAGCGTCCCTTAAAATAATTTCAAGGTTAACCTCTTTGAGTTATATAATCGACAGTATATGGACCGCAGAACTACTTTTTCAGATATACTATATAACAAAGTTTATTTGTCGAGCACATCAATACAGCATTTCTGTTGCCCAGGGCACTGTACAGAGAACAAAGTAATAAAATCATAAAAACAAACACTTAAAGAGAGTTTACTGGATTAAAATAAGAGACAAAAAGTTATACTCTAGTTACCCATCTGCCCAATCCTAGTCAAAATCCAACTTACAAACATGTGTTTTTAGAGTGGAACGATTCATATAAGTCTTACTTAACTAAAATATAAAATGAAACCAAAAAAAGAATCAATGTTTCCCCTAAGAATGGTAAATCCACAGAACGTCCCTGGACGCTAGAAAAAAAAATCTATTTTCTGCTGTGAATATTATATAGGAAACCATTTTCTCCAGACTGATACACACTATGCAGACTGAGGAACCTATCTGCTCCACTTTCTCCACATTTAAGTGGAGATTTAAGTTTGCGTCTTCCTTTTGACTTAACATGTAACAACATGCTCATAATGAGGCCCTTTCTTGGTGTGAACATACGGTTAGACTTAGCCAGTCTGGAGTTGGTTGTACACCAAAGTCTTAAACTCCTGCTGCAAATCTTCTGTAAGTGGAGGTGTCCATGCTTTTGGCGAAGCACTGTACAGTTGCAGTTTAAAGTCGCAGTGACAGTTAAAGACAGAATTTGTGGAGTTTCAATGATTTTTTTGCTTGCAGTCCCCACATGACACATGGGTACCCAGACTGTGAAATGAAAAATTAAATTACAAGACAAGCAATATATTTAAGGGTGCATCCTGAAGGCTACAGATTATTGGGTGCTCCAATTAAAAACTGCTTTTAAGTCTTGGAGACCTAGAACAGTTAGCAAAAAAAAAAAAAAATCAATAATAATACAAATTAAGTGCAGCATATACAAGTAACTTGATTCTTGGAAATAATTATTTTCTCTTTGTGTTTTCTATTGTCTTGTGTCAAAGGGTGTGCATGCATTAAGTAAATTATACGTAAACCATTTGCATTCTCAATGAGGGTACGGGTTTTTAATCAGTTACATTCAATGTAAACCAATGGTTTTTGGTGCTTCCTTCCTTTCTTCTGTCATTCCTTCAGTTGAAGGTTTTGAAGGTTGTTCTGGTGCAAATGCTGCAGTTGCCATGTTGACTGTATCCCTCACACATTACATGCAATGTTATAGAGAACTGAATGAATGCCAGAGAGAGAACAGAGCAGAGGATGCAGCAGTCAGGATGCTTGCGCATGCCCGAGCTAAGAGATCAAGAAGATTTATGAATACAGAATACAAAGCGATGATGTCATGCAAGGAGGCGTCTCACATTGGCTGAGGTTTATTTTGCTGCAGTGTCGGCATGCATCGTGTCTCCATGTCTCTGGTCATACACCCACATGTTCTTTTCTGTTATTACAATAAATATCCAGACATTTAAAACCACTTGTTTCCAGTTTTTCTACAGGTTTAGTGAAATGATAAAGAAATTAAGAGTTTAGATTACAAATAGTATTAAATGTTTATTATTGCATTTACAAAATATGTTTAACAACAGTGACTTAATTCTTTATAAAACAATTATAGGTTGTGGAAAGACATCAAGGCGTTTCAATAAAGCATCAGTTACCAATTGTAGAGCGTTGCTGACATCTGCTGGAGATAAACATGAACTCAGAAAATAGCACAATGGCAGAATATACTTTTTGGGGATCGAACCGCCAAACTTCCAGTTACAAGACGACCAACTCCACCACTGCGCCTACCTTTCCGCCCATCAATCATTTTACGAATGATATTAGAAAAAAAGAAGAAATAAGATTAGGGTGAAACAGAAAGTTGAGAGAAACAGTTAGTGATAAATATCCCAACATCAACTTTAAGGAAGCAAAATTATGTATTACTAACTATCACTAACTGTAATCCAATTCATTATGTTTCATAACCGTCATATAAAATATTACTACTCAAAACATCTGCCTTTTTTGACACTTCCAAGCCAGATGTGAATTCAGTGAGAAAGAGTTTTCTGTCCATGTCCCAGAGATGTAAACTTATGTAATTTGTGGGGACAAATAGCACAACATTGTGTGCTAACATTATATTCTTTAGTGAAAAATAGCCTTTGTTAATTTAGAGACAGAAAGAAATGACTCCTGTCTGCAAGTTTTTTTTTTCTTCCACAAAATGTAATAGCACTCACTCTTTCTGCATGCTTTAAAGCTGTTACCCCAGATGGAGTCCAAAATGTTTGCAGAATCTGTATGTGAACATTATTATTGAGTATTTATAATGAAATTGGTCTCTTCCTGATTAAACTCAGTGGACACACTTTGAGACAGTATGATCACTTGTAACATTACAAGGAATTTTCCATTCAGGGCATTTGAGGAAATTTTGCCAGCCCAATCATTAATAAATGTATGCTTTGTCAGTCTATAGTATTTCTAATTGGGTTTTTATTACTTTGATTACTGTTGCATTGTCTTTAAGCCTCAATCTCTTGCATCTGTTTTCTGGGGCCAAGATCCTAGTGAGCAGAAACTCTCCCAGATGTTACATTGTTCATACACAGAAACGCATTTGAGCACAGCGGCACATTATTAAGTTTTATCATTAAGGAAGTTTGTTACTTGATTAAATAAAACTTTAAGAGTTAATTGGCAATATTCATCTGCTCATCTGAAATGCCATGAAATTACTTGCTGTGCAAGACAAATTACTCTAAAAATTACCCATTTACACATTGTGTTCCCTTATTATGCAGTTTTACAAAAAAATGTGAAAAGAGGGTTCATTACAGATATAAATCTGCTACTGTAAATACTGTAAAAACTTTCCGTTTTCTGAATTCTGACCTCTGATACAAATGACTGTACATGGACGTAGCCCTACAGGCCTACACATGAACTGAGGCGATTGCAGTTTGTCATCTGACCGCTTGAGGCTGACTTCAAGAAGTGAACAGGTTCACTTTGAGATTAACGTATTTTTATTACATGTTCTTTTTTTTTATTAAGAGGAAAAAGACTATAAAATCTGTCCAACCAGTTAGATTAAACAACATTATAGTGACATCTAAACATTTTTATTTTATGGATTTAATTATACGATAAAAGCAAAACAGTACAGTTGAGAGACAAAGTAAAACCTAACTTACCATAGAACGAAAAAGAGGCACGTGATTTTGCAAGACATAAGTTTCTTTTTTTAATTGCGAAGCTTTCTACGACTTCCGGATTGATACTTCCGTTTGACGTTGTTTAAATGATTTATATTTTAGTTTTAGTTTTCTTGCAAAAAGGCTAAATTAACAATAAATGTGTCTTAATTTGAACGTGAAATGTCCCCAATTTATTTCGTTAGTTCTCTGTTCTAGATCAGCTTAAATATTTGACGACAGTAAAACCGCTTTACGGCAGTTGCAGGGTGCTGGAGAATTGAGGTGAGCGCGACGTAATGTTTTTTTTACTCGTCTGTAATTCAGTTTGATCGCAAATGCATTTGATGAAACTCCTAAATAAGCATTCACAATACCAAAGTTTGAGCTCAATCTGTCAAATTATTAATTTACTGTTAACACGCAAATTATGTTTTAAAAACGCTCTCCAGTTTCACATAAAATTTAGACAAACACTGACTTTTATAATTTTTTGACAGTTGTTATTTTTGTATTCTGATTTGTTGTACTATTTACCTGAGTTGAGTCGAACTGAAATGATCTGCAGGTGATGAGAGCTGATGTTTGGTCAGGAGTCAGGACTGATCAAGAGCTTCTGTCTGGTGAGCAACACTCAACATCTTAATAATTTATCTTTTTTTGAGGGTGAATTTTGAATATCTCCATTTGTCTTAGATTTACACCTTTTTAAGAGTACAGTACAGATGCTATTTGGGGGGTTCTGTGTTCAATGCGCAGAAAGAGCTGTTCAATGATGATGATGATGATGATGATGAAGATTGCGGATAAAGTTTTTGTTTCTCTTGTTCTGTGTTCAGACAGCAGTGTTGGGTTTGTGTATGCTTCCTGTGTGTCGCTGGTTGGGTTTAGGGGTCTGTTCGATGGCATCTCAATCAATGTCTTCTGGGATTCATTCAGCCGCTTTCGTCACTTGCCCCAATGACACAGTGGCCAAAGAGATTGCCAGGTATACATATAAAACTTTAAACATCTAACCACGTTGTTGTTTAACAGTCAGCAAATTGTATAATGAAATACATCATTTACACTGAGGCTGTCGGTATTATAATGTAGAAACAATTGATGGCAGCAGAAAAATTAAGTTTGTTACAAACTTTTAACATGAAATTTCACCACGGGTGATCTTTCTTTTAAAAGAAAAATACATGTAAAGAACTAACGTTACTTATTAAATTCTTATGTTATAAAGGTGAGGCGTGTAATCATTGGGAGTCAATGTTGATTGTTTAAAAAGGCATTATCTATGGAATTTTGTGTAGTTAGGCTTGATTTTTTTGAAAGGGTCTACTGATTTGCTGTTACTGTAGCTTTAGTTTATTAAGGTGTCAGCCCAAGCATTTCTAAAATTCACACACCCTATCTTTAGTGTTTTTTTTCATCTGTATATCAAGGTTATTATAACTGCACCAAATGCTAACTAATGAATACAATTCCAACAGTGCTAATTAAATTTTTAGGAATGTTCTTTAATATATAAAACAAATCATAGCCTATGCTGATGGAGGGATAGAGGAATGCTAATATATGAATGTTGAAGCCTTAAATTTACTCTGAACTTCAAACATGAGTAGGTGCAAATAGTTTAGCAAATCTAAGCATATAAGTACAATGTTGCATTAAATTACATGAGCAGCCTGAGGTGTCCTCTATTTCTGTGCCATGAGACTAATAGTACTCAGACCTTTTTAAGATATTTTTTTCTTCATGCACACACCTCTCAATCATCACTCTGACTGTTAGTATCACTAAACACATACATGCATGTTTTCCACCTGCTCGTCTTTCTTTTATAAGACAGGTGGTGGAACTACTCATAAAAACTGTGATACATGTTATTTTTAACAGCGCATTTCATTGTGCAAAAAATTAATTGAGAAAAATAGAAAGATTTACTTGGTGTTTTCTGGGGAGGTTTTTCAAAGCTAATTTTGTTCATTTTGTAAAATGTCTTTCCAGAGGAATTGTAGAGAAGAAGCTAGCTGCCTGTGTTAACATTATACCACAAATCACATCTGTGTAAGTATCTGTTTGACGTGTGTGATAGAGCTGAGTTGGCTCTGATATTGAAGTTTTTTTGTTCTGGTAGTGTCAGCATTGATATTGGTGTTCGTGTGTGTCCTGCAGGTATGAGTGGAAGGGGAAGATCGAGGAAGACAGTGAAGTTCTTCTGGTCAGTGATGATCAAGTTAATCTGTTATTGATTGGAAATTTTTTCACAATATAATTCAGTTATTCATTCTTTTCCTCTTTTCTGGTCATGAATCGATACTATGCTTGGGAATGGGGCATCTGCTCTATCCCATCTCTTAAAGCTGAGATAGGGAAAAAACACACATGCTCACCAGTTTAATTTGTTCTTGTGTTTTGGACAATTTAATGTCCCATTTAATGTTTAAGATTTAGGATCCTTGTTGCTCCGGTAACAACTATTCCAATCATAATACCTTTAACAAACAAGATCATACACACAATGGCAATAAACTGATTTATACATTTTATATCAGTTATGCTCACAGAATACTGTTTCTATATACAGTGCACTACACATACAATTTACACAGTTTCATTTAAACACTTAGATGGTGAATACTGCATTGTTTTACAGTGTTCATGTTAGTAAACTGATCAGATAATCTTCACATTTTTTTTCTATCAGATGATCAAGACAAGAAGTACAAAAATTCCTGCTCTCTCTGAATATGTCCGGTAACGCTCACACCCGGTCTCATTCTCATGTGTTACAGTTATTTGGTCCCAACCTTTAACATAAGTATTTAGGCAACATGAATATTTCAGTCAACATTAATCATTTGGTGTATATAAATATAACATTCTTGTATACATTATTCACACAACTGTATATCTGTGTTTTTGTAATGTAGTGTTCATGTCTTTATGAAGGAAATTTTAGCTATTATGTTTGATCAGCCACTGTATGTTTTCCCTCAAATAAACATGAGCTCTGTGTGCATCCGCACATGTAATTTTGTGTTTTCTTGTGATTACAGGTCAAATCACCCCTATGAAGTGCCAGAGGTCATCAGTTTCCCCATCGATCAGGGAAACCCACAATATCTCAAGTGGATAGGAGACGTCGTCCCAGAGTGAATTTAGCTTTCATTTAAACATTATTGTTTGATTGTCAAACGTGTAGAATTCAAAATGTAGTCAGTTTATACAATCAAGTTCCAAATTGAGTTCTTTGCTCAATTGTATGGGATTTTATTTTGCATATAAGATGGGCATGGTTGAACTAAAGGGGAAACACACAGCTCGTTTTTCTTCTGCTAAAAGCAAGGACAAGAACATATGGAACCACAAAGGTTCAATAAAACTCTGAACATGATTTATTTGAGGACACTTTTGTGAAATTATAGAATTTAACAGATTTAATTGAGACAATAAAAGGAAATTCACTTGGAATAATATTGAGTATTGTCTCTTGATTTCTTCTGTTTCACTTGTTACAAACGGATTCATTTATTAAAATAAATGTCTTGTTATATATATATATTATATATAAACAGTTTTCAATATTATTAATACTGCAGCATGCCTCTGTTTTGTTAGAAGTGTTTTTTTTTCTGCTATGGGGTTTTCCATTGGGTGAATCTTTTTGCACAATTTTGGACACCCCATTTTATCTCTTGATTTCCATTTGTAAAAGTAGACAAAAAAGTAATTTAAAGATAAATAAATGCAACAATGTCACAAACAAGTGGCGCTATAAAGAAAAGAAAATACAAATTTGATATCCTGTGCACAGTCATTTAAATAATTGTGTGATTCAACCTCAGTACAATATGTCTAAAAATTGTTCATCCAAAAAAACCTTCGCATTTGCTGGATTACAGAGAACGTTATGGCCAAGTTAAGATTCAAAATCACCTCAGATCCGTGAAAATGTCCCAAAAACACACAAACATAGTAAATCTAATTCAAAGGTGCCGTATGCTATTTTGCTGAGTCCACGTTCACATCTGAAATTGAAGCAACAACACCCCACTCTGTCCTGGTTTGATGGATCCATCTGGTTGGCTGCGAGTGTGTTTTGGCTCTGACTTGGAACCTTTAATACACAAATATCTTTTTCCACATCACAAACAGCTGATTTCCAAAATAGAGAATTTTTCATCTTCACTTTCAATATTTGTATGTCTTCTTGCACCATTGAGAAAACCTATTGGTTCAGAATTTGATCTGACAGGTTTCTTGCTATGATCATTGCTGCTGATTTTTGTGCTTTCTTCATAAATCTCATTTTGAAAAGAATTTTCTTCCTTTCCATCCAAATCAGTCATTTTCAAATCCTCTTTTGCCCCCAAATCTCTACGTATCCCCTCCATTGGTAGTGCGATTCCTGTCCTTTGTTGATTTTCCTGGTCTTCTACACGTCTTGAAGATCGGCACAATGCTTTCCGAAACCCTCGTTTAAAATTATCAGAAAGAAATCCATACAAAATGGGATTTGCACAACTGTTTGCGTAAGACAAGACTACAACGAAATAATACAAACCTCTGAACTCGCCAGGGAGAAGCACGAGTAGGTTAACTATATTCAAAATGTAAAACGGTAGCCAGCACAGTACAAAAACAGCTACAACGATAACCACCATTCGTGTGATCTTTCTTTCAGATTTGCGTCTGCGAATTGATGTTGAGCGAACTCTTCGCCCAGAGCTTCGAACTTTTATTACAATTAACAAATAACAGAGACAAATGATCATCAATGGTCCGAAAAACCCAACGGTTGCAGTATGAACAATAAAAGCAGTTTTCCAAACTTCTGACGGCTCTGGCCACACAATGCTGCAGTTTCCATCATCTTGCAAAACATCTGCAAAGATCACCACAGGAAATACCACTACAAAAGAAATTCCCCAAATTGTTGCGTTAACTATTTTAGCTATTCGTGGTTGTCGCCACTTTGAGGATCGCAGCGGGTGTACTATAGCAAGATAGCGGTCCATGCTCATCACAGTTAAACAGAAGATGCTAGTAAACTGGTTTATGGCATCAACAGTCATGACTAGGCGACACATTAGTGACCCAAATGGCCAGGAGAGGAGACCATTCTGAACAGCAAGGAATGGCAGACCTAGCATGAAGAGCTCATCTGCTATTGCTAAGTTTAGGATGTAAATATTGGTCACTGATTCTGGTTGGGAATATCGCAAGACGATGTGGATGACAAGACTGTTTCCGATGAGACCGACTATGCAGACTAAAATATAGATGACAGGAATAAGGATTCCAGCAACTCCACTTGAGTAATCCAACGGTTTAATGTCATTCCAGTTTTCAGGAGTCAAAAGAAATGTCTGGTTTGGAGAAGACGTTGATGCATTTGCAGAAACCGTTGAGGAGAGATGCAAGATTGTGGAATCTAAGATTTCCATGGTTCTGTAAGTGACGAATGCTCATCTAATCTAGAAAGGACAATGAAAATAGTTAGTAGATGATCTGGAATTACGGTGGACACTCATGGATTTGAAGTACCCTGTAATATGTCTAGATTAGAAGATTTAGATATATCCGTTTATCATATAAGCATGTGTGATGTGGACGCTTGTGTTGCGCATTAAAGCAGATCTTTGTGTTCTGGACCCCACAGTGAGGGGAAACAAGGATTCGTGTTTCTTCATGATTGTTGATGCTGTTTCTGCACTCAAACACTAATGACGGCTAATTAACAAAAGCACACACGCACACACACTTTTGGTTAAGTGGCTTAGACAGACGTGGTTCCAGGTAAAAAACATTATTAGCAGTGCAGGAAAGGAAAAAACAGGCTTTTGTACAGGCAGACCTTGAATGTATGGAACATTAAAGGATTTGATGCTTCATTGTTAGTACATTTGGAACATTTATGAAAAACAGTGCAAATATAGACAATCTTGACGTTACCTAAAATTGTTTACATGAACAACAAACAAATGTGAGTATGCCATTGTGTATGTGCATTTATGGGTGGAGTATATATATTACTAGTGGAAGTGAACTTATACTGTTTGAATGACGCAGCCTTGTTTCTTCATTGAAAATCAATGTAGCATTTTCTCTTTCATGTTGCTGTTCCATTAAACTTATGTTGGTATGTATCTTACAAACATTTTATTTCACTTATTTCTAACAAACCTTGTTTTAGAAAACAGAAATCCAGATGTCAACAAATCAAAATAATGACCAGCTTTGCAAATATCATTGAAGCAGTCATATATGAAATATGGCCTGGGAGTAAAAACACAGGTTTTTGTGCTACCAGAGATTGAAGGAATAAATCTACTGTGGACGTGATTGGCTGTTTTTGACTCTAATGATGCTGCAAAACCAATAGTGCATTTGGAAGAAGAAATCAAAACCACCGGATCATTATTTCACTCTTATTTTCGACTATTGTTATGCAGGAGCTGTCAAGACAACACTGCACAAAATAGCTCATATACATGGTTTATGATTTATACCAAACTATTCCTGGAATCCATACCTGAAATGATCAACCAGAGACACAATTCTGTTTAGTTAAATGTTTTTTTAAATTGACAGCTCTTCGTTGCATAAATGGTCCATCTTTAACAGCAGTGTCTTCAGGTTGAATTGTTTGAGCAAAAGCACAACAGCTTTAAAGAAAAATCTAAATGTACATAGCTCAATTGAATAAAGGTTCAGTAATTAGATTATTCTGCATTTAAGTCGCATATTTTGCATATATATCACTTGGGTATTAATGAACTATTTCAATGTTTTGGAGAAAAGGTTTCTTTCTGATATTTCCCTGTAGAGAAATTGTAAAAAAACAAACAAAAAAAAAAAACAAAGTGAACAGTGCCTGCAATTCCCAAAAAGTCTGGCAGAATGCAAATGAATGCTAAATCATCCCAGAGAAGTAATTTATTGAGGGTCCAACTATGTTAAAGTTTCATTTCAACAGTTAGACTTAAGTGTAGACACACATTCGGAAACTCTTGTGAAATCAACCAATAAAATGAAATCCAATTATGTCAATCTTGCTCTGTCTTTTAAAGTACTTTATTTATCAAGCTTTTCTTAAACTCTTTTCACTGGTAAAATTCTTAAAGCTTCACCTATTATGTCCTTTATGGGCTAAATGCTCTTTACATTATTTAGTCTGAAGTCCTGTGCACAATTTTCTCTGACATTTACAGCTAACAAGAGGAGGAGAGATGCTAAAGGCCTGCCTTGATGATGCGACTTTAATGCATGTCAGGTCACTAATGCATCTCTCTCTCTCTCTCTCTCTCTCTCTCTCTCTCTCTCTCTCTCAACCCACCACCCCAACTAACACATGTGGAAAAACAATGACCAATTGTCAACAAATGTTTAATTTTTGAAAATTTCTTAAAACTTAACAGAACAACATATGCGGATCCCACTGGCCTTCTAATCACTCTGTGGATTCACGCAGTGAAACCTCTGAAAACCACTGAAGAACAAAGGACAAACACACACTCTGTGCACTGTGTGTTAAAGAGATTAGAGCTGCTCATTATCTGAACACAATGGTGCTTCACCAGGAGAATATAATTTATAAGTGAGGATGTTTGAGTCTCGGAAGGAGTAAACTATGCAACACACATGTCAAATCTGAGCCTGAAAACACCTGCGATAAGATCACAAAATTGTTTTGTAAAACCCTATTTGCAGTCAGTACCTTTAGGTGAATGTGGGAATGACAGAAACAAGCAATGTTCAAAGAGATTTTCAGACGTTCCTGTAGGAAACAGCATTTGATATTAGATGGCGCAGAAGGAAAAGCTTTAATGTCTTCAAAGCACCCCAAAGTGGCTCAATTATTTTCAGATCTGGCAAATGCGCAGAGTGTTCTGTGAGAGTGCTGTAAATGATTTGTGTCTTGTGTGGTCCTTCAGATTTCTCTGTCACCTTGATCAAGTCTCTTCGTCACCAGTCGTAAAAACTGCTATGTTGCAGAATGTGTTGTGTAGATTCTAATGGTTTCTGTCCAGCTGAGATATGATTGGCAATTCAATCTAGACGCACTGCTCTTAAGGCTGAAATGTGCCATTTGTGAACGCTGGCCAACAACAGGCTGCACAAACAAAAAACTTACAATAAAGCAATTTGGTTGTTCGGTTTTACTGCAGTGATGCTCTTTCTATTCGATTGGAATATAATGTCTGTAGATCTGACTGTGTAAGAAGCATCTGTCTGTAAATGAAAGTTCAAGATTAGAAGTTTAAGATATTTGAGATATTCCCCAAAGCATTATGGATGATCTTAAAAATACATTGGAAAATGCATGGAAAAGCATGAAAGAGATAAGTTAATAAAAGTAATCCTTGAATTTACAAGTCAGTATTCTGTTTTAACTTTGACAGATATCGTTGAACATATATGATTTCTGTTTCAATACATTTGATTATTAACCCAGATTTTTTTTTTTAAATATACAAAAATTTGCATGTAAACGAGCGAGCAGAATTTGATCAAATAAAGGATCCACTCAACTCTCTCGCTAATTTGGTATGCTGAAATCACACCCTTTATGTGTTATGCTTAATATAGACATCTATTAGCAACCAAGCTTTTATGAATGACTGTGAAGCATGCAGGGGTATTTCAGCACAGCTGTATTTCTCATGAAAAGCTTTTTTTAAAGGCACCAGAATAAAATTGCAGGTGCTTTTGTTACTTTCAGAGTCATTTACACATTAGTCTTCATGAACCACAGTATTAAACATTAATTCATATTAACCTGCAGCTGTTCACAGTTTTACTGATTCCCGAACAGTATTAAAGCAGAGCACACATTCTGCATGGTGCTGCAGCTGCCCAGGATTGAACATCCTTTGTGATATTTCTTGTTAAAGTTAGTAAAAGATTCAACAAATATACAGATAGCCCTACATAATTAAATAAACAGTAGGCTACAATAAATGTTTGAATACATTAACCAATATAGTCATTGTTAATTTAACAGTAGCTGTCCCTTAAGGAAAAAGTGATGTATTTCAAAGCAAGGAAGGGTATTGAATCAGAGATGATACTACACATGGCCAGATTTTGTTCATTAATAATACATGTGATGGTAAAATGTCTTTAAAGTCATGTCAATATCACGGGGTGTTCCTGACAGGAGAATGTAGAACGATTTCCAAATGAGGAATTGACATTATAATGAAACATGCCTTTGAAAATCAATAATCAATATCATAAACTAATAGTGTCATGACTAAAAATAAAATAAAATAATTAAACTGAAGTATAAATAATGTGTCTTTCAACATTTCACGTCAAGTAATTAATTAGTAATAATTTAACAATAAAGAATAATTGAATAATAATTTTTACTTATTTTGAATAAATCTATTTTACCATGTAAACTTAAATCAGTTAGCATATCACCATGGCACTCTTCATTTTAACTTTTAAATCATTGAAAACCAGAATTTCATAGCAAATAGAATATGGATTTGCTGTAAGATACATAAAATAAATAACAATATGAGCACATGATATACTTAATAGGTCAAACTGTTTAACAACCCTCCAAAAAGGTGAAAAATGTTTTTAAACAATACGAACAAATCACAACACACTTAGTTTAATTAAAATGAAAACTCACCAAAGGTTGAGTTCATGAAGTGTTTGCCTCCTCGAGCGACTCTGAAGAAATGAGCGACCGCAGCATCAGCACCACAACGAAACAGTGCATACCGTAACCAAGCAACCTGAGCAGGGAGGGATAAAGGGAGTGAGTGAGAGAGAACGAGTAAGGAAGTGTTCATTTTCTAACCTGCTTATTAATTCTCAACAGTCACTGAGGTCAGCCGGTGCCTACTTTCGTTAGGTGAATGTTAGGGGTACATCTTAACAAGGTTTCCACTCTGTCACAGACCTTGAAGCATTCAGATTTTTTGAGTATCAAACTGACAAACTTTTGGCTGAGAAGCAGGAGTGCAAACCACTGCACCAGCATGCTTCTGAATTTATAAAACAAAACGAGGGTTTCATTAAATTTTCTTTAATGTTTTGGGTTTTATAAGGACACTCTGTAGTTATGAGCAGCAGAGGGAGCCAGCAGACCCCAAAGACTTCAGTGTGTGAACCTGTGTGCATGTGTGTGAGAGTGTGCTGATGCTTCACAGTCCCTAAACGGAAACACTTCACTTCTGGTGTGAAATATGCGTATGCAGGGCAGGGCAGGGCCTCAGACCTAATGAGGAACACACTCAAGCAGAGGCATAGACACCAGACAGCTTCCATCAAACACTCTTAGATGACACTATGACAGAGAACCATCAGACAGGTAACACACACAACACACACGCACACACACACACACACACACACACGCACACGCGCACATACATACATTTAAACTGGAAACTTTTATGTTGGATCACTGTGGTTGTTGCAATCTCTCTGCCGGAAGTTTCCTGGTTCAAATATGAAAGGGGGTGTGTATGGGTTTCCTCCCAATAGTCTATAGGTCCAGTTGATTTGTGACCCTGAATTGCCCGCTGTAAATGTATTTGTGTTCATGGGGTGACAGGTACATTAAACTTAAGTACGTAGTTGTCTTTCATAATCAATGGACAATTTTAGATAAATATTACTATAAAAAGAGCAAACATAAAACAATGTTAATGTTGATTCACGATGATATTACATATTTCTAAAAAGTTATAAACAGAATTTAATCAGAGCTACCATATTTGAACGTTCAGATTTTTCAATCTTTGCAACTTCTTCTCCTAGTTTTTTACTAATATGAAAACAATTGGCCTTGTTCTTCTTGACCTTTTCTCCAGGCATTAACAACGAGCTTCCCTCTCGTCATTTCTGCTTAAGAAACAGGAAATCTGTTGTCATGGGGGCCTCTGAACGTTTCTTTGTGCGTATCTGTGTGTGTGGCTCTTGGGTTGTTCCTTGAGTTTGTTTGTGTATGTCTCCATGTGATTAAACTATATTTGTATGTTTTTCTAATCTGGATGTGCATATGCTTTTGTTTTTGCTTATTTTTTCAGAGCTGTCTAAGCAGGAGCAGATGGAGATTGAGAAACTGAAGACGTACAAACAAGTTCTGCTTGATGACATTGAGGTACTTCTAGACCAGCAACAAATAATACACATATATAAATCGTAAAACACACAAACGCACACGCACACGCACCCACACACGCACAAACACACGAACGCACACACACGCTCACGCACGCACACGCACACATGCGCATACACACACACACACACACACACACACACACACAATTTTTTCTCTTTTTTCCAGAAGCTGAAGAGCCAAATTGAAATTGTGATGGCTGATATTAACGGTTTCAAATCAGCAGAGGACAGGTGAGTTAGCTTACTGGAGTACTTACATAAAATTCTAAATTACTCAAGTTTCATCATATGAGAAATATAGTTTTTTTATATATGCTGTCGTTTATACAATACAAGCCTTTCTGTACAAACAAAAAATACATTTTAAAGTCAAAATATACACAGGACAACTTTCAAAAACCCATGAACAAATACATTCTCATCAAACAGAACTGTAAATTATTTCATAGTCATTACAGTAAACTAATGTAGCTTTTCCAGCAGCACTCTCTGATATCCCTCTGATATTGTTATTTAATAATAACATTATATAACAATTATTTGGTTCATAACACTTAGAAAATATGGGTAACATCCACTCTACAGTCAACGTTAATACTATGTTTTGTATAATACTTTGAAAAGGTAGCAGACCCTAGTCTGAGAACTGACCCTTGTGGACCCCACATTAAATCTTTATATTTATACAAATAGATCATGATCATAGAAGGACTACATAGAACTACAATAGAAATTTCAAGTCTATTCAGAAGCATATTGTTAATAAATGCTAGAGAAAGTTGAAGAGTTCAGATACAAATGCCTTTAAGAGTTTTTTATTCTTTCATTCTTTTGCATTTATGTAATGTTATGTCTGTCCTGAAAGAGATGAGGAAAATTACCTGTTCAAAAAGAACTGAATGAAGCTGCACATATAATACTGACAGAGTATTATTGTTTCTCATCACTTTATCTGTTGTTGGGTGTTTGCTGATACGATATCTCTGTATGTGGTAAATATAGTTTCATCTACAAAGTTTAGCAAAAATAATTACTCAAAAACACTTGAATATTTTAATTCATGTTTTTCAGTAAATTGTTGGAGAGAGAGAAACGTTTCAGTAGTGGGAAGAAGAAATTCAACATGGACCCAAGAAAGGTGAGTGTGCTCATGTCTGTATGTGTTCGTGGTAATGATAGAATGTGTAGTTGTGTGTTGTTAAATGATTGTTAGAACATGTAGTGTTAAAGTGTCAGATTCCTTTTTCTATTTTAGGGAACCAGAGCTAGAATCAGGGCTTCTTTATTCATTTAGGAAAAAAAGGGAAGTGTGCTTTTTGCAAAGGGTGTGTACGCAAATCTATGTGTTTGAGAATGAGAGAGACTTGAATGTCTTGGTTTCCAGATATGTAAAAACTAAGACTGGAATCATGCGTTTGTATTTAGTACAACACATTAGCACACACTGCTGCTAACAGTTGGAGTTATTACTTATATTACTGTTTGATTACGAGTGACTGGTAGATTTGGTTGAGTGACATTTCTCAAAAGGCTCGTTTTGTTATAGACTTGTTTATTTAATTTATTTGGTTTATTTTACTTTAGATCTTGAGATCTTAGTCTTAGTATGCTCTGTGAGCATCTTGTCTTACAACTGTAGGAATGTAGACATTATATTTTGAATACTGTGTGATTTTTCACACAAAAGAAGCATGCCTCATTACCAAGTATTTTTCACATTTAATAAACCTTGGTTAACAAACACATAAGAGGTAATAAAGGCTCCTCTGGAATTTGTTGTCATTATGTGACACAATTCGAACATCTCCACGGAAAGAAAAGTGACTGATGTGATGCTCTGTATGTCCTTTGCATCAGGGCATGAGGTTCTTGGTGGATCAAGGCCTCCTTGAGTGGAATCCATCATGTGTGGCTGGGTTTCTATATAAAGAAGAAGGATTGAATAAAACTGCCATTGGGGAGTTTTTGGGAGAGAGGTATACACATTCAAATATTTATGTTTTTTGTTCTTGTGTAATGGACATGTTGCATTGCTTTTTTGTGAAAATGTATTATGTTTGAGTTTATTTGTCTGTGTTCAGGGAGGAGATGCATCTTCAGATTCTCAAAGCATTTGTAGAGCTGCATGAGTTTTCACATCTCAGCCTTGTGCAGGCCTTACGGTAAAATTAAATCAAACTGACATGTTTTAAAAATAAAGAAAAGTTTAGCGTTAAAGAAAAATATTAAATGGTTTATTATTCTGCTCACCTGTGCTATTTTCAGTCAGTTTTTATGGAGTTTTCGTCTGCCGGGTGAAGCTCAGAAGATTGATCGTATGATGGAGGCCTTTGCTACCAGATACTGCGACTGCAATGACAGCGTCTTCCAGTCTACAGGTTAAACATGTTTGTTATTTCCTTATAGTGCTGTAGTTAATACCTTCATGAGAAAAGAAGATCTCAAAGACAGGATTCGGCCAAGATGTGATTGGAGAGTATCAAGATCATAACAAAGACAAGAAAAAAATAATGAATTAAAGAGACAACTGTCAGAAGAAAATGCTAAATATATTTGGAATTAACATGAAGTGATTACTTCTGTCAATCAAAGGTTTTTTTTTTATTTACTTTTTTTTTGTTATTTCAATCACACTCACTTACGGGTTAAATTGATATAATTATGATTATAAAATACACAATTTTATAGCATATTTTTTTTAGCATATTTCATATGTCATTGTAGCGAAAGACAAAATTGTAAAACAATACCTCCATACAAATAGGACTGTTCCTAGTTTTAGTCATCCAAAATGGTCTTATTATTCATCAGTTGATTGCATCTGAATATATTTAATATCTAATCTGAGAGACTTTAGTTTTTCAAAATTTTAAAAGTTTTGCTTTCCAATTTTTGGGGTAAATTTATTGTAAATTTGAATGTGATTAAAACCTATTTCTTCACAAAATTACATTTGAAGTAAAAAGAGTGCACTTCTTGGATTGTTGAGACATTGCTTGGAAATGCGCTCCATCCTGTCTTTCAAAATGAACATGTCATAACAAAACATCTTTTACAATTCATCGGCCTGAATGATAAACAAGTAATACAAGGTTATTTGTAAAATAATAAATGTGTGTTTCCTTTAGACACATGCTACATCCTCTCGTTTGCCATCATTATGCTGAACACCAGTCTTCACAATCCCAATGTGAAAGAGAAAACACCTCTGGAGAGATTCATCAGCATGAACCGTGGCATCAACAATGGAGATGACCTACCTGAAGATCTGCTGACGGTGAGGTGCCAATCTGAACCAACCTTGCTGGTCAAATTTACTTCCAAAGCAACAAAATTTATCACTGAACAATCATATAAAAAATATTGATTAATACTTGGTTTAAGTTAATAAAAAATATCACAGCTAAATAAATGTCTTGTGAAATATTAAAAGCTTTCCAACATTTATATTTACTATCAATTAGTTTATTATGTCAATGTGAAATAAATTCACTTTAATTTATGAAGTTGTTAATTGTGAGTTGGTAATGCCTTATAGAATCTGTACAACAGCATCAGGAACGAACCCTTTAAAATCCCAGAGGATGATGGAAATGATCTCACACACACTTTCTTCAACCCTGACAGAGAGGGGTGGCTGCTAAAACTAGGTGTGAACAAGTTTTATTCATTTGATTTGTGTCGCATTTTTTGCTACTACATTTGTTTACATGAAAATGTGTATTATGTGCATTTCAAATATATTTCACATTTTCCATCCGTTTTATAATTATTTGTAGATGTACTAAAAGTACATCTCAGTCACTAGTCGGTGGTGGGAATTAGAAAATAGAGACAGGTGGAACAATGCAAAAACACAGGTTCAATAGAGTAGAACACAGCATGAGAGTGAAAACGTCACATATTGTGCCTGTAAATGATTGAAGTCAAGAGCCAAGTTATTGATTAAATATGAAAATATGAAGGACTCACAAGAACAGTATAATTAAAGCATATTTAGAGTAAAAATAAGCAGAAACAATATTACTGGTTTCTAGTACTGCTTAAATGGACTTTTTAATTATAATATGTATGTACATAATAAATCCAGTATGTATTTATACCTTTATTATTCAGTGCTGTATTTTGGCAGGTGGGCGAGTGAAGACCTGGAAAAGACGCTGGTTTATTCTAACCGATAACTGCCTCTATTACTTTGAATTTACTGCAGTAAGAATATTTGAATGACTTAATAAGATAGACAACAAATCAATCAACTATTTCAGTTTAATTGTATTTTCATGTCTTTTTGTTTCTTTTAAAGGATAAAGAGCCACGTGGCATTATTCCCCTGGAAAACCTTTGTGTGAGAGAAATCAACTTTCCACGCAAGCCAGTGAGAGATAAATCAGCTGTTTTGAAAATATTGTTTGATTGGGATTTGACTAGTACCAGCCTTATATTAGTCAATCAAAATTGATTGCAAGACCAACCAATCGACTGCTCCACCAATCAATCCATCAACCGGTCAATCAATTCATCCATCCATCAAGCAATTTTTTAAATTGTTTTTTTTTGCACTTGCTTTACAATGAGGGGTCTAATGGAGATAAAAAAACACAAGTTATTTATTATTCATCGACAGCTGTTTTTTTGATCATGCAATGATCTAATCAAAGAATGAACAACAAACAAACAAACCTTCGTTATCAACATTTTATTTTTTAGATGTCCCCAGAGCCTCTTCCTATCATTGCTTTATTCTACCACTTTTTCTGTCAGGAAGTAATAGAAGGAAGTGGAACTGTAGTGAATGGATTTTTAAATCAGTTAAACTCAACAAAAGACTAATATATCCATTGGTTAATATTTTATATATTACATTTAATATTCTCATAAAGGGTTTTCATCATGAAGTTTATAAACTAATATGATGTTAATTTAAATTATTATATTTAAATAAACTTTCCCAGCGATGGGTTGCGGCTGGAAGGGCATCCGCTGCGTAAAACATATGCCAGAGAGTTGGTGGTTCATTCCGCTGTGGCGACCCCGAAAGGGAAGAAAGCCGACATGAAGATGAATGAATATTTAAATAAACATCATATTTGATGGTCCTTGTTTTGTGCAATGTGGTTGAATGCCTAGCATCTAGTCCTTCATTTAGATCATAAGCTGTCAGATCATCCGCAAAAAGGTATGATCTTCTTTTTTCAAAAGTCAAATCCATTAATAATCCACTGCCTAACCCTTGACCTTTGTCTACTCTTCATATCTATTCATACCTCCTAATTAGGGTCAAGGGGTTGGCTGAATCTTATCACAAATCCCAACAGGACAAAAGACAGGGAGAAATTGTGGATAGAAGGGAGGGCCAGAAGCACACATTCAAGTCATACTCACCATCAAAGGCATTTTGAGTTTGTGTAGTGTGGTTAACCTTCTGCCTTTCACCCTCCAGTTTTGTTTAGAATTGTTCAATCCCAGTAGTCCGGGTCAGAAGATCAAAGCTTGCAAGACAGAGACGGACGGACGAGTGGTGGTGGGAAAACATCAGTCGTACACCATCAGTGCTAACACTGCAGAGGAGAGAGACCAATGGATAGAATCCATACGGTACACACAAAACGCAGTGATGACAGACATTAGGTTTATAAAAAGCGAGTGCAAGAAAGTTTTAAAAGGAGTGACTATATATATATATATATTATATTATATATATATATATATATATATTATTATTATATATATATATATATATATATATATATATATGTGTGTGTGTGTGTGTGTACGTATATATATACAGTATATAGCGCTGTAATGAGACATTGGTCATTTTGACATAGACAGATTATATTGTAAGCACTCCCTTGTTTTCACAAGTAATGTATTACTTCTTATACTGCTATTAGGTATACTGTGTGGTGATGTCAGCACATGTGTAGTATATAGTATATGGCTTTACCAAAACTCCTGTACTATCAGGTCATGGTTGAAAGTAGAGATTGTACAATTTTGAATAAATAAAAATAATTATCCCACAAATTTGTGTCTCTCTCACAACAGGGCAAGCATCACTAAAGATCCCTTCTATGATCTCATCTCCATCCGTAAGAAGAAAATCATTAATAACGTTTGTGAAAAATAACAGATGATTGAGAGCAACTACAAAGTATTTAAGTTCTGTGGTTGATTTGAAATTGATGTTTCACATGTAAAATAGCTCTTGTAAATATTACAGATGAGAATATCAAGAGAAATCAAATACTAAGTGATTGGACATTAAAAATGAAAAACTTGTTAGTTGTGATGATTGTAAATATTTCTATTTATTTTCTGTTTTATTGTCCTGCAAATGTATATATCAGAGGATTTGTAAATGTTATTAATCTGTAAATATCATAGATAATTAAAAGGCCAAATGTACAAATCTGTCAGATTTTTTTTTCCCAAGAGAAAAGAATATTATAGATAACCTTAACCCCAACATGTTTCCATGAAGTTGCAATGACTAAAAGTGGAAGTAGATTTCTGTCTATTCTCAGAAATCAGTTAGTGTGTGTGTTTGTGCGCACGTGCGTGCGTGTGTGTGTGTGTGTATGTGTGCCTGTACTTGTGTGTCCAGAATCTCTTATAAAAGTGTTTTTTCATCCTTTTGCCCAGCAGAGGGTGTACAGAATCCAGTATAGTTTCAACCCTTCTATTTATTTCATGGTGTTAAGGATGTACAGTTTCAGTATTGTTTCAAGACCAAAGAACAGCAAAACAGGCATTTCCACATATTAGATAAAACATTATTAAAAGACAAAATGGGAAATGTTAGACATCAGACAAGCATGCTTACATCTATTCTGTCAAATAATTAGTTTACAAAAGGAAATGAACACTTGACTGAATTTGACTGAATGAACACTTGACTGAATTTAGGCATCCCGTTTGTCAACTGCAGACACCACGATAAACACAACATTATGTGAAAGATCTTTAATCTTAGCAAAAGCACAGCTAACATCCAGTGTTACAAAGTAGACATCATAGTGTTTGACACTGTACAGTATAGGACAAATTATATATTTTCTGTTGGGACATGACTGTCTATAACATCAGATGGGTAGTTTTAACACTTTATGAATCTCCATGTATGCAAGAAATGTAGATAAACTTCAGTTAAGCTTGATGCAAACTTATGTTTTCAATTCTGTAACAGTCTTCTCGAGCATTAATTTTATACCCCATGTGAAGTTGAATTGGACAGTTTTGTTCAAAATATGAAACTGCATTGAATGTTAAAGCTGCTGTCTAATTAGAATTTTACAATTATAAATATATACTTTTTAAAACAAACTTTTGTGCTCCCGGGTCACTTTATCCAACATTGCTGATAACACTTATTTAGACACTTATTTAGATTGGAGTTTTAAACTACAGGATTTTAAGGCTGTAGATCTCAAAAGTTCTGAGGTGGATATTGGAGAGGGAGCGGTACTGCATGTGTTAATAATTTCGTATGAAGAGAACAGTACACATGTGTTTATGTTAGATTTTGCTTAGAGTAGTTTGGTGTAATTGACAGGAAACAATCCAGTTCTTCCTCTCAATGATCCTCTCCACCAGGACTTGTCTCCACAGTCCAGAACCACAATAATGTCTCCTTCCTGAAAACTCAACTCATCTGAATCCTCAGCAGAGAAACTATAGAGTGCTCGAACCTACACAAACAGAACAGCACAAAAACAACGTAGAACACAAGAGAGAAAGAATCATGGATGCTGTGTGTGTATGTATGTGTGCTTAAACACCATAGGCTAACTGGTTATGTGTTTTACCTGTTCAGTTGATGAAGGCTCTGATGGCAGAGAGGTCTTCTGTTGTGCTGGGACTCTGCTTCTAACCTGAAAATCAAGTTAAGATCAGACGAAACATTTATGATAAACTGGTGGTGGACGTCACTTGATTGATGTCGATACCTTTGGAATTGGTAGGGAATCAGATTGCTTCATATGAGGAATGTCAGGAAAAGTCTGTATGGAAGGAGATAATAGATCCTTTTATTGTTTGTAAACAATGATGCCATTTTAAAATATGCATGCACATTTGGCAATGGAAGTATGGCGGAACAGTTTATCAAGCTATGTGAGAGGATTGTCTATCAAAGACCCTGAAATAATTTATTTAATATTATATCTTTTTTAATATTATTTACATATACACAGCCAGTCATCTTGACATTTTGAGTTACTGAGAGACAGGGAAACTGTTTTAAAACATTCAGTACAAATGAATGGGGGACACCTCCACTTCCGATACCTATGGTAAATGTGACCTGTAAAAGGGGTGAAGTAAATATCTAGTTGCAGTATTGAGACTTCAAGAGATCGCTGGTGCTCACCTGGGCCTGGAGAATACCCCGCCTTTTTTATTTCAAACTATTACCGTAGTTTAATGAGACGAAGACCATCTTACGCTAAGTGAGACGAGATAAAAACATGTGAGTGATGAAGGGGTGGAAGGAGGGATAGCTTGCACAATGTTGATGTTAGTTATTTGGTCATGTTTTATGATATGGACTATCAGCCAAGCTCGTCCAGAACTTATGTTAATCAGATAATTAACCTCATTTGTCGAAGCATTTTGAAATATGTTGCACTTTAAGAACTAAACTTGAGATTACTCACCTCATGTTTTTGATGATGTTGGCATAGTTTTATATTTAATTTTAACTAACTAAATAAAATACATGAAATATCAAGTTCAAATTGAGGGCAATTTAATAAAAAACACCTTTCAAATTGTAGTTAATTAAAATCGAATATGTTTTGTGAGAATAAGAAATATAAATGAGCTACTCTGTATAATATATCTTTGAGAGTACAAATACAAATGAATACAAAGTTTCTTTTGTTGAAGTGCTATGAGGCAGCCATTTAGCTCAGTCTGGGTGGTTAACAGGGTGCTTTTTTTATGTGATTTTTTTTCAAAGTTGGCGTTACTGAAGTGTACTTTGTTTAATGGTTTGGAGTGCTGCTTTGCTTAGCAAATGACAGTGTTGTTTAAAGTTCTTGCTGGAGGAAGTTTCAACCCTCCTCCTGCACACATACCTGTCGATGTGTTAATGTGTGATTAGGTGTACTTTGATGTTCACACTATGGGTCTCCAGGAATGACTTTGGGCATTTATTGTAGTCTAAAAGAAACTTTAAGAAAATTGCTATAGTTTTGCTATTGATGTTGATAGATCTGTAACTAATAGACTGCTATGGACTCACTGGTTGCTCTGTGAGCAGGAACACTCTGTTTTGCTTAGAAATAGAGTTTTGAGAGTAGAATTCCACCAGTGAGTTCAGAGAGCTGAAACTCTCTCTCCAAAGGTAGTATCGACCCTGTTTGTCTCGCATCACCTTAAAGTGCTGAACATCGTTCTCATGCCTGGAGGTAACACACACAAGAAAACAAGATTTAGGGAGGGATGTGTTGTGTTGTGTGACTAAAATCCACCTGATGAGATATAAGGGCATCTAATGATGAAGGGAAATATAAGTCAAATTCTCAATAAAGATACCGGACAGAAATGGAGAACTCTCCAGGTGAGCTCTGGGAACCTCTGATGAAAAAGGATCCGATTGGTTGGCTCATTAATTCATCCTTTGCCATGTGACGTGCCATATTTTCTTGATACCATCTGAAAAAAGTAGGTTTTAGGCAGGGTTAGTGTGTAGGACTGCCACCTCCTAGCTAGAAGATCACCAGCATAAAGCCATGACACTAACTAGCACAAAGCAAGGAAAGGAAATCGATAGTGGACTTATTGCAAAAATGAAGATGACATATTCATTTTCTAATTAAATCTGCATTTAAAACATATCTCTTGAAATCTCTTTACAATTTTACACTGCTCTTACCAAGAAATGCACATAGATATTTTCTTATGTTTTTAAAAAATATGTATGAAATTATTTCATGAAGTTTAAAAGAAGTTTCCAAGAAGTATAAAAGTTATCTAGTATAAAAGATAGCTATTTGATGGAATAGCACGATGTTGGGAAATGTATAATTAAGTTAAACAAAGACTGAACAAAACCTCTACCAAACATATTTTACCTTGGAAAGTTGATGTTGAGGTAATTTTGAGGAACGAATCCTTCCTTGCCATTTCTTTCAGCTCTGAACCACTCGTCATTGGTTCTTAAAATCTAAAAAGGGCAGAAGAGGAAGTTGGACTCAAATCTTTAGCTGCATCATGATTATGTGAAACCATGTCCATGTATAATCATTTTTAAACACAGTTTGTCAAACAGCTGTTATGGATAATGCACCATACACAATATTTGAACATATATGTGATTCAAAAGTTTTACAGATTATTTGTGTTAGTAATGTACATATTTAAACAGCAGATGAGCAGCACATTTACAATATTATTAGTAGCAGGACCTTGATAATATCTCCCTTCTTAAAGCTGAGTTCGTCATCTGCTGTGGCGGTGAAATCATATTTTCCTCTTGCCTCCATGATAGAGACTGCACCGAGTCTATAATCACAGTGAAGAAAATTACCATGTAATTATTTTAAACCTTACAAATCAAATTGAATTTGGTGGGCATGTTTAAACACAGCAAATGTATCTTGGTTAGGTTGCTCTTCCGAACACATGTTGAACGAACACAATTTCAAACACAAAATCTATTAACTACTATGCATTCTCTCTCTCTCTCTCTCTCTCTCTCTCTCTCTCTCTCCTCTCCTCCTCCTCTCTCTCCTCCCCTCTCTCTCTCACTCTCTCTCTCTCCTCTCCCTCTCTCTTCCTCTCCTCTCTCCTCTCTCTCTCCTCCTCTCTCTCTCCTCCTCTCTCTTCTTTCTCTCTCTCCTCTCTCTTCTTTCTCTCTCTCCTCCCTCCCTCCCCTTTCCCTCTCTAATTTTCTCTTGTTTAATCAATTTTTCATTTTCTTTGTTAACTTCACTTTAATGTTAAAAAGCTTTCTTTTACTCAATTGTGTCACTCTTTCTGAATATTATACATGACACTTTATATATTAAAAAACATATTTGAGCTTAACTATTTAAAATATCTTCTCAACAAAACAAAGTAAGAATATTTGTCCAACAAGAAAAAGTTGTAGTTGTTTTTCAAAGGCAGTGACCTCATTTGCTTCAAAACCTAAAGCGTTATATATACATAGTCATAATATTATTACATAAATATTGCAAAAACATTTTAAATATTAAACTCACAGCTCCGGGACTGATGAAGTCTTCAATCCAAAGAATTTGTTTCTGAAACATTAAAGTATTGTTGACATGAACGAGCAGTGCAGCACCGTTGAGGGAAACTAGAAAAGGAGGAAGTAGAAACAAATTAAACTTCCTCTCCCCTCATACACACATCATCTGTGTGCCTTACTGAAAAAAACTTCAATTCCGTTAGTTTTACTAGCGTCACAAAATCTTTTATTATTGCTGAATTTTTTCATCACAGTTCTAAAAAAAAGTGAAAAAGACTAATGATTAAAAATGCAAATATCTCGTTGGCTCTTTAACAAAACTATGTCGCTAATGAAAAAGGAACTGTACATTTCTTAACCTCATAAACATTGTAAACAAAAAATGTAACAAACAAATAAACTGAGATTTACAATTCAGTCAAATATTTTTTTAAATTTTTTTTTGCAAAGACAGGTAGGCTAAACAAGCTATTAAAGCTATTAATAAAGTTATATTTATAGCACATATATGATATTTGTTTGTGCGCCACATTACCTTTCATGTTTTTACCATAGGAATATGAAGCTTCAACTGAAATTGTCATCTGCTCCTTAGGCGATTTAAGCCAAAACAAACAATAGTGTTTTTTTCTTCTCATTTGAGAAAGAACTCCTACTTGATCTACAGCCAGATTACCTAAAATTGTTTTGATATGACCCTTAAAATAGCTCCTAATTTTTTTTGTTGCTACCTTCTGTGCCACCCTGCTGTAAAAAGTATGTGTAACATGGGACTTTTTTACATACCTCACAGAAAAACCCTTTGAAATTAGTTTGACATGTTTGAAATTACTCTGAAATATACATTACAAATGTTCAACTATGCCACGTATTTAACGAGAAAAGAACATTTCAGAAGTATTAAAAGATTCGAGTTTGAATTTGATGCCTTTGAAGGGGGAGTAAACCAACAGATCTGTGACGTCACAATTGAAACATACACACCAGGGGACAACCCTAAATTTAAATAAACTTTAGTTCTCAAAACAACTCTATGTACATGCAATCACAGGTTAAAAGAGCGCAGACGGACAAATGGTTACCCCAAGTTACACACAACGCAAGCTCGACGTATTTAAAGTGAAAGTGGCCAGTAGGCCAGATATGGAGTGACCCATACCCGGAATTTGTGCTCTGCATTAAACTCATTCCAGTGTACACACACAGCAGTGAACAAACACACCGTGAATACACACCCGGAGCAGTGGGCAGCCAAGGCTGCAGCGCCCGGGGAGCTGTCGGGGAACTGGTGCCTTGCTCAAGGGCACCACAGATGTGGTTGTTGAAGATGGGAGAGCAAGTATTTCATCACTCTCACCAACTTCAGCTCGGTGGATCTGGGGATCGAACCTGCGACCTTCAGCTTACAAGTCGATCTCCTTATCCACCAGACCACAACAAACTTGCTAACTAAATAATTCATAGTATAATTTTCTCTCATTTCAAAATGTAACATCCTGCGTTTTATTATTTACTTGTAACATATTTAGTTTGGGGATCCAACAGTAGCTATACTGCTGCTATTTTGTTGAGGTCATGATCGACCCTGAGCCAAATAGTCTATGAGGCGCGCTCCCGACCGCTTACCTGAGGTGGTGGTTCTTGCGCACAGGTGATGCAACAGCCTCAAGAACCCACGCGAGGCGCGAGGCGCTGAGGAGATGTAGCTGTGTTTCTGCGTCCTCGGTTTGAAGATGGAGCAGCGCGTCTGTGAGAGAGCCTTGTAACTCACGCGTCTGAGCGTTGGAGAATTCGCGCGCGCACGGAACCCAAATGGATCTATGGCTCAATTCTTTTGAGGAATATCCCTTCACACATTCCGAGACACACCTGGAGACAGTTTTATGATCTTCTTGAAGGCGAACTTTGATGGTTCAATGAAAGGTGAGCGCAAACTTTCTCATTTTGACCGTCAAAGGCTCTTATTGAGAGGTGTGGAGGCACGCAGAGCCACAACTAGCACCCAACCACTGGAAATGTCAACATCTGGTTCATTTAAATAATACGAGTTTTTTTTCACTAGATATAACCTCTTTTCAGCAGTTTATTATTGAAACTTGTTTTCTTTGCAGACTAAATGTGTTTCAACGGTTCGATATGATTGTGTAAATCCTAAATTGTTTTGGAGAGGGCCGTTCAGATTTGTGGACAGAGGAAGGATTTGTTAATGCAATTAAAGAGATAATGTCTGTGTCTGGTTGCAGCCAGAACTCTGATTGATTATTTTATTTATAGCTTGTTCCGATAGGTGCGTGCGAGCTCTCGATGCTGTCACGGTTACTGTGCACGCGCTGAAACCAAGAGCATCTGCTTTACAGATTCACTCATAAGATTTAAAATCCTCAATCCCCGTCATCACTGTAGAAAAGTGATTAATCAGTTACTGTAAATTTATGGTGAACCAGACACCATAAACATCAATCCTCTATATAAATATATTTACAATATTCCAGAAAAAAAATGTTTCTGAAAAAACAAGATTGTTAAAAAATGAAATGCTTTATTTGCATTTTTTCTTAATTTATTTAAACACATTAACATTATTTTGGTTATTTATTTTGTTGGTCATAAATTAAACAGAAACAATATTATATATTGTATATCAAAATTTTACAGCACCATGCATTCAAAGGTTAATGGTAATTTCAGTTAATTTCAACTCATCCAGAGAAAAATGACAAGTTCAGTATTTGTGTTTTTTTGAGGGGGCATGCCATAGCCAAAAAGAATGCAACAATGCTACAAGCAAATATCTATATTTTTCAGAGGAGAAAAGTAAGGATGTGACGTTTATGAAATAAAATGTTAAAAATGTACATTAATAGTTATATTGCTTTTGCATCTTTTTAAGGGCTTTTTATAAATGAAATTAGAACCAATGTTAATCAATTATTAATCAATCACAAAATGAGATTAAGTAAAATAACGATAATTTATTCATCATTAATTGGAGATATTTCTTTTCAATGTCTTTGGTGAAATAAACGCCACGTCCATTCATGTATCAACATTTCTGCCTTGTCAGGGTCGCACTAGAATGTCCTTCTGAGTTGTTTAAATTAGGCGCTGGAAATGCTTGTTCTTATAAACAACTTACCCTAACCCCAAGTCAGTCCCCTTGCACCCAAGTCAGTCGATGTCATACATGACAGGGAGGAGTCAGACACATCGGTTGACCTTCCCCTAACACTCAAATAATGCCTCGGTCGCTCTATGAAAACAATTCCATTGACTTGAATGGAGTCGTAAACGACAGTGTAAATGTCACACAACAACCCAGCTCAACAGGTCCAATCCACCTGTAATTGGACTCATCGGCCACCCCTTATATACTGCTCCATTTCCACCAGTCCGTTATCCAGTCTACAGTCTGTTCAGTTTAGAAAAGACTCATGCTTTTTTGGATCCTGTGTATTATGTAAAACAGAGGATTATTTTTATTTTTGTGAAACGGTTTGCTTTTTTGTTTGGCTAAAATCTCTATTTGTACTCTTTGCGTCCTGTAAATTCCTGACAGTAAAACTGGAAGTTCCAGCATATGCATGCAATTTCGGTTGAAAAAGTGCAACTTTGACCTGCAAAATGAAATGTGCTGGCTGGTTGGTGGATCTTGCTGTTGTAGGGCCATGCGATGGCCATTGTAGCCCTGAAAAGCTCATCAGTCTGGTGCTGACATTACACACTGACAAAGAGGAGTCTATGTATGAAATGTTTCGTCCTGATTTTCCATGCTTTTAAAGCACCTATCATGGGTTTCATCTTCATCTATCATCAGGGTACACCACCTCTATGGACGATAAAATTACTCACAAAATGAGTCAATATAAGTGATGTGAAAAAACAACTATCTATGGATTCTTATCTTTTTTGGAATCTGCTTCAAGTGGTAGATTTAGTATAGTTTCAGCTTTTAGTTACTTCCTTATTGGCTTTGAAAGCAAGAGAGAGGTTCTTGACACTTGCAAGTTGGGAAGACAATTTGAGGTTTCCAGTTAGGGGACAGGAGGAGGAATGTCAAGATAAAGATATGGGATTGGTATTGCTTGACTACTAAAGCCCCAGATGTTTTTATACAACAGTCTCACCATTGCTGTATGCTATGATTCACTTAAACCACAGGGGAGCCATCTCCTGTGTGGCTTATACTAACACCATCTCCAACAGTTACGTAGGAAATATAGGCAATGATCAGACTATGCTTCAGAAACAACAGATCATGTCTCATCACTGTCTTTTAAAATTACTATTTTATTCTGGGTCAAGATTTGGCCAAAATAAAACTAAAACCATGTCAGATTTCTGAAGGCTCATTGAAACGCTTCCAAGTGTTTTACAATGTTCTGCGATCCCCTTAGTGTTCAATTATATTCCACATTCTTCACGTTTTCATGTTTTCCCCATCTAAGTTATTCTGTTTTCTAGTTTTTTTCATTGATATGCTTTTCTGCTGTTTGCTAAAGAGTTTTAATTCCAGGTTCTTCTCAGTCCTTGAATATTTTACACATTTCCTTCTCACCTTTGTTTGTGAATCTCTATGTTCCTAGTCTCCAGGATTCTTTGGTGATTTCTGTACCCAAGTTTATTTTGCAAATGTGTCTGTATAATTTTTCTGTTACAAGGTGTTGTATTCTGCATTCCAGTTGTAGTAAATCCTTGTTTAAGGCTTCCTGTGTCTTTGTCCCCTGTGTCCTTAGCCTTGCTGACACACATATGACCCATCAAGCAAACTTTGTCCCTCATATATCTGTTAATGCCAAAGGGTGCTGTCATACGGTTTATACTGTAATAATCATTATAGTTTTCATTCTCTCATCAGAATCAAGTTATTTGGGCAGTACACCAACTTTTATCACTCAAATTTAAAAACTGTAAGTCTCATATAGCATGAATAAGTCAATTAATGTGAAATCAATTATGCCGTTTAAGCAGATGGAGAAGATAGATATTTTTTATTTGGTGCTCAATAAGATCATAATGTGTCCATCTATGTGTGACTGTTTCCTCTCCTCAGCTTCTCCCATCTATTTGGGATGCAGATGAGAGTTTAGGTCTTTTACTGGTCTATTCAAAGGAAGACTGTGCTCAAATTTGTTAAATGAGCACCAGAGACCTACAGAAATTAAATTCTTAGTTAAGATTTGCGCTGTACCCCTCTGACAGTCTACTTATTTACGATTTCACCCGATTCTAGCTCTGGATCAATAAAACAAATAACTCAACATTCTGATCTTGTAGATCATTAACGCTGTAAAACAATTACACAATCTCTTTGCTATGCCCTAAATTAATAAACAAAACTGATACAATTCAAAAAGTACTAATACAATTCAAATGAAAACTATGAAAGTGTTTTTAACTTTTGAGTCATGTGAATGGTATATCCTCAACACACAGCAATTTCAAAGCTGTCTTCTTATCAAACTCTTAAAATATTTGAATCTACATGGCACTGTAAGTGTTTTGGTTAAGTGAATATTGGGTTTTCTGGTCTGATCTATAAGGTTGTTCCCACGTGTTGGTCAGTGGTACGGTATATGTGTCTGCTGTGACTGTGAGTTATGGCAGCATTAATATTGTATCGGTTTTGGACAGGTAGAAGGTGTTTCAGCTCTCCAGTACTGGACTGACCCTGTTCGTCCTGTAATTAAACCATGGCCAGAGAACCTTGTGCAGTACACTGTACATAAATAGTGAGATAATGGACCTGTCTGAGAGGGCAAGGGCAGGTCAACTATAGACAAATGAGAATATGATGTTATGGAATGAACACTGATAGTTGTTCATGACATGACAGTGTAGTGAAGAGGACTATCAATGTTTTTTTTTTTGATCCAAGGTATAATTTCAGTATCATAAATTACAAAACCTTTCTGATTGTTACTTCATATTCCGTGGAACTGAATGTTTTTTTTCTCTGATGTTACTGTGCAAAATCTTTTGTGTTGCTGATGAGGCAAAGTCATAAAGGGGTAATGAACTGAGAAGCCAAATGTACTTGATGTTTTTACATATACGAGCTGATGGAACAAGACTTCCAGAAAGTGTCAAAACACAAATGTTTTTTTCTATTGCCTGCTATGAAAAGACAAGAGCCATTGAGGTAACGCCTCTCGGATTGCATAAGGGGAAGCAAGGTTATGCAAGCCTTTCACATAGCATGCAGCAAAGGAAAATGTTATGGTTTAGTTGCATCAGATTGCTGGAGTGTTAATTTATCTGTGGAGTAAGGAACTGGAACCATATTTTCACCTCGGATCCTGAGTGCTGAACACATTCACGATGATCCTCCAGCTTTTCTGTTGAACTCCACTCAAACCTCGACTCTTTATTTATTCGCAGGCAGCTTGATGTTGAGTTGATTGTACTCTGTTTATCAGTTCTCATTTCTGTCAACACAATTTCTCTAAATGCAGTCAAAACCGGGCCAGCTAGATTTCATTCAGCAGCTTCATAGGCTTCTCCAGTTGACTAGCGTAGAGGAGGGTTTAATTACGAACAAGTCACTAAATTAATCATTTAGGAACCTCTACCTTATCCGGTACATTTAAATGCATATTATAAAAAAATATGATATTTCGAAAAATACAAAAAATAAGAAGTTTACGACCTTACACCTGTATCAACCAGTTGCCGGAGACTTACAAAAACAAATCATAATAAATAATAAAAATAGGAACACTTAAAAACACAACAACAATTTTTTTCTAATGTATGAAACATGATATCTGTTTAAAACTACAGTTGTTAAAACTCAAAAATCTATTGCAGTAAATGGTTGAGTGTTTCAGCTTAAGGCTGAACACCTCCAAAGTTTTTATGTACTTCAAATGTGACTGAAATGTTAGCAACACTTGAGGCGTGTCAGTCTTAACGCACTGTGGGGAGCTTACACATTAATGATGCGTATGTGACAGACTGAGACTGCTAGTGGTTCCTCTTCTGCTTTTTATGGGGTGTAATTGGCATGGACAAAACAACTGTCTGGTGGCCAGTGTTATTTGTGTCAAAAACTGCCATTCATTTTGGTGCTTATATGAAATAATTATTCAAATGAGTTTTATTAGAAAAGTTTAGTTTGAAATACTCATGGAAAAATGTCAACTCTCAGTGTAAAACCTTCCTCACACCACTCAGAGACAGAGGGGCATACTGTGTCCCTCAGGGAGTCTGTAAATTCTGTCTAGCTAATCAAGGGGTGCTTTTAATGTTGTCTAATATGAACACATTTAAATGCTGTTAAGATCTTGGTTAATTCCAATGGCCGTGAAGGGGAAAGAACACTTTGGTAGAGAACATTGGTAAATCATTGAAGTTTGTTTTTTTAAGTTAGCTGATGTAAAACATCCCTGCATTTGTTTACTTGTGAGATCTGTGCATGTTCATTCAGCAGATGTTGTCAGGTGTCTTCATAGCAGCAGTCTCTCTCTCTCTCTCTCTCTCTCTCTCTCTCTCTCTCTCTCTCTCTCTCTCTCTCTCTCTCTCTCTCTCTCTCTCTCACTGTTACCGGGGAAACACCCAGGTGATGCTCAATGGTTTTCGGAGTCTTGGAGAAACTGATGGTGTTATTAATAACCATCATCAATATTTCAGCCCATTCAGGTAAAGCTGAAAGACTATGACTCAGTCCTGACACTGTTGCTCCTTGCTCTTTAAAAGATTATAAAGATCAGGCTCTTACTATCATTTGAGATTATTTCAGACTTGAAATGAATCTATGAGGTGTGTGTTTGAAGTGAATGTTAAATAGAGAACACACAAACATGGAAGGCAAACAATCAGACACACACAAACACTTTGGGGCTTGCATGCTCACAATTACCAAGCAGCTATTTGCAGTTGGCTTGTTTATTAGCAGGTGGGATTAATTACATGGTGAGACAGGAGACAGGGACTGTGTGTGTACGTGCATGCTTTTCTGTGTGTGTGCTGCCCACGCAGAGGATCCTATTCACAGGCTCCAAATGAATCCTCCCTGGTAAAGACAGTCTGTCTTCCACCCATCTCTCCACCTGTCTGTTTGCCCTTTATTTTTTTGTCTTCTTAATTTTTTTCTTTTGTTTAGTTTTTTTTTCATGTTCAAACACAATTTTTTTTTCTTTTATTTTACCTGTGATCATCATGGTGCAAGCAATTTGACAGTTTATACATTGCCACGTAGAACATTAAATACATTCTGTTGGGAGATTATCAATACATTTTACACATTTTTGAATAATAATCTGAAAAAAAGGAAAAAAAGCTCATAGTAAAAGGTCAGTTCTTCTAAAAAACATAATTTTTTTAGACGCTAAAGAGGTACCAACAGATGATGAACTTCAGATATTCTCTTGTGTTTATTATAGTCTATATAGTTTCCAAACTGCTATAAAGTTTTACCTGCTCATTCTTCATTATCCCCTGTTAACAATTTAAGTTCTACCATCTCAATGAGTCGTGACTCTATATCAGATTCATTAAATAAAACCAACTATTCCAAAACAAGTCTTTACTGAGCTGTTAAAACAGAGGTGAATTAAAATTTGGACTGTATTTCTACTCGTTGTCTCTTTCTTTCTTGAGCTGCCCGTATTTCTCTCACACTTAAACAAGAGAGTGTAGGTGTGTGTTTTACGCCTGGATAAATTGTCACATGTAATGTGATGTACGCGTGCACGTGTGTGTGTATGTGTGCGTGTGTGTGCGTGTGCGCGTGTGCGTGTGTGCGCGTGTGCGTGTGTGCGTGCGTGTGTGTTTGTGTTGGTTTTTTTTTTCGTAAGGCTGGAGATCGATTACACTTTTAAAAAAAATTGGGTGTTGCAGATCTGTGTCAGTGTGTACAAAATAATTTGCTTCCAACAGCTCAAAACACAGGGTAAAAGACAGTGGTTCACTCTTAACAATCTAAATGCTTTTAAAAATTAATCTCAGTTCATGAATTAAAGCCTCCATTGTCTTAAGCGAATGCGGACCCACACCGCACAGTTTACAGTACTAGTATTGGCCTGGTTTGCGCAAGTGTTTTGCTCAGGCCCAATAACACATTCATGGACCTATTTTTGATCCAGACAAGAGCTAGTTACAGTCAAGTGAAAAAAAATTCAAAAACATCTGACCTGTGTTTCCATTAACAGAAAAACCTCTCTGACAGGAGGATATGATGAAGAAAAACATTCCAAATTGGAATCATTTAGCCAGAAAAACACTCAGATAAGTCACTGATCTGTTCAGAAGTAAGTACAACTCAGCTAAAAATAGCACCTGGTTTGGTAGAGCGTGTGATAAATCAGCAGTGTGAGTTTCCTGTCTGAGAGGAACACAGACGCGCAGGTGAATCAGATGATTAATGACCCGTGGTCCTTCGGGACCAACCCAGTCTTAGACATGAGCAGGTTTCCTATGCACTTGTAGACATGGAAGATGAAAAGCAGCATCTTGTTTTTCTTATTGTTCTCTGACATTGGTGTGCAACAGGTGTTTAGTCTGCCGAAAGCAAAGACTTTTAAACAAATCAAGATAAGGTGATTATATACACAAACAAAATGGTACAGTAAATTATGGTAAATGGAAATTTTTATTTTATAATAAACTCCTGGAATTGTTGCACATTTTGCATGTTTAATTAGATGGATGTTGTGGAAAAATGGTAAACCACAGTGTTATATTTTCTTTACATTGTATGTTTATGTTTTTCAGACAGTTTAACATCCGTCCTAGCCTTAAAAAATATCCAAAATATATTATTTGCCAAACATAAAAAAATATCCAGTTTTTTCTGTAATTTACAGACACAATGTATACATGATTATTTAATGTTTTTTTAGGATTATAGTTTTATGTAAACTCTGTTATGCTTGTTTGATGTAGTTAAGGCTCGATGGTTAACACAATTTATGTTAACTTATGTGAATGTTTTGATATCCTTGATTTATCACTGGCTATATTATTCTTGGCAGAGTCATGACGTCAAAGGAGGCAGGGTCTGCCATAGAGGGGACGGACCCTCGGCATGACCCACCTGATTCTCAAGGCAATGTGGTGGCAGAGCAACAGGAACAGGAAGGCACTGTAGATGCCTTCTGTGAGCCGAGTGCCTCAACACTACCATACCCGGATGTGGCGCCAGTAGTCTTCTTCTGTCTGAAGCAGACCACATGTGTGAGAAGCTGGTGCATTCGCATGGTGGCAAGCCCATATCCTTTATATCAGTGAATATTAACTAATTTATTCATTGTTGATATCCCTCCTTCACCTATTTCAGTCATATTCATTCAAAATTTTTGTTATTTGGAAAGTGTGTTAGGATTAATATTGTGGTTATCAGAAGCCAGACTATATTTGTAATCATGGGAATTTCTCAACAATTGATTTAAGATTAAGAGTGCCTCACTCCCATAAATTCTATTGGTCGAAGTTGCTGTTTATTGATCACTTCACTGGAGTACTAGAGGATTTGCTTTACCCATCTGTTCTACTAAAGCCATGCGCATCTTCTCCTCAAGAGTGAAAATTAATGAACCATCGAAAGTGATGTGCAGATATAATAACACAAAATAATGAGAAATCGGTGGAGGTGTGTATTTTCCATCAGGGCATATTTCTACTCTAAGACTGGGAAATAATTACAGTGTGAGATAAATATTACAGTTTGAGCTTTCCCTCCTTAAAGACTTTTTATAAGCTCTGTTATTCCAACAAACTATTTACCCATTTACCCATCAGTTTAACATAAATATGTGTTCATGTCATACTTAAAGAACCCCTAATAAGTATGCTTACTTTTAACAAGTACAAGCACACTACATCTATTGAAAGCACAAGCAAATTCCTGCATCACACCTAAAAACAAAACAAAACATTAGACTGGCCCATAATGTAAAAAAGTGACAACAAAGGTAAAAATATCATATCACTCTATCAAACATATTTAGTGAAAAAAAACTCTGTTAGGTTATGAGGTTATGAACTAAAATTGCATTGCAAGTTTTACATTGAGGCTAATGAAGTGGCCATAAATCAAGGTGGCCAATTAAGTACAAGTTGCTCATGCTTAAACACCCACAAGAAATAAACAATGTCCGCAGGGAGATTTGATGCCAATAATTCATTTACTTTTCACACAAAAAAATTGATTGTTTATGTAAGATATTCTTCTTTACTATAGATAAAATATATAAAGGTGTCATGAAATTATAATATTCGTTTACTAGTTGCAAGTTGTCTGTGATCTCTTGAAAATATATAGTGTGTGAAAAGTTGTATTGTTTCCTCGTCAAAAACATGCCTCAAATTATTTTCAGATTGGTTCATGCATGTTTGTGTAATCTAAATATCTTTTTCTGTGATCTTAATATGACTAGATGACCATAGCCACACCCACTAACCAATAAAATGAACTGATAATGTAGCTCATCTCAATGAATAAGAACCATTGACTGCATATAACATGGACAGAGTGTTCCTAACATCACCCATAGGTTTCTGGCACAGTTAAATCAGGCTCAAAGTGGACATAGCCATAAGTCAAAAGTCATCCACAGAGATGAGACATGACCATAGTAAAGTTGTCTGATTGGCTGAAGGTTTAAATTTAATATATCTTAAAGAAAAAAGTAACAATAGTTTACCCCTTCAGAGTGTTCCTGAAGATCAAAACTAGCAATCTGAACAAATCTAATGAACCCAGAGGAGGAAACATGTTTTTGTCAGCTCCAAAGTTGGTCAGTTTTAACATTGGAGTGAATGAGAAATTGCTGAAACAGCCGCTCAGGGTTCTAGAGTTCAGTCACTTGCTATTATGCATCGAGAGTGAAAGCAAGAGGTTGCCCTTTAGAATAATGTACACACTGACTGACCCAGAAGTATAACTGTAGCAGAACAGTATTGGACAAACAATGAAAAGAAAACTAGTTTTTTTAATGTGCCAGGCCAAAACAGCTTTATGTCTTACCAAAATATAAGCGTATTTGCTGGAAATAGGAGGATTTTCTGAGTGCCAACTAGCATAACCTAGCAGAGGGTGTGGCAATAGCTTGACAGTTGGAGGAACACAACAATTTGAGGTGATTCAAAGACATTGTTTACAGTAAAAACTCCCTTTAGAAGGTCAATAAGGGTTCAGGGATAATTTATTCATCCATTTTCATGTCGGCTTTTTCCCTTTCGGGGTCGCCACAGAGGAATGAACCAGCAACTCCTCTGGCAGATGTTTTATGCGGCGGATGCCCTTCCAGCTGCAACCCATTGCTGGGAAACATTCACACACACTCATTCACACTTTAACACTATTAACACTTGATTATGGACAATCGTTCTTACTCAATTCACTTATATAGCATATCTTTGGACTTGTGGGGAAACCAGAGCACCCGGAGAAAACCCACGCGATCACGGGGAGAACATGCAAACTCCACACAGAAATGCCAACCCGACCCAGCCGAGGCTCGAACCAGCAACCTTCTTGTTGTGAGACAACCGTACTACCCACTGCGCCACTGTGACGCTCGAGCAGGGATAATCTAGAGATATCAAATATTTACTATACATTTTTTAAAAGGGGCATGGTAAGCAACTTTAAATTGTTTTAAATTGCACTGCAGACATAACAAATGTGATTGATGATTAACTAGTATCAAAGTTGCTACTATAATCAAATAGTTTTTTGGGACATGAAAAAGCCAAAGTATGCAATTAGTTTTTCCAACCATTTAGGGATATTTCACTCTTAGCCATGAGCAGAACATGAGAACCCTGAGTGTATATTTGTAAAATTTTGAATAATAAAAATCTCTTGCTTTGAGTACTGTACACTGAACACAAAAAAATAGCCAAGAACTACAGGTCTGAAAACATTGGAATCTCTTAAGAGCCTTTCAGTTGATGCTTGGCCTCTTCCTTCAACAGTGTTTTTGTTCACATGATGAGATCACGACCCTCCCTCTTCTATCTTTCTCATCCTGTCAGAGTCTCTCATCCTCCGTTCCGTTCTCTTCTCCTTCAGCGTCAGCTCTGAATAATGCCTGTAAATGTCAGACGTCTTTTATTAAGATCAGAGCAGCTCTGAAGATGCACTCTTGTGGTTGTCTAGCTGTCAGATGCGGTGTGTTTGTGTGTTGGGATGAAACTCTTGAGTCTCTCAGTGTCTGTTAAATTATTGTGGATTTTCAGAAATTATATTTGACAGCTTAGCTCAGGTGGTCAGGTTGGCCTCTTTACGAAAGGGAAGATGGTTTAATAAAGGATGAGAAGGGAGAGGGAGGAATTAATTCATGCGTTATTCCTTGAGCAATTGAATTAAATGAAGGCCTGATCCGATTTATGGAAAAGATCTTGTACAGGCGTGACATTTTTAACTAAGTGATTTTAATATCAACTGGATTTGGCTGCTTTAGTACATATGTAGAGGGTGTTGTGGGGACCTAAGTGTGGATTTAGTGACTTCTAGGTGGCATTCCACAGCAATTTGAACTTTCTTTGATTGTTTATTTGCTTGTTTGTATTACAAGTCTTTGCCTCGGTAGTTCTAAGGCTTTATTTGTTGTATGATGAAATTCTGTCATGAACTAGAGAAGCGAGCTGCCTTTAATGTTTCAGTCTAAGGTGTGAATGTAAATTTTGTTCATCATCTCCAGTAGCGTCTCTTTGCAAGTGTGTGATGTTTGTTTGTCCTGCTGTCACAGCATCATGTCTGCATTGTGTGCATCTTTGTGTGTGAGAGAGAGAAAGTTGTTTTTGTCTGTTTTCCCACCAGGGTCTCCTGTGTTTTCATATCAGGGTTTCTGCTTGTGCTTGAAATCCTTGGAAATTGTTGAATAATATTGCTGTGTTTATTATGTCATTTTTATTCTTTTTACATTAAACTTTTAAAAACTACTTCAAAAACATTGAGGGGTGTGTCAAGTCAGAGAAACTAAAAAAGTTTTCAGGTCATGTTCAAAAATAAAGTCGGCTTGGTGTTAAAATAGAGTACAGTTATGCATTAAATTGGAAATCACAGTCAGCTCATCAATTATACCAAGCAACACCTCAAACAAATGAAATTACAACGGACACTATCACTTACCTGGAATTACTTACCTGTTCTATGTCAGCATCTCATCTTCATGGATGGTCCATGTGTTTGTCTTCCCAGCTGTTCTGTGTTGTTGATGTTCTCAGACTCAAATTCTTTTTAAAGACTAATTATTGATGAGTAAATCAAGTATGACTGAACAAGATTAATAATATTATCTGATTACAGAAGGAACTTTACATTTCCTAAGTTAGTAGTTTATGGTAGTTCTCTTTCTACCCCATTAATTTATCCAATAGGAATTCTTATTAAACTGTAAATCCACATTAGGCCTTTGTAAAGCTGCTTTGAAGCGACTACAAAAAACAATGTATTTAGATATATATATATATATATATATATATATGCACTTTTATTGATTTCTTTGATAGATAAAATGAATCTATTCCTTCTTTCTGTTTGTTTAAAATAAAACAATCAAAACTGGTAAGAGTAACACTGTCTAGAGTAGAACCAAATACATTCTGAACAAAATAAAAATAACACTCAAAAGTAAAAATGTCTATGAGGCTCTTTCTCATCATCTAGTGTATCTCAATGTAAAAACTAAACAAAAATAATTGTTTAACTTAATATATTTTGAGGGACATGTGTATAAGCTCAGTGTTAATTTAACTCTATAAATACAAGATATACTGGGATAACAACTAATAAATTATTTAGCAAAAGAACATCTTCAGTGACTTGCAAATGTGAGAAACCCAGAAAACATGAGTGTTCTGACTGAGGCCACATTGCAAAAAATCGACCAGGGTCAGATAAAAAAAAAATGGCATTGAGTTGTTCAGACTTGAACATGAAAATATTCGATTCAGGCTACATATGGGTAAAAAAGAACAAATTGATTATTGAGATGCAAAGTGCTTTAGCCTACCTGGTCCCTTACATCCTTATTATGACTATGCAGCCATCCTGGCTGAAGTCCCTCTGAGGAAGAATAGAGGAGAGTTTTGAGGTTCATTTGTGTATGGCTAAAGCTCATGGAAACATTTAATGGAAAAATAAATAAAAAGCTGAAAATAAACTGTAAGCTAATAAAATAGTTTGAATGAGTACTGTAAAGGTGAATTTATATAACAAAGGTGAGTAACGGGGCGCTGGTGGTTCTTCCTGTGAATGTTGGGGCACTTGTGTCCATGGATCCTGTGCTCTGGTGTCCGAGGTGAGCATTCATAATGGGGTTTGTTATGCAGGTAAACAAAGGAACAGCAGGTGAAAGGCTGGAGCCTGAGCAGCAGACTCAACACAAGGCAAATAGATAGATTTTTCAGGCAGAACTCGCTTCCCTTTGTTTAAATCCTCTCCTCTTGAGGGGCTTCAGATGAATGCAGTGCCCCTATTTGGCTGAATTGAAGGAAGCTGTTGCTTGGGATTCACAAATCAGTAACATATTGTTCAAAATGACACATTTTGATCAAATATAATTTTCTTACATTTAAAATAATAAGAAACATATACCAAATATTCATTTTATAATTTCTGTCTGTAAACATGCAATGTTTTATTCAAGTCTAATATATTGTACTTGATTGAGAGCAGATGAATAAAGTGCATAAAAATTGCTTTAACTTGATTTTTCAAAATATGTCGGAGTAATAAAAAAAAATATTTAAATCAGATGTTTGCATCAGATGAAAGCACATGAGAATGCAATCATGTGTATATACGTCCTTTAGAAGTGTCTAACTTATGTTTATTCTAGACATACTCTCCTTTGATGTGGTGTATTTAGATAAGTGTTTGGTGTTTACCGTATGTCTACAACATATCATAGAGTCAATGCTGTTTTGTTTCTCCTTGACTCTTCTTTGTGTACATGGTTTGAGCGTCTGAGTATGCTTGTGATCCTCCTGAACTGTGTGACGCTCGGCATGTATGATCCTTGTGAAAACATCCATTGCTCCAGTGAGAGGTGCCAATTACTGGAGGTTAGTGAACAGAGTGCAAATCTCTCTCTCTCTCCCTCTCTCCTCTCTCTCTCTCTCTCTCTCCTCTCTCGCTCTCTCCCCTTAGAATAGGCTAACAATAAATACACTCAAAAAGATTAATTATTAGATCAACATTTAACAATCAAACTTTACCAATCAGACTTTAAGTAGAGTGTATACTGCAGGATTTCCCCGTTCCTATACACACAGATACACACACACTAATACAATACTCTTTCAATCCAATAATCTTTCTCACAGGCTCTTACAAAGATGACTCTTTACACAGACACCCTTTTTTGGGATTATACTACGAGACTTCACTAACACACTCTTTACATCTGTCCTGCCAGTCAACCCCACTCTAGAGATTTAAGATTTATGAACCATAATAGCATATTCACAACTATTGTCCACTAATCTGCAGCAACTACAAACAAAAAACAATGGTAATAGTTCTTAATTTATCAGAAAACTACAATTTAGGAAACATGTATATAAAATCATTGCTTAATGCAAAAGGCATTTCATTGTGCTTTTAGTAAGCTTAATGTACAATATGCAGCAATTTAGTCATGACAAATGTTTTATTTCCCCCAAAAAATCTATTTTAGAAAAAAGCTGTAAATGTTCATTACATTCTTGGTATACATAAACAAAATGATAAAACAGTGCTAAAGGATTTTTAATATTCACATAAATTCATATATCTGATTTCATAATTGATTTATAAATGTATAACAATTTTATGCTTGCCATTATTCTTGATCACAACCAAATACATTAGATACATTAATGATAATATTGAGTTTTAACGCACTCAATGACCTTTAAATTTAATCACACTTTACGTAAATATTCTTATTAACCCTTAAGTGTTTCAGTAAAAGAAGACTGACTGAAAAAGTTTCAAACAGATATCATCATTAATGTGTAGTAAATAAGTAATATGTTAGATTCAACCAACATACAACGTATGAAATATAAACCCAGAGTAAGGAATTATTATCTACACTTAGGTTGGAACTGATCATTCTAAAAGAAATGCATTAAAGTTTAACTTACATGATAACATGGGCCAACAAAAATTTCTCTCTGCTATCCACCTTTGAGAGTTTTTTCAGACCAATCTCCTTCCAGAGAGGTGTGACTTAATCAGGAATGAGAGCATCAGGCAGCAATGTTGAAAGAGTTAAAGATTCTAGTTTGTGATATAAAATCATTGCACTAAATCTTTTATTTCATTATATGTAATAGTTTATTTCATTATATGTAATATATTTAAACATAAACTAGTTAACAAAACATTATTTAATGAACTTGGTTAAACCAGCAAGAGATGTGATGCTGGAGATAAGGGGTTAAAAGAATGCAACCCATTGTTTTATTATGTGAATGCTAAAATCAACACTCCAGACCCAAGAGAACTGCTATAGTTTCCATCCTTACATTAGTGCATTTATAAATGAAAATACATGGAACTTTTAACTTATTGAAAAGACCTGCAGTTTGGGACAGATACATTTCACCCTAGAATCAATAGATATATTGATATGATGAACATATAGTTTTGCTAGAGTTAATGTCACCTGAAAAAGTCACACATACGGAAGTCCAAAGAATTTACAAAAATAGTATATTTTAAATACATTCAAATTACATGTTTACCATTGCTTAAAGCTTTTTAAAATGTAGACATGTCAGTGATTATAATCATGTACTTTGTGTTACATGTGTGTGCAGGCCTTTGACCACTTCATCTTCATCTTCTTTGCGATGGAGATGCTGATTAAGATGATAGCATTGGGAATATTTGGCTCCGGAAGTTACCTAATAGACAACTGGAACCGGCTGGATTTCTTCATTGTAATGGCTGGGTAAGTTGCTCTTCTTGATATCATACTGAAAAGCTATGTAGTTACTCTGACCACCCTAGAGAAAGGTTTGCTCTTTTGTATATGTTTGAGCATGACAAGGTTATGGAAGCACCTGGTGTTCAGTCTGTTCAGTTCTCAGACTTTAATCATGAACACTGAGCAGATGAATCTGACTTCTCAAAATTGAGTAACATTCATGTCTGTCTGTCTGTCTGTCTATATTGGTGCTGTCTATCGATTAAAAAATGAACAAATTCATCGCACACATTTTCAAAATCTTTTTACATTTTTTTAAAATCTATCAATTTAAAATGTAAATAATTAATGTAAATTGAAGACAAAGAGACTACTTAAATTCAAAATATGATTGTTAATATAATTTTTTGTAACACAGGTTTTGTCATAAAAACAACATACCTGCAATGAACCATCAATATCCTCCAAATTAACTTTTTGCTTCTCTTCTTGTTTGTGGCCTCTTTAGTCTCTTGCTTTCCAGGATTCTCTGCCATTAACAGCTTGCTTAGTGAAGAAACTTTAGTTCTTTAAACCTTCAATCAATTTCAGTAGCAGTCTTCAGCCATGTGAGATTACATGCACGCACACACACGCACACACACGTAACATAAAACAGACAAGAGACGGAGCTGTTCCATTAGTTTGTGAGCATTAGACTATGCTTTAGTTGCCCAAAATGTCCATGTACTGTCCTTCCTCAATTTTACACAAAGTTGGACCCCCGTGAGCGTGATGTGTGTTGCTTGCTGTAACGTTTCCATCCTCCTTGCCTTCTCATCGTCATTACGTCTTATTCATACTTCATTTAAAGTACGTCTGCCTAACTTGGAAACAGGAAAAACTGAAATCACATTTATTGCGTAATTGTTTTTACGCATTATACAATTAAAATCAATTGCATGTGTCAACGTGTTAATTTTGGCAGTACTAATATATATATATTTTGTTTTTCACTCTTTATTCTGTTAATAATTCTTTGTGCTTGGTACATGTTACAGGCCACAAGCATTTCTGATATCAAATTCTCTTACATGCGTTTTACAGAAATTTAACATAATGGCTTCCTGAAAATGTATGCATTTACGTGCATGAAAAACATGCGCCTCTGTATTTTCCGGCTGTTATGCTTCGGAAAGGAGGACCCAAGCGCAGAGTAGTGATCGTTGAGTCTTTATTCAAAAGGAAAACCAAATCTGCTACTCAACCGAGTAGGGAAGGCTCAGACCCCAAAATCAAACAGGAATGTAGGCTGTAGCTGGAGACGCAGCTCCGGTTGTCAACTGCCGCTCTCGGGCACCGGGCACGATTGGCAAGTCCTCTCCTCACCGACGCGACTAGACAAGGGTACTTTCTGGACGACACAAGAAACATTAGGATCAGGGTAGGTGAAACTCTGAACAGCCACTTAGCGAAACCACTGGATAGAGTATAATTCGCAACCTGGCAATGACACAGCACAGGTTAAATAGAAGGGCTGATCAGAGCACAAGCAGCCGCACGTGAAACGAGTGAGGGTGATCACAGACAGGTGACGAGAGGAAGAAAACACAATAGACGCACAAAACTATCACACCGGCCCTGTGATTACAGCCTCATGATGAAATTTGAAATGTTAAAATGAAAACAAAACCTGTATTTGGGATGTTTAAATGGTATAAAAATTTAGCCATTTTTTTCTGATCAATAGACTCGTTGGTCTATTTAACAAGGCTTCTCATTAATAAAAGTTCACAAAGTTTGGTGATGGTTTGATGACCCATTTCCTTTAAAGAACACAGGGTGGCTGAATAATTACACAATGGGTGTTATTCATTTTGACTAAAATGGTTTGATTTTATAGTGTTTTAAGTGTTTGAGGTTAAAGTTTAATATTACAAACAGGCTGGGTCATCATTAATGTATGATATAAATACATATGGACAGTGTTGAGTTAAATTATATACTCAATATTATATAATCTACTTACTAAAATAAGTCACCAAAAATGGTTCTTGTCAACAACTTAGCCTAACACCTACTAATTGTACCTTTCTTTTACATCCAAGTCGGTCGATCCTCCCTTGACACCAAAGTCAGTCCATATTAAATGGCTGTCTGTATTAGACTGCATTTGGGCACCTGAGACTGGAGCCAGACCTAACTGACCAAAGGAGAGCAAGAAAGCGGTTAAACAAGTATCACATACTTTTACATGTTTCGGGGCTGTTGGATGAAGCCCAGGTCGTCAGAAGACACTTAAAGCATGTGTTCTGTACAGTCAAGGATATCCTCATGGATGTGTGCTAGTGCAGGACAGATGGAGATCTATAATGAACGCCAGCTCTGATATGTACAGTATGCTAATGTGTTACGAGCATATGATCAGAAATTCAAGTTCAACACACCAGCTGTGTGTCTTTCACACACTTCTGAAAGAAAGTCTTAAACACCAGCTGCTAGACTGTCTTTTCGTGTGAGCATTTCACACCTAATGCAGATTTTAAAAACTCATGAGGCTACGCTTGTGTCAGACTAATTTGTAACTAGAGTAGCAGAATCTAAACATGATCAAAAGAAAATTTTGTTTTTCTAAATAGTTTTTGTTAAGAGGTTGTATGTATCTTAGGGCATGTCCACATTATATTTTTTTCTTCCAGTGTTTCTAAAGAAGATCTCATCCACACAAGCATGGTTGTTTTTCTCAGGAATTCTGTGTAATCAACATACGTCCCAGTTAGATTATATTGGGAGTTTCCAGATGAGCTGAAAACATTGGTTTCATTATTCAAACCACACTGCTGCATTGTTTTCCCAAATAACTTTAATTTAGTTCTCCGAAAAACTTAGTCACAGCAAACGGTTGCTGGTTTTTAATGTGGGTAAATTGAGAGTAAAAAAACAGCCCCATTCATTGCATTCCTTCATAACAAGACACCCCTCTTGATTTAAGCCTTTTCAAGTATAACCCCTTTCCTTACTCAACCAAGCCATAAACATTTTCAAGGGTTCATGTGTTTTCAAAACTTAATAGTCATCTTTTGTGTCAATTTATGAAAAAAAAAATCTAACTCAACCTACCACTTCGTCTAGAAAATGTTTAACTTCTAACTGCCAGTGTTTTCCAGTTGGTAACTTTCCTTTTTATTTTTATTCCTTTAATTTTTAGTTGTATAAATGAACCAAAGACAAAAAGACTTTTAATTGACTTATGTTTTTAGGATACTTGAATATTCCTTGGACATGCAGGATGTAAACCTGACAGCAATCCGGACAGTGCGTGTGCTACGACCTCTCAAAGCCATCAACAGAGTCCCTAGTGAGTATTTTTACATCTCGTTAATACTGTTATCAATCCATGTAGTCGTTCTCAATCAAGTGTTTTACATGAGTGGCAAAGTAAATGATTGGGACCGTTTTTTATTTGCATTACACTTTATGATGTCTTTTTGTATTTGACATCCTATTAAAGTTCCATGAAAATTTGAATATTTTACACTTTTGTGTTTAAGTGGAAACTATCCTGAAGAGAAGTTTTAGAATGTGTTGTGTTGAATTAGGCTCAGAAGACATTTCAATCTGTCTTTATTTTCATTAGGAATAATGAAAAACATCCAGTTCTTCTTCTCTGTGTTTGTGATACAGGTATGCGGATATTGGTTAACCTGCTTTTGGACACGCTGCCCATGCTGAGGAATGTACTCCTCCTCTGCTTCTTTGTCTTTTTTATTTTCGGTATCATTGGGGTCCAGCTTTGGGCAGGACTGTTGCGAAACAGATGCTACCCTGATGACAACTTAACTCTGTGAGTGTTTTTCTTATTCTTTGCGATGAGTTCGTTTTTCTAAGTTGATTTGAATACGTCTAGTCTCTGATTTATTGGCAGCTTTTGATAAAACCACCAATATATATATATATTATTATTATTATTATTATTATTATTTTTTTTTTTATCTGACTTCCTTTGAAACTACTTTCTGAGAACTGTGTATTGAAATATGAGCATCCAATTTTCTGGGTGTGAAGAAGGATGTTACACAGCAGGGACTGCTGGGAGAATTATGCATTCGACCTTCTTCTGTCACCTCTGAGCCATCTTTGTAATAGAGAGTCTGTGTTCGGCCCCCAGGAAAGACGACAAAACACTGTAACACGACTGTGAGAGGAGTTTCACATGCCTTGCGGCACGTCCTTTGTGATTGAAAACAGAAAGTCAGAATGAAATTAAAATGTAAAGAAATGGCCGCGCAACATTTTAAATATAGAACAGTTCTGTATTTTGTGCTAAACTCAAAACAGAAACACAAAAACAAACAAACAAGCAAACAGAAAAATGAGTTTTGGTTTAACAAAAACAAACTTTAGAATGCATTAGCTATAACTATGCAAATTTTCTCTACAAATAACAGCAGCAATGGTTGCCAGGCGTGTTTTTCCTCAATTATGATGCTCTGATCACCTGCAGATTTATAGCCTACTTCTTCTCAATCATGGTGCTATTATGTACTCTCAGCATGCAAGTGTACCCCAGAAAGTAGAAAAATAGCATGACTCATTCTTTGATTTTTTTTTTATAGAAAGTATTCAATATAGTATTGTAAACATATGCTTTTTTAGGCCTCAAGGTGTGTCTCTGCCCTCTCCATACTACATGATGGACGAGTTTGACGATCGTCCATTCATCTGCTCTCTACCACAAGATAATGGAATCATGCACTGTGACGATGTTCCTGCACGCCGTTTGGCCGGTCGCCAGTGTCTCCTTAATATAGAGGATTTGCATCATCATCCAGCATCTTTAAAAAACACCTTGACAAATAGCAGTGCACTCGAGCCTGATCTCTGTGTCAATTGGAATAAATATTACACCCGCTGCCGCACTGGAGAGAAAAACCCTTTCAAGGGTACGGTCAACTTTGATAACATCGGCTACGCATGGATTGTCATTTTCCAGGTAATAGGAAATGATGGGAAAAGTGAGATCACTAGAGGGTACCAGATTTAACAATGACACGAAAATCTTACTCTAATGGACATTTTTATTTTTTATATTTAATGTAATTACATTTTCCAATGGTTGTTAAAGGTTATTTATTTTTCATTCGTTTCCATTTTTGTTGATGCATTTTTTATTTTAGATGTACATTTTTGACTCATAAATTGTTAATACTGAAAAATGTTAGTTACTTTGATTTAAAGATTATTCATGCTTTAAAATGTCTACACTTCTAGCAGTAACTTATAATTTCATGAAGCTTAATTTAAGGATGATTTTCTGTGTTGATGTGTGTAGGTGATAACTCTGGAGGGCTGGGTGGAAATCATGTACTATGTCATGAATGCGCACTCTTTCTTCAGTTTCATTTATTTTATACTGCTTATCATAGTAAGTACTTAGAGACACATGCACATAATTTTTCGCACAGACCATCTTTTTACTAAATTAGTTTTTCGTAACTCATTTTCTTTAGCAATTAAACTAAAACAGCTTCATAAACAACATAAACAACAACAACATAAGCCTAACGTTTCAGCTCAAAAAGGAATAAGCACAAGTTTTCAATGAATCGACTGAATCAGAAATTCATCATTGTTTAATCCCTGTCCTTTAGAGACATCATATTAAATTGTAAATTTGAAAGTATATGCTCTGTCATCCATTTTTGTCAATGCTAAAAGAGACGCTTGCTTTGTATTTATTTACAATAAGTTGAACTACAACAAAACTACTCAAAGCATAGCTATCATAGCATTATTATAAAAGCTACTCTATATGTTTCATCAATACAACAGTATCTTTATTTCTAAAAGGAAACTCAATAATTCTCTGACTTGTGACTAGCTTGATGTTTGTGTTTGATCCAGGTGGGCTCCTACTTCATGATTAATCTTTGCCTAGTTGTCATCGCGACTCAGTTCTCAGAGACAAAGAAGCGAGAGTCTGAACTCATTCAGTTGCAGCGAGCTGAGCACGTGTGTTCTAGCATACTGGGATCACTGACTGAACCTGGAAGTACCTTTGAAGAGCTCTTCCTGGTCATCTGCCGCATCCTCCGATTGGTTAAATTACACACTGTTTGCTTGTTCTGTCATTTATGCAAACGTATTCAGACAGTTAACGATGGAACAGAGCAAACTAATTTCCAGCAGCAGGGTGAGTTAAGCCAGGCAACCTTCATTTCTTTCTCTTTACATACATTGTAACCTATTGCAAACATAAGGAACCAATGATGGGGAAAACTAAACAAAAACTGTCACAAAACAGACAAGACTCAAAGAAAACTTTAATATAACAGACCATGAGACATGGAACTAAAGGGAGGATTTAAGGAAACAAAGTTAATTGAGCTGAAACACAGATGTGGGGGAAAAAGAGATGAAAAAGAATAACAAGAGAGGCTAGACAAATGAAAACAAGCATAAACTCAGCCATATGCACACAAATATATGGCAAACACCAGTCATGTGATCAGACAAAGCTCACATGGCTGGTACAAACAAAAAAACGGTCTGGTTTTAATGCACACTTAGGGTAATGATTTATCTACTTCATCTGAAGGAATAAACAAATAACACCAAAAGGTTGCTGAACTATTTGTTATAATAACATAACACAAATAGCGATTCACTGACTAACATTAACCCCATCTTATGCTAAACCTACTAATCAAACTCCTTCTTACTCCTCCTTCTAACCTACTAAGTAAACACCTTTTTAACTTTTTACATTTAATATATTTGAATTTCATAACAGTCATGGCCTAACAACAAAAAGTCAACTCTATTTGTTACGTTTAATCAAACTGATTCTAATTTAAAGTTGTTTAATTTATTGTACAAAGTGATTGGTCAAAGCTCTTTTCTCCCTACAGTTGAAAAAATTCCTGGCACCTCTACAGTCCATCTGGGGCTACAGGAGGATGACATCAAGGTGGCGGCCAGCTGTCAGAAGGCAGATGAGGGGTGTCATGAGTTGAGCCATAAGGTTGAAGAGACATGGCAGGAGCTGCTCCATAAATTAATGAAGGAGATGAGGAGCAAATTGTTGATGATCATCGAGAGCAAATATTTCCAGAGAGCAATAATGGTGGCCATATTCATTAACACCATCACCTTGGGGGTAGAGCATCACAATGAGGTATATTTAGTTGTTCTGTTGAGCGTCTTTGTTAATTGAGCTTTTCCATAAATCTCTATCTGCATATGTTCTTATATGTCTGTGCATGTGATGGCAGCCAGAGGAGCTGACACAAGTTCTGGAAATCAGTAACGTTGTCTTCACCAGTTTGTTTTCTGTGGAGATGATCCTCAATCTCTCAGCGTATGGTTTCTTTAAATATCTCTACAGTCCTTTTAACGTCTTTGACAGCATCATTGTCATCATTAGGTAATTCTAAAAAAATCTTTATCCTGTTTCTTGCCTTAAACAGATATTGTAATAAAATGTATGACATATCTGTCTCACTGTGTCTGTTCCTATGTTTAAACAGTGTGTGGGAGATTATGGGACATACTGATGGTGGACTTTCGGTCTTGCGAACTTTCCGTTTATTGAGAGTATTTAAGCTTGTTCGCTTCATGCCAGCTCTCCGATGCCAGTTCCTTGTTCTCATGAAAACCATGGACAATGTGGCCACTTTCTCCATGCTCCTCCTGCTGTTTGTATTCATTTTTAGGTATCTGTGTGCTTCTTTTCTTCCTCTGTTGTGCATAAATGCACATTGTGATGTTAATTTAAGGTGATAGTGTTTAATTTTCTTTACTATAATTAAAGCTAAGAAGATTCTAAGAAGACTGTTTTGTTCTTTAGTTGAGAATTTTAACAAATCACAAAATAATCAGTATGCTGTCATAGCATTTTTACTGAATAATTCAGGAAAAAAGGCTAAAAAGTTTCCCTCCGTCTCTCATGTTCTTGCTCTTCAGAATGGCCCAAATGTTAGTTTCATACAGAGAGATTAAGAACCTGGAATTACGATCCTGATGAGCAGAGAAATTGTACAAAATTTAACAAAGGATTTTATGTTTTGGAATAGTCAGGATTTACAATGAATTTTCTGAAAAGTTATACATTTTCAAAGTTTTCTTTAGTGTAACTTTTAAGTCAGAAAATTAACTTTAATTTAAGACAGATTATAGACATAGATATTGTGATAATACTCAGTAAAGCTCCAAACATTATTTGTGTCTGAAAGAATGGATCTGGCTTCTCAGTTTAAAGATGTCTGCGTGTGCAAACAAGTAGCCATTTGGTGGGATAATTATGGTTTGCTTGTGATAACAATGAATGGTTATTCTTACAGTCAAATACATACGAGTTCCCTAAACCTTATCTTTAGCTTTTCTGCTGACATTACAGAGGTGATATGGTATTTGCAGAAGCGTGCTTGTGTCTGTGTGCAGCATTCTGGGGATGCATATCTTTGGCTGCAAATTTAATCTGAGAACGCCCACCGGAGACACAATTCCTGACAGGAAGAACTTCAATTCTCTCCTGTGGTCGATGGTCACCAACTTTCAGGTAAGAAAGGAGAGAATACTGGGTCTCAGAGACATGTATGTTGATCACTCAATGAACAATAGCCTATTTATGTAATTGTAGATATTTAGCCACACAGTAATACATTGATTTTTGTCTTATTTTCTTATATCTGATATTTATGTAAAAAAATTGTTGTTAAAATGTATTTACATTTTAAAATATGTTTTTACAGTCTTTTTTTCAATAAATCTGTAAGTACAAAGAAATACAAAAGCTTTAAAGCTAAATAATATAACGAAAGCCCTGTGTATATATATATATATATATATATATATATATATATATATATATATATATAGAGAGAGATGAGATAGATATATATATATATATAGATATATATATATCTAATATATATATATATCTATATATATATATATAATATATATATATATATATATATATATGTATTATTTAGAATCTTATAATTCCAAATAATAAAAAGTTAATAAAAATACATTACATGGTTATTAACACACTGACATCTTTGATCTGTAGTTATACTCCTTATATTTAAATTGTAGTGGTTGACAATAACTGAATGTTCTTTAAGGATATTTGAAATGCATAAAATATACATAAACACGATATTAGATAGTCTTTTAAAACACAATTAGAGAGTCACAAATATTGCTCTCAGTTCTGTTTGTGTGTCCACAGATTCTTACGCAGGAGGACTGGAATGTTGTCCTGTACATGGCCATGGCCTCTACGTCTCCCGCAGCTGCTTTGTATTTTGTGTTTCTGATGTCCTTTGGGAACTACGTTCTTTTTAATCTACTGGTGGCCATTCTTGTGGAAGGCTATAAGGTGGAGTTTAACTTATGAAAATATAATCATCTTTTTTATGATTCTTTTGTAATTCTATGTGTTTCAGATCCTTATTTTTCAGTTGATCATTAGTCACCTGATTTTTACTTTTTATTTGAATTCATTCTTACCCATGTGAAAATAGTTGTAAGTTCAAACCAACTTACGATCAAAAATGTTTACATTAATGTAGCCAACTCAGATTCAGATGTGGTGTAAATTCAATGTTTGACCTTGTGATTTTGGTAAGCCTGAGTATGAGTTTAATTCTTCTATGTTATGGTCCTCATTAATGATATTATATTAAATGGTAGTTTAATCCATAAGCAAATAACAATTTTAAATTCTTTTTTTTCTAGGAGAGCAGTTCAAACTCAGATACATTGGAAGGATCTTCCACTGATGGAAGTACACAACACAATGGCTCGCTCGCCCTCTCTGGTATATTTTATTTTTACAACTATAGTCGATTATCATCTCAATACTATCTAGCTTTATAAACAATGGCATTAAATGAACAGACCTTATGACTTTAATATAGCTTCATAAAGAATTGTTCAAGCTTCTGGCGAAAGAGGATGGGTTGTTGGTGTTAAACTAAGAAGATAAATGTGTAATACATAACTGCTGTTTATGCTTGTGTATAGAGCCAAATCTTGCCTTGCTTTCTTTGAATGGATATCTGGATCAGCAGCAGAAGAAGAGGGACAGTAACAGCTGCATGGAGCTGAAATCCATCTCACTGGTGCGTGCATGTTGAGTTTAATAACAGCCCTGCTTATGTTTCATTGCGTCTAAAGTTTATGTCTTTAAGATGAATTCAGTGGTCAGAAAATGAGGGAATTCAGTTTGTACTGATCATCTATAACTGCTGTCTGCCTTTTTCTGAAAGGAATTATTTTTGGATTTTACATCCATCCAAATGTTACCCACATGATGTTAAGCAGTAACTTGAACCATACAATCAAACTCTGCCAAAAGGGTTGAGTTTTTAAATTTCTCATCCAGCCAAGTTTATAATTAGAGAAGCACTCAAGCAGAGACTTCTCTTGTGTTAGAGCAGACTAAGGCTTTTAGGGTTTCCATAGCAACCCATCTTTTAATTGAGGCAACCATGTGTATAGAGAGGAGCGAGTGAAGCTTGGGTTAAATATAGTGTGTGAACCTGTTGTGCTGAAAGTCACGTGCCTTAAGAAGTCTCGGAGATAACTATGGAAGTGAAAAAACTAGAGCAAAATCTTATCATTAGAAACAAGATTTTATACAAGCTACAGTAGTTAAAATCAATGCCGAACAAGCATACTATGAAGATTATTTTGTATCAACACACTCTATCCTGAGGGTTTGATAAACTTTAATCTCAAACCTATGATATGCACTTAAAATGTAAAAAGTGTAAAAACATCTTTAGCCCTAGCCCTTGATCTCCCTCTTCCATTTTACGGTTCTATGTGAGATGAAAGTGTGTTCAAATTCTCTTTTGAAGGGAAGGAAATACCCCTGAATGCATCTCACTGAAGTCACGGAAATGTTCACTGCTTACATCATCACTTCCAATACAAGCAGAGTGTGTCAAATGTTGGTATATCTAAAGATTTAAAACATTTTGAAGGAAATGAAAACAATATTTTTTTCAGAAGCATTGAATTCATCTTTTTCATATTCATCTTTTTCAACACAAAGACATCCTCAACTTTGAGAAAATTAACATTGTTTCACTGCACATGAAGCAGATGGTGTAACCTTCATAGTGTCACATGTAACCATATGTTATATAGTAGCAAGTGATAATGTATGCCAGCTTTGCAGGAAAGTTCTGTTTTTTTTACCCAGAGGCCTTCGCACTCTGTTTCAAATGAAAAGGTTAAGGAATTGGGAATGGCAAAGGGGTGAGTTTAAGTGAGATAAATTATTAAGACATCAAGAGGTCAAATATTGAGTGTCCCAGCTTCTAAAGTGTATTTGCTCAAGTCATAGTGTTGCCACGATGAACACCAAGTGTTATCTGCTGATCTGACTGGAGTCTGCAATGATGCAAAGAAATGAAAACTAAAAGTGTGTGATATGTCTGTGTGCATTTGTATGAGGTGTGAAAAAAAAACTTGGAACAGAAGTTTCTTGCTCGAGTGCTTGTAACGTTGGAGAATTATAACATTTCTATGGCAACTGCTTTCATAGCTCCTGCCGCTAAAAATGAAAATAAATAAAAAAATAAAACTAAAAGCTGTCATAGAGATTTGAACAATTACCACACACTCCCCAAACAAATGCTGACAATAACACAGGTCAGGGTGTAATGTTGACTGGCTTGGTGGGATTTTTTAGATTGAACTGTTTTTATTTTGAAAAGGATTTCCTCATACAACAGGCAGTGTGTGTTTTGTATTCTCTGGGTTGTATTCCATAAACACAAGTTTCAGGTAGATTGGTGATTTGTCACTTTCCATGTGCAGGTGTGTAATAATAATAAAAATAATAATAAAAATAATAATAATAATAATAATAATAATACCTTCAATTTATATAGCACTTTTCTGGACACTCAAAAAAATTATCAGAGCATTATTCATTCACCCTATATTCACACTCTGGTGGTGATAAGCTATCTTGGTAGCCCTCAGCTGCCTTGGGGCAGTCTGACAGGACGTGGGTTTTCTGCCATTCTGCGCCTATGACCACCTGCTCAAACACACCCCACCAGTCACACACATCCATACAGGGCAATGTGGGTGAAGTGGCTTGCCCAGGGGCACAACGGCAGAATGGTTCTAGCGGGAATCTAACCACCAATCTTTTATAACCAGTTATAGAACAACCACCACTGCGTCATCTTTCCACCCACAGATAAATAAACATTTCTGCTGGTGCGTGTCCACCCATTGAATACTGGGATAGGTTCCTAGGCTGCAGAAATTAGTGGCCATAATTAGTATTAATGGGGTTTCTATTACGATGAATTGATGTGCATAATAAATTACCTGTTTATGATGATCTGGTTTGTTTGTTCTTTTATATTTTTTGTAGCATCACAGCCCCAACCTCCAGAGACATCCTTCATTTCCAGCTCATCCATCCACGAGTCAACAAGCAGAGATTGCAAACAGTCAAAGTGCTCTGTCATCCCCTTTACAGAAGTCAAGACTATCAGGGACTTCATCACTTCTGGATTCTTTTTTGGAGGTTCAGAATGGCCCAAGTACTGCCTCAGCTTCCCTTGGCCAGCATTGCAATGGTTCTTCTGTAGTCACTAAAGGAAAACTGGTGGGTCCTTTGTATCCTCAGCTGAATGATGGGAAAGACACGGACGCGACCAATGAATATGTAAGGATTCATAATGTTGTCAGTATTGTATATTATATTTTTCGATAATTTTTGTATCTAAATGGACAGAAGGAACCAGGAGATGGATACTAGATACTCAAGCACACACAAAAAAACAATATCTTCTTTTAACGTGGAACTGCAACACTTACTATCTTTAGCTTTAAATGCTGATGTGATGGTTTTAAGGGAAAACAGCCAAACCCAGAAAACCACAAATTAGTCGAGGTCATCTGCTATTTGCTTATAGAACTATTATCTGTTTGGTACTGTACAGTGTTCAGATCTGCTGTAGAAGACAGAGGGGTGTGAGATTTCTAACCAATCAATCAATCAATCAATCAATCAATCAATCAATCAATCAATCAATCAATCAATCAATCAATCAATCAATCAATCAATCAATCAATCAATCAATCAATCAATCAATCAATCATGTAATCAATTACTGAATAAATGATTTAAGGAATTTGTTAACCAATTAGACTACAGATTAATGATTGAATGAATCAATCAACCAATCAAACAATTAATACATATGTTAACTCATCATTATTTCATCATTAACTCACACTAAATTTCATTCATCAGAATGGCATAGTCGAAATATGCCATGGTAGGGGAAGGGGAAAACAATTAATTTCATGGAACCCGACAATCAAAAAAATGTTTTTCGATAAATACTACATTTTGAAGGTTCTTAAGGATGTAAGGATAGTATAGCTGGTTGTATATTTATTCTAAATGTTTTAAAAAGGTCATAATATGGCACCTTTAAGACAATTTAACACAGTACACAAAAGCGATAGGCATGGCATTGTTTTTTTTACAGAAAATGTCACTACAAAGGTTAGTGAAAAGTAAAAGCACAATAAAATATTTTAGTCATGACAGTAAAGAAGATGGTTGTACAGATAACTCTGCAAATAGATGTGAGTTAACTGGCAGATGTGTGACGAATGAAAAGATAGGTCAAAAGAAATATTGTGGTTGAAAGAAATGAAAGGAATTATTGGACTCTTTCAGCTCAGCTCTGTAATCCTCATTAAATTCAGCATGAAGAATAAAGTCTTTAAAGTTTCCACTGCAGAGGTTTAAAAAGGCTTTACGAATCAGTGAATCATTCCGAGCATCTCATACGAGCTGCTTACGAGGAAACTATCACATCTTAAATGCAGATGATTTTAGCTTTACTGTAAATGACTCATTAGAGAATTAGAGAAAAGTAGATCTGTGGTTTTGTAGATCCAGTGACGAGCCCCACTTGGAGGCTTGTTATGGGTAGTGACAGCCACACAATAGCACTACTGCGCCAGATCACAGCAGCCGTCTACTCACATCGGTACAGCTGTCACACACACAAATGCGGTAATCCTGAGTTGAAGCAACACCCAGGGAAAGAGAGAGAGAGTTTTTTTTTAACATGATAGTGAAGGAAAGGGTTTTAATGCCTAAACAACAGGCTTAGTTTGACTTTTTTGTATTAATGTTATTTGATTGTAAGTAATTTGACTCTTATGACAATAACTTCACCAGAGAAAAATTTTGGGCATTGAGATCTGCAGTCTAAAGGTCTCTACATATCTACGCATGGGCAGTGTCTTTTTACTTCATCTAAATACTTGAGCATTAACGTGGCTTTACATGCCATCTGGAAAAAAATGCAGTGCTGCGAGTCATTTTTTTTTCACACAGTGTGTCAAATCGCTGTGATTAGTTTTACTGTTCGTGTGACTGAAGGTACCTGACTCGCCACTTGATGGCACACAACATCCCCCCTTGAACCCAGAGAAAAAAAGACTAGAAGAAGGGAGTTTGTGTTCATCAGTAAAGCGATCGTTCGTATATCTGAAACACAGCTCACCTTTTTTTTTTTGGGAGTTTTTCTGTTCCATGAAATGATAAAAGAACGTTATTTTCACCAAATAAGTGCTTTAAAAGCAATGTGGAAGCACTGTGCGCTGGTTTTAACATTACAGTGGCTGTGAAGGGAGATAAAATCTCTCGTTCATATCAGAGATTTTATTGATCGTACCCCACCATCACAATCAGTTTTGTGTCTCACACACCAAGCAAGTCATGCATCTGAGAACATGCTTCAAATGTTGTTCTTTATTTCAATGCAAAAAACATTTTAAAAGCCCTGAACTAAGATGTCGCCACTACACACTTTCCAACAAAAAACCAACAGCTCACCTTTCTCTTTTTTTTTGTTTTTAATAAATAATAAAGGAAACGTTATTTTCTGCGAAAGAGTGCTTTAAACGTGAGAATACTGTCATCCGATCTCCAATAGAAGTCTCATGCAGTCTCTGATATATATATATCAGTCTCTATATTAGAGAAAGAAGAGCTTTTTGCAGACAAGTTCGCTCTTCTTCTTTTATATAAACGAACCTAACACACAAAGTTTGGTGCAGCTGCGCCACCATGTGGCCTGAATACACTTGACGTTTACTGAAGCACCATCTAGTGTTCAGGAGAATGTACGTGCACTCATTTTTGACCTCAGGAGCAGACGCGCAGGCTGATGATGGCTGCAGTCCCTTTAGCCTCTTAGTGATCTTGAACCAAAGGTTGTTGGTACCAGACTGGGGTTATTATCTAAATAACTACTGATGTACTTGAATGGTCATACACAACTATCTCTAGGGTTTAAAGAGAATGCTACAAGTAAAGGGCAAATCTCATATAATAAGCAACGGTTTGTTTCTTTCAGAGATAAGGGAAGAATCAGCAAAGCAATACTACAGTAACCTCATTGTTTGCAATGGAAACTTCATGTTAACAGTTTTTTTCTAAAATTAAATTGCATTTTGTTAAAAAATCTTAGTTTTACTGAATAATAAATAAACAGTTAAACAGTAAAAGTTGAACAAAACACTTGACGCTGTAGCTTACTTATATTTGTCTGTGTCTGTGTTTGTAATCTCTCAGGGAATATGTTTCCGCATCCAGAAAATGATGGAGTTTTATCGCCCTGATTGGTGGGAGAAGAGAGTCAACTGGTCTATCTTTCTGTTTTCCCCTGAGAACAAGTACGTTCACACTACATGATCCTTCTCTATTGGTGATGTTTATAGAAGGTGTAATCCAATTTTGTGAATCAAATTGTGTAGAGCATGTTCAAGTGATAGTTGACAAAAATTTACATTTACACACAATTTACACATCCAGATGTTTTCTATCTCTTATGAAAATCTTTGTCAGCAACCAAATAAAATTTCAGCACTTTCTTAAACCAACAACAGAAAAAGCTTATCTCTCCTTTTCTTGTTGCAGAGTTCTCGATTTTTAAAGTTGTGTTTTTTTTTTCTTTCAAATCACCATGTACATGACCTGCCTCGAACAAGCTCATAGTATGAATAACCACTTAAAGGTCTACATCTAAATAACATTTTTAATATCATTGGAAAAATAATGGAGAGTGAGAACATGTTGCGAAGTAATTAACTATTTTGGCAAGATTTATTGTGATGTTGACAATGACAGTCAAAATTTATTCTATTGATTTGACCTTTTGAAATGCACACACAATGACAGTAATCAGGGGTAAATCCAACAGAAAACCTGGAGTGCATGAAGTCAATGAGAAGCTATGGAGGCGCTGTTGATCTCTCAGAGAAGCATCTGTCTGCTCTCTTGGAGAGTTTGCTTTGGGTTCTCAAATCAGATTAGAATACAAATACGTACTTCATGCTGTATTACACAATTTCTTATGTTAAGTTACTCAGAATCAGAACAAGTGTGCTTCTTTGCATGTGTTAATTTTAACAGCAGTTTTGTTTTAAAATGTTTCTCTCTTTCAATTTTTTGACAGGTTTCGTCTTATTTGCCAGAGGATCAGCGCACATAAGGTCTTTGATTATGTGATTCTGCTATTTATCTTCTTAAACTGCATAACAGTAGCTATGGAGAGACCCTGGATCCAAAATGGCAGCGAGGTTGGTATTGCCCTCTCTCTCTCCCTCTCTCTATCTCTCTCTCTCTCCACTATAGTATAATCTGTGGATATCTTTAAAAAAGTAGTTTCATAAATGAATTGCACAAATCTCTGATTAACTTAATTAATATATATTACATAAAGACAAATTAAAGAACACTTATAGGCCTCAATACGATAAAGCATTAGAGAGGCCATTGTATAGAAGTGTTCAAACTTATTTAAACTGATTGGAGGAAGCTTTCTGAGAGTCTGTTAATCCTTATTGAATCTGTTCATTATGTACTTAAAAAAATGAATTATCACTTATTTATGAAGTATATAAATCAATTACAATCCATGAATTTCCCTTTAGACCATTTTATAATGATCTAGTAATGGGAGACATTACATTAGACGTAATCCATCATCATTTGTGCTGTTTACTATAGGATTTATTTTAAGGAGTCATTCAAAGCTGTATTTAGACATTAAATTATATCCAGTGATGTTGCCATCTATTTATTGTATATGCTAATGACCTTTATCTAGACAGCTGTCTCCCCTGACTGCAGGAAGAACTGTGCAGTTAATATTCTGATTCTATGTAAATGAATACAATATCAAGCTACAATATCAAGCAAACAAGAAAATGATTGAAAGCAAATGATTGCTGTTAGTGCATTCTTCTATCAGCCATGAGTGACTGATCCTGAGGATCACGAGTTGTGTTGATTTAATGAAATTAGTTTGAACAGAGTAAAAGGGACATTTTCAGGTATAACTATGACTTAACATCCTGGTGGATAGTCACAGATCTAAATGAGTGGTATGCTTTTTTTCAATTTTCAATTCTCTCTCTCTCTTTCTCTCGCTCTCTCTCTCTCTCATTTTTCATCAGGAGCAATATATTCTTACAGTTTCCAACTACGTGTTTACTGGAATCTTCCTCGCTGAGATGGCTATTAAGGTATCGCCTTACCTGAGCTCTCAACATTACTTTTATGGAAAAAAATTGCAGTTGACAACCATCTTTGGCATTCTGTTATGCCTGTATATTAGCAATAACAAAAAAAAAATAAATAAACGTAATAAATTCAACCTCAAATGTGTTTTAGGTTTAAAACATGAGCATTAAAACTTTGCCTGTAGTCAGTTTATCATTTAGATCAGGTAAAGATAAATCTAAGGGTGTGAGTTCCGTTTACAGGAAAAGGTAGATTTGGTAGCAATGACATGCCTGTAAACAATCTATGTGCAGTAAAAACAACCCAGAATACCCTGGTTACAACCTGCTAACACCATAGCAACCAGCTATCTTTTTGACTGTAGGAAAAAAAAACATTTTAGAAAAGAATGATTAAGAATTAAGAATTATAAATACTCCAATATCAATATGATATGTTGGATTGTTATTTTAAGGTTTTTGTCAAAACTCTCATTCGGTTTGGAAGGGAGCACTCTATTTCAGGTTCAAATAAAAGTGATTTGTTCATGATAATGCACTTTCTGCACAGGGGCACAAGTCACTATTCATTCATTCTCAAATCAAACTATTTCCTAGGGGAATTTAAAGTTTCAAAACCACCTGAAACATCATTTGTGAGAGAACCCAGAGGTAACTCAAAAAGCCATTGAATGGGCATTAAAAATGTCATATACTCATATAATAGAACATGTTTTACAGTATGAATAAAGCCTTTTTAAAAAGCAGATATTTTTCATGTAATTTTCCCACCTGTGCTCGCTTGGAGTCAGAAGTATGCTTCTTTGTGTCATTTTTCCTCAAATGTTTGGGGGATCTTTGGTGCTGTGAAGCATCAAAACCTTGTGAATGGCTTGTCGACTGTTTTCTCTTGAGGTGAAACTGGTTTCACATCTTTCCCTCGCTTTCTCCGATCCTGTAAGTCCGTACTGTCAAAAAAATTCAGACGTGCTGTCAGAACAGAGTGTTCTTTTTCTTCCTCTGTCTGCTGGGTTGCGACATGCAGCAGGTGGAAAACACTCTAGAAACAGAGGTAGAAGGAAACTACCGACTCCTGGAAATAATGCATGGATCTCCATAAATGTAGTTTACAATGTTGTGTATGCCACAATGTTGTGTGTCAAAATCCAGAATTTCCTTTTGACTTTCTTTTTATTCTAAAGATATAACCATTCTTTTATGCTCTGTAAAAATGATGGATCCAAATTTGTGAGTGAACATTTTAATGGACATCATATCATCAATAGTATAATTTCTATCCACTTGAATAAAAAATATTGTCCTTTCAAAACAAAGAGTATTTACTGTATGTTTGCTTCTTTCTCTCTCTTCCTGCTTCCCCAGGTAGTGTCGATGGGCTTATACATGGACAAGCAAGCCTATCTGCGCTGTACTTGGAATGTTCTGGATGGTTTTCTGGTTTTTGTGTCTCTTATTGACATCATGGTATTAATTGCGGGTGGAGCAAAGTTCTTGGGAGTTCTGAGGGTGCTCCGGCTGCTAAGGACACTGCGTCCTCTCAGGTCGGCATAGAAAATATGCTAAATGTACTTGTGCAAAGTCCATTAATGCTTTTATCCCCATCATTTACAGCATTTATGCACTTTTATTAGCCAAAAATATTTGTTTTGTTGATATGTATGAGCCCATGTAAGTAAAAAGCAGCCAAGAGAGTGTTGGAGCTCAAATGCTTTAAAACATTTTTAATGGATTTCATTAGGGCATTATGACAATGTGCCTCAAGTTAAAGAGTGTCCTCTCTTATCCTCTTCTGTTTCTGTTACTAACAGGCTCCCTGGCTGAGTAGCTAGTAAGCCTGTTGTGCATTTAAGCAAGGAGCATTGATCTCAGATGTTAACAGAATGTACACTTAAAAACATAAAAGGCTGAAACACTGAAAATATTCTGTTTTAGAAGATAAATAGAGACCACAAAGTCATATTAGAGCACCTATACAGTGATTAGGCATCATGTCTGGTGTGTGTCTTTTTGCGCTTGACCTGATGCAATCACTATTAAGCAAAAACACAACAATAAATTGCACCAGATGTCAATAGGGAGATTCTTGCTGTAGTAAGGCTGTGTAAAAAACTAATTGTTGAACTGCCAAAACAATTGTTTAACTGCCAAACGATAAAACATCTTTCAAAAGCATTACTTTATCATGATGCCTTTTGCCACAAAATTCTGCTCACCTCCTGCACAAATTAATCCAACAACTACTATAATATATGCAGTGTATGATAATGCACCTTCAAAGTGTAAGCTCACTGGAATTTCTAACTACCTTTACAGTAATTTTAAAAGTTTTATTATTTGGTTTTGGTAGTCTCCAGCAACAGGTTGAAGCCACTTAAAGGTATAAGATCCACTACCAACCAAGCAACACTTAACCTTAAGTAATGCACAGCGAGCCTCTGATGTGCAGCAAATCACATAACAAGTTTTTTTATAAAAAATAATTAATTTAATTAATTAAATTAATAATTTGACATCCATGAACTTTACAAAAGAAAAAAGGCAAACAGCACAAAGAGTGTAAATTCAATTTCTAATAGCCAGTACTATCAGCATCTTTTGTTTTCCAATGTTAGATAACCTTCCAAAAAGCTGAATAGTGTGTGGGCAAGAGCTAGGAATCTTCTCAGTCAGGAAGTTGTTAACATTGGCATTTATGGCCTGGTAGATGAGGAGATTTATTGGTTCCAGCATGAGCTGAAGGTGAGATAGATGGTTAAAAACAAAAGCTGTGGTGGTTTTGAGAAAGGCTGCAGTTTTCTTGAGCTTGCTGGGACACCTGCAGTGGGTTTGTTTGATTGGTTTAAATGCACAGCGGAATCTCTGCCTACAATTCTCTTTCAATAACATTCTAACCAAAGTTATTTGCCAAGCCCAAAATTGACACATTTTTAAGATCATACAGAGTTTCCAAACTCTTTCTGACAAAATTGCAGTCTAATCTTCGTGAGTATGTGTGTTCAGGGTAATCAGTCGAGCTCCGGGGCTGAAGCTGGTGGTGGAGACGCTCATAACTTCTCTAAAACCCATCGGAAACATAGTCCTCATCTGCTGCGCATTCTTTATCATCTTTGGAATCCTGGGGGTTCAGGTGCTTGTTTACTTATCTTAGTTATGAAGACAAGAATGTTATTTAAAAAGACAATATCATTAAACATTGTGCATAAGAAAACATTGTAAATACATCATGTCAAAAATAAACTTTCTCTGTTCTTCTGTCTGAGCAGCTCTTCAAAGGGAAGATATTTTACTGTCTTGGTTTGGATGTTAGAAACATTACCAACAAAACAGACTGCCTCATTTCAAATTACCGCTGGGTTAATCGCAAGTACAATTTCGATCACCTTGGACAGGTGAGCATTATTGAAACACACAAGCACACTTCAAGGATAGCTGGAAGTGTGTCTTTTCTCAGATGTGTTTCTATTTAAAATTGTTTCCAGGTTCCCGATTGAAGCACATCAAGGGATTTTACGATCCTGCTCTAATCATGATGCGTGTTCCCATTTCTCTTAACCTTAGAGCTTTGTTGGGTCCTTGGATTAAGTGCGTGTGATCCTCGCATCCTAAGATGTATGTCTAATGTTTGCTCTGTGATTCTCATCTCAGGCTCTGATGTCTCTGTTTGTATTGGCGTCTAAAGATGGATGGGTAAATATCATGTACAACGGCCTGGATGCAGTCGGAATCGATCAGCAGGTGACACAAACAAACGCACGTAAACACACACTGATTCATCCCTATGACAGAATATAAAGCAAACATACAAACACTCTGCTAGCCATTGGTAAAAACACCAATATACAGTTGTGTTATTAATGATTCGTAAGTGTGTGCTCATGATTTGATGTAAACAGGATTATCCTGCATATCAATGTTGATAAATATAGTATTTTTATTACCTTTAGAAATAAAACACATGTGATAAATTACCACATCTTCTGTAGCAGCACTACAGGACACAGAGAAAAACTGTAGTGGACTTGTGACTTATTTCAATGTGACAGTCCATAAACATGCTTGCCTGGTGAACTTACATTTTATACATACATTTATACACATTTGCCATTAATTTATGAAGAGTTAATGAAGAATTAATAATGAATTAACATGTGTATTAATCAGCAACGCACTAAACCCATATATGAGCCGTATTGATTAAAACATCAAATGTTACCTTAATTAATTATTAGCTTCTGATAGTTAATTATTGGAACAATTGACACATTGAGGTCAACTAAATAAAAATGCTTCTATAGAAATATATTTTCAAATGGCGTAATTTTACTCACGGTCATTAGTGAATAAATAATGATGAGCTGAAGAGGAGTCCCCACGTAATAATAATTACACTGATACTAATATAACAATAATAACTAGTTAATCATATGTTCACATTTCCAGTAAATCATAAAAAATTTTTTTTAAATAACCAGGAAAACTAAAATAAAACTCAACAATTTCCAACGTGATTTGTTAACTAATATTTGGGATACATAATCGTTAAAACAACATTATTTAATTATTAGTTTAACTCAGAATGTTAATTGACACTTATAATATTTTAATATTTGTATTATTTTATTATACATTTTTTTTACTCGTGTACAGGTTTAAGCAGTCCCTAATTTAAAATGTTAACTAATCATTAATACATCATCAACTAATCATGATGATTCATGTCACCTTGATTTAAATGTTATTAGTTTATTTTGGAGAAAATAGAAAAGAGGATTTCTGAAAAAGGGCTTTGGTCATCTCTGTTTGCAGTTTCCAACAATTTTTCCACATATTATTCTGTAGTCACATATCTACAGCATGTGTAAATATTGAATATTCTGATATAAATCCAGCTATTTCAATTTCATTGTCCAACAGCCTTATGTATTTTTGTGTCCCCATCTGTCTAGCCAAAGATCAACCACAACCCCTGGATGCTACTTTACTTCATCTCTTTCTTACTGATTGTAAGCTTCTTCGTTTTGAACATGTTTGTTGGAGTGGTAGTGGAGAACTTCCAGAAGTGTCGACGCAATCAAGAGGCTGAGGAAGCTCATCTCCGTGAAGAAAAACGCCTCAAACGTCTAAAGAAGCAACAAGACAGTAAGATGGCCACATTTTGGAAATGTCTATATTCATGCGCTATAATATTTGTAGAGTTGTGGTGTTGGTACAAGTGTTGTAAGTAGGTTGTAAGCTTTTAAATTGCATTTAAATGGCTCTTTCTTGAAGTAGTTTCTTTGACAACGCTTGGTGTTACTGTAAATATTGTGGAGACGAAAGCTTGCTGATGTCATCATACCTAGCACTAAATGAGCAGGACACATAAGACCCAGCTGTGCATTGGGTGACCCTGGTTATGTGTTTGAAAAACCGGTTGTTTGTTAGTTTTAAATTGCTCCACAGAACACATATATGAAGCAGTTTAGCTTGTTTATGCTGTGTTTTGTTTGTTATGTGTCTCTTATGCAATTGTTGTTCCCTTCAGCTATGATATAGAAATGCTTATGTTATGCTTAATAATAATACTGTTTTTAAAAGTAAGATCAAAATTTTAATTTTTATATATATAAAAAAACAAATTTGGCTTGGTATGGTTGAACTCAACTCACTATGGTTTGCCTCAGTTTTTGCAGTGTCAGTTCTGAATTAATTTTGAGTAGAAAATATGGAGATAATAAATATACATTTTGAGATAAAGGTTTTTGCCTTATAAAGACGAAATTATGACTTATAAAGATTCAATTTTGACTTGCTGACCTGCAGACACACAATCTAACACTAACAACATGAACACACTGTCTATCTGAAAATATTAACTTTTGATGTAAAAACAAATTGACTTTGTTAGTTAGAATTTTTTCTTTTTATCTTGAAATTTGGACTTCTTAAAGCATAATTTAGAATTTTTATCTAAAAATTTTGCCTTTTTAAGTCGTTTTTTTTTACTTGCGGAAATTGGCTACCACACCTATGTATGTGTGAGACGAGGCGAGGCATTATTATTGGTCTAGGGGCATGTTCATTTTTGAGAATACAAATGTCAATACAGACAATGAAATACCGCTCCTTTTTTGTACATTTAACATTTTCTTCAAATAGGGTCAGCTAGTTTTTTTAAGATTGCAATAATGATGGTTTAGGCTTGATTAAATGTTAGTATTTATCATTCACTATATAATAAATGGTTCACTGTTATTATGCCCTCTTAAACTGTTTTCTCTTTCTAATCATCTGTTTCTCAAATGTCCTCTGATCTGCAGATGTTCTTTTTTACTTATTTTTCAAATCTATTTTCACATTAGTTTAATTCTTCTTCTTAATTGTTCTTGTCACTTGGATTCACATTCACATTCATCATCAATGACCCCATAGTTTCTTCTTCCTCCCTCCATCCATCCATCAGACATCAGGCCACCTCCCGATTCACCTTCATTCTCGTCAATCCATTAATCTCTCCATCCATTCTCACACCAATTGCTCTCTCAAACCTCCCACAGCGTTTTTTTTCCTGTTGAATACAAATTAATATTTAGATGAACATCAGAAATTAAAATAAACAAATCAAGAGTGATTGTGTTTCTTTCATTTTCTGTCCACTCGTGCACCATCTAGCGTCAAGGAGAGAAGCTCTTCTCCCTCAAAAACTGAAAAACTGCAAGCAGCTACTGCCAACACACAGAGGAGATGCACTGGTCTTTAGAGTCCTTAAATAGAACAGCTCATTAGAGCATGAAAGAACACAGGCGCAGCAATCAGCACTAATTAGCAGAACAAGAAACAGGTGATGACACAAAACATGACAGCATTGACAGTGTGTATACAGGAAAGAATGACCAAAATCCTGACAGACGAATTTCCAAAATTGTGATGTTAAACCAATGAAGAATCAAACTTAGATGTATAGTTCAGAATGGTTCAGTTTCATTAAATATTATTTAGTTCAATGTAATTTAGTTCACATCAATCTCATTATTAAAGTCATACCAAATACGTGTAGTGCAGAGCAATAAATATCACAACAATTCGGAATGGACAAATAAATAACAGTCTAAACATTGTAACATTTTTACATTTTACAGGTAAGACAGAACCCCCTGAGCAGTCAACTTAAACAGGACGTCAATTTTACCAGTTCTGAACCAAAAGACGTCATATAGATGTGATATGAACCTTATTTAAGATTACTTGTTTGGTGGGTAGACTAGTGAGAGTTTCTGTTTGGCGTCTAAACAAAGCACATTTGATCAGATCCAGACTGGTCAGTTAGTGATGTGTTCAGAGGAGTCAGTAATGATGAATTTGTGTGTGATTTCAGAACCACAGTCCCAGCCATACTTCTCCTCCTACAGCAAGATTCGGTTGATGATTCATTCATTTTGCACAAGCTACTACCTTGATGTCTTTATTAGCATCATCATCTGCATCAACGTGGTTACCATGAGCCTGGAGCACTTCAGGCAACCCCAGGTCGGGAAATCAAACATAATCAAGCACGTCTTTAAGTGTTTGGTTTAAACTGTAAAATAATGCACTTGACTAAAAATGTTTTTTGTTATCTGTTAGCCTACTTGTATAATCCTGTGAACAATTTATAAAAACACTGTGTTAGGCATTTTAAAAATAAAATTACTTTATTGCCTGATATTTATCTTAGTTATAGACTACATATGTATTTTACGTTCTGTGAAACACATTTGATAATTTGTGTTGACTGCATGCCCTGTGTCTGTGTCCCTCAGCCTCTGGAAATGGCTTTGACCTATCTCAACTACATCTTCACTGGTGTGTTTGTGCTCGAGTCCTTGTTGAAGTTAATCAGCTTTGGACTCTGGCGTTTCTTTAGAGACAGGTGAAAGACCCTGGCAAATATCCCTCAACTGATTCATCTTGAGATGATAATCGCCTCTCTAATGTCTCCTAATTGTTTCTCGAATGCCTTTGCTCTCTTTCTCAGGTGGAATCTGCTGGATCTGGGAATTGTTCTGCTTTCAGTAATTGGAATCATACTGGAGGAGATAGAGATCAGCACTTCATTTCCCATAAATCCAACCATCATCCGCATAATGAGAGTCCTGCGGATCACACGAGGTTACTCACTTATAAACAGACACACTTGTGTGGACTAGCCCTACATGGCACACATCCAACTTCTGCATGCTGTGTATGCAAAAATATTCAGAGCAATAATTGCAATAGTTTTCTTCAATGAAACATAAATTGCATTAAAAAGGAATAAGAACATTCAATGAAAAAGACAGTTGGAAGCATTGTGAATTAGCATTACCGACAGCATATATTAACTAATATCTCACAAGCTAAATGTTTATGCTAATATTTATTAGCAAATGCATTTAAATATATACACAGAGCAACACCAAACACTAATCCTTAATTGTAGTGAAGTATACTGAGCAGAAGGAAACATGGGGCTTAAATACTCAGGGTAATGAGAGAATAACATGGCCACCGGGAAACTGTGAGATAATTAATGATGAAGCAAACATTGATGATAATCCCGTATGCTTTGGACAAGAAAACGATCCAAATCCTGATGCCTACTTGAACCTACTCATAGAATTTAAATCTTTGTCTTAAATTTTAATGTTTATGTAAATTAAAGCATGTAGTTACTGTCAGGTTGAGCCATATTTATTTTCAATGTGCTTTATTCAATGTTATATGTCTGAAACCTCTTTTATGTGACAAATTGCTCTTTCACTCTTGTGTTCATGGATTTTTTTGCTTCAAAGTTTTGAAGCTGTTGAAGATGGCGACAGGAATGATGTCACTGCTGAATACTGTGGTGCAGGCTTTACCACAGGTACACATGCTAACATCTCACAGCACACACCCAAGGCACGACTGAGTCTAGTGCGTGTGGAGTGTTGATGAGTTACAGTTTGTGGGCGCAGGTGGCCTCCGGGCTCTTTCTTTAATGGAAGTCAACTGAGTTTGCATAGAAACTAAATCAAATAGCAGAAGAGATAATAACATTCTGATGAGCACTGACAAACTGTGTTTGTGTGGTTTTCAGGTCGGGAATCTGGGTTTGCTCTTCTTTTTGTTGTTTTTCATCTATGCAGCTCTTGGCGTAGAGTTGTTTGGAGAAATTGGTGAGAATGAAACGCATGCTCCTTATTATATTGCGCCAATACTATGCAACACATTAATGGAAATTAAACTATATTAAACGCTAACAGCAATTTGTAAAGTAACTTTTAAATAAATTCTATTTTGATTTATCTTGTAAATCTTTTAAAAATAATGGCAAATGAAAATGTAGTAGAAAATGAATTTACACAATGAAAATAATATGCTGAAAGGAAGACTGTTTTAACATTTACATTTTGTTGACCCTTTACCTGAACTTCATCTTTTTTCATATGAATGAAAAAAAGTAGTGCTGTATAGAATACCTGAAAAAAAATACTTGAGTTAAAATACCTGTTAAAATCCAGATGTTCAAAAAAAGGTGTTTTTAAGTCTCAAATGGATGGGAAAAAAATAGTTCAGGGCTGGCTTTGTTTTGATGTAATTCTCAGTCTCAGAGAGGGGCAATATTTTTTTTATCTCAAATAAAGGTTGCTTTTGCTATTGAAAAAATATATAAACAAATATATTCCCAGTGTTTTTGTCATGTAATTAACTTTATAAACATTGCAATTAATTAGCTAATTCAGTTACCTAATTCAACTGTAGGTAAATAGCTTCCAGTGCCTTGCAGATGGCGATATCCCCTCTTCTTTACAAGAAATTCCTCATGGCAGAATAAGACGCTGATAGTATGTCAATAATCTAATGAGCCATGATTAACACCGCTTCAACTGCGCCTGAGGAAAAATGACATTATATTTAATAAAAAAATATGTAGAGAGATTATAGTTGATAATATTTTTCAAAATAGGCAAAATCTACTTGCAAACAGTAAAGATATCTATTTACTGAAATACTTTACAGCAATGGAATAGCGATAATAGCGTAAAGTAAACCATTAACTAAGCTATTTCTTCGACTATGTAAAAATGTAAAATAATTCAACTTGTATATAGAATATTTCATCCTGATTTTCCCTTTTGATGTAAATTGTACATTTTTACCAACATACTAATTGTCAAATATGTCACAATTCAATAAATGGGACACGATCTTAATCAGTGCATTATGTTTTAAACATTGTCTTTCCCTTGTGCTATGTGTATAAACATGTGTGTGTATCTCAGTGTGTAGCTCAGAGTACCCATGTGAGGGAATGAGTCGTCATGCCACCTTCGAGAACTTTGCCATGGCCTTTCTCACTCTCTTTCAAGTTTCCACCGGAGACAACTGGAACAGTATCATGAAGGTCACTGAAAATAGCTTACTTGGGCTTTGGAAAAGAATGAAACATAAACTTTTGGAAAACACAAATTTGAATTGCTACTTAGCTAAATACAACATGCAGCTTAGGTAATGCTTACAACAAATATGGTGATGAAGTAAGATTTTCATTTGTCTCCATTAGGATACTTTACGCGAGTGCCCACCAGGCAATAATCAGTCATGCCACGCAAGTCTACACATCATCTCCCCTCTTTATTTTGTGAGTTTTGTGCTGACAACACAGTATGTCCTGATCAATGTGGTAGTAGCTGTACTGATGAAACACTTGGAAGACTCCAATAAAGAAGCTCAGGAGAAAGCGGAGCTGAAGTCAGAGATGGACCGGCCACAGTTTGGGGAAGGCCTTGCAGGAGAACAGAGGGTAAACATTTCAGCAGATATTGATTCAGAAGAGATTGTGAAATTAGGATTAACACCAAACTTGCAGCCTCAAAGGAAGAGGAGGAGACTTTGCTCGTCAGCGCAGGTTGAGCCAACACACATACACTCGGAGTCTGTTTGACTGCTTTCACTCATGGGCAGCCTTAAAGTATCTGGTCAAAAGAGGTCACAAATACTTCCTTATTTACACTTTAAAAAATACAATAAAGTAATTGAAAAAAATATAATTCATCTTAATGGCAGACAGGCTCACATTTCACAATTGCACAAGTCACATAATTTTAGGTCAAAGACATGCAAATAGAAAACAATAACATACAATTTAGATTTTTATCCATTGAAGCCTTAATTATACTTTTGCAAATTTTATCCAATCAATATACAGGATCTTAGAGAATCATTGCACATAAAAATGTGATCATTGAGTCAAACTTCAAGTGAAACACATGTAGAGATTCAATAAAAAAATTTCCAGCCCTTATTTCTTGTAATTGTGTTGAACTAGGAGGTTACAGGATCAAGGGAAAGTCTGCTGACTTGATAGAAGACAATGACACCCTTCACAAGGAGGGTACGCCTCAAAAGTCATTGATAGCTTAGTGGTAATTTAAAATAATACAAGATGCTAAGTGTAAGGAAAGGTGGCCCAGCAAATTTCTTATGAGGGTGTTTTTAGGATTTTTAGGAAGATTTTAGGGTGTTAAAGTTAAGGATGTATCACTTTTGGTTAAAATCAAATATCCCCCTTAAGCATCCATCTGAACACTATCAAAACTGATAAGTACATGTATTTGCTTTAATTGATTTTACATACAGACACAAATACTATACACCACAGCTTCAGGTTTTTTTCTCCAACACAGTCTGAACATCTCATATTGTATGGGGACAGCTTTTTAAAATGAAAAGTAACTGTGTACAGAAACACAAAAAATGTTATGTTTCATTCAAAGATGAAGTAAGAGTAAGATTTATAATATGCATGTGCGCACACAGGAGAGTCAGTGGCTGGAGAGCGTCTCTCTGCTGATGAAGGGATCCGTGGATGGAGAGATGCAGATGATGGATAACCTCTCTGCATCAGTGTTTCATCATTTCTGCTCATCACCACTCAGACGACATGGCAGGAGGGCGTCTGGAGAGGTCAGTTGCAAACATCCAGAACAAACAATCATGGAAGAATGGAAATATATACTTTTAAATAAAAAATGCTCCAAACTAATACATTGTTTTCTAACTAATACATGAAATTTGTGTCAATATGTCATATATCAATGTAGAGAGATACAAAGTGCAATAATATATATATATATATATATATATATATATATATATATATATATATATATATATATATATATATATATATATATATATATATATATATATATATATATATATATATATATATATATATATATATATATTGAAATTGTATTAAATATTTGTCTTCCTTTCTAATCACTTTATCAGAGAATGGAACAAGCTTAAAATATGTATAAAAAATATTTTAGGTGTAACTTTTTCTGTAAATAAATAAATACACCTTTTGTCACCTTCATTAAAGTAGTTTCTTTGTTGATTTATCTTCTATATTCTTACAAAATCCTATTTAGTGGTCTGGTTCTGTTTTTGCCTATACATAATTTTTGCAGTATTATGTAGTCCCTCACACAATCAAATCAAAAACCTAATACCGTATGAAAGCTTTGAATATAGGTGTAAAAGTCCAATCTTGGAGGACCATTTCTCTGCGCAGTTTCATAACAACCTTGGTAAAACACACCTGATGCATCTAATTGAGTCCTTCAGGCCTGTTTGGAAGCTGTAGGTAAATATGCAATGAAGCAGGGTTGGAACGAAACAAAGAAACAAAACTCCAGTCCTCCAGGAATTGAGTTTGACACCACTGGCTTAGATTCTTCAGCTCACCAGAGACACATGGTTTTGAATTATAAATGAAGCCAAACAGATCAAGTCTATCTTTTTTTACAAACAATACAAAGACTATAACATATCTTTGTGTAAGTCTTTGCTATTTGTTAGATCGCGCTTCTGCACCTGCGTCAGTTTTAATGTCAGATGTTTTTTTTAGCCCCCTTAGGTTCATTTCTTCATTTTAGCCTGATTTTTGTATGGTCCATGCTTTGAAGAGTGTCGAGTTCTTAGAAGTACCTATATGTCTGGCATCAAGGGTTCTCAAATGCTGTAAACCAAAATTTCAGTGCACTCTGCTTGAAATACTGCACCAGCTTCAGATGTCCAAAAATACTCCTTAATGTGGTTTCAAAGTAGTTCTGCAAGCATCCCACCAACTTTATTCCCAAACAACAAAAGAACTGCAATAGTGAAGTTAATAATGAAATAGTGAGATTAAACAATGATTACTATGTGTTAGTACCTTTTCAGTATTTGGGATACTGTACGCTTCATACAGAGACATAATTTCAGTGAATTACACAGCTGTCAGGGCACAAGACAGACGAGGACACAAGTGCGTCACGTTTAAACAGAGATTCTTTATTAAGAGATAAAGACAAGGAAAAATGAATCAGACTTCAATGCCCAGCTGGCTGCGTCTCGTGGTGCTGGGTAGTAGATCGAAGAGCAGAGCATAGTTAGGAGCTGGGGAGGGGTTTGGGTCTGAAACCAGCCGCTTAAATAGGAAGAAGAGTGATTTTGGATCAGCTTCAGGTGTGGTGGTACTCAGCATGAGAGCCAGGGGGCGTGGCTACTAATCAAACTCAGGTCTAGTGGAAAACTACCGGGTGAGAGAGAGACATCGAGTAGGCTCGTGACAACAGCTAATAAGCAAAATATTACATAATGGTATTTTAATTTCATTTAATTGAATTTAATAATTGGATTGACCAAAATTATTTATCCACAATGAAAACACATGCATCAATATACTTCCTGAATAATAAAAAAGTTGCAACAACAAAAAAAGGCTCACTCTATAATAATTTTTTTGTTGTATCATCTTTAGTTTTTATTAAAGCACAACTTTGCTATGGCATTATTTTGAACCCAATAAATCCTGCCATTGTCCCATAAAAATATTTAATTGAATAACCTGGTCATTAGTATATATTTGTTCATTATGTATATTCGAGTAACTTACTTGTTGAAAGATTATCAACTGTGCAGATAGATAAAATAGGAGCTTCCTGCTTATTTGCTTAGTTAAATTCAGATGGTGACATTTCTTTGCACAGGCCGTGCACTTTATAAATTGTATACACAACACATCACCCACACATCTGTGTTTATGTCTTTACTTGATTAGATTTGCCTGGCCGAGCTGGAGGGATCATCTCTAATGTCAGAGCAGCTCTCAGTTAGATCTGATCAATCCTGCTCCCAATTAAACGATGACTTCAGTCTAGATGAGCACAGCACCGTCCGACAGCTCCACTCAGACTGTACGGTATGCTTTTGTGATAAAATGTCCTTCATCCAATAAGAATCAAGCAATTAAACTTGGAATGATCTTCAAAAAAATTGAGTCCAGCATTTTCGTCAGCTATTCATAATCACCTTTAACTGGAAGAAAACTGTTTTCAATGATAATAAAATAATATGCAATTTTAAACCATAAATTAGTTGAAAGAAACACAGTCTAACTATCATCCCTTTGACCAATTTTCACTCAAAATCCACATAGAAAACATTGTCATCAATAACATAATACATTTTAAAGTCTGCGTTTTTACATGACAATTAACCAAAAAGAGAAAAAGAGAAGAAAAGTGACATCCCTTTGTGTTTCTACAGAGACCTGTAAAGACCAGTTTCTGTTTATCTTCTGCAAAAAACATATTTATTTACTCATATTTATTTTCGTTGTTTTCTAATTGTGTAAATAGAGCAGAGTTTCCCCTTGAACTTAAATAGAGGAAAAACATGTTTCACCTGAGAACAAAAATACAGGTTTTATGAAAAAAAAAAAGATTTATTAATGCTGATAATTGATGTGTCCAGGAGGAGCATCGCCACATATATCTGAGCTCAGACATGTTGTCCAGGAGTGTTTTCACAGTGAATGAAGGATCCAATATATGTGGAAGCAGAAAAGACTCCAGAGGTACAGATCATGTGTGTAGTTTTGCGGTTCTCTTTGAGTGTTGTCAAGTGTTGATTTATCATGGCCATAAGACCACGCTGATTATTATTGCAACAACTGGTTTTGAATGATTGGCGGGAATAGAATGCTGGTCATTTCAAATCGACTTGTTTAATGATAAAATACATAACTTTTTTGCTCCATCGATTGTAGTTGTTCATGATGATAAGAGCAGCTGGATTCCAATAATAATACAAGCTGTGTTTCTGTGTGCTTCAGGAGACCTGACAGTATCCGCTCTGCTTCATCTTCCAGTAGAACTTTTGCACTCGACCAGTGTGGTGGTTTCCCAGAACTCACTCTGTGTGTGTCCCCAACATTGCTCCAGACTCAGCTCCCCTCTGAAGCTGCGGTCCCCAGTAGCCCAGGTTAGAGACAAACATGACCTCTTGACAAAGCAGAAACACAACAGGGCCACAGCAGGAGAGACAACAAACAGATTATTCAGTTAGATCAAAGTATGTCAGGTGATGAGATCAACAGAAATACAGCCACATCACAAAACCCTGCGCAGACAATCTAGGCTTTCACTCCATCGGCAAATGTGTCCAGTAGAACAATATTACCTTAAATTTCAAAGAACATGTTTATTCTAGACTTGTTAGGTATTGTATAAGCAAGGTGTTGCATTCATCTCCTTTGATGCATATGATTTAAATCAGCAGCTAACAATTTTACTATATTATATATATGGTGCTATATTCGCACCAGTGTCATGTGACCAGCAGTGTTTTTATTGCCATTAAAATCTGTAATCTGGTAATTAAGGGCACATCAGCTCAAATCTTTAGGGATGTCATTTCCACTCTCTCATCAATCATCTTTTTAAATACAAAATGTGTGCATTTCATTTTTTTTAAGTAATTGGTATTTACGATAACCAAATATTTTTTTTATTGATAGTGGTTTACTAAGAATAAAAGTGCAGTTTTTTTACATAAATGGACCTAGAGAAATGTACTCAAAATACTTATTATTTTATTTTAGACAGTTAAATTATCATATAATAATTTTCTTTCCTTGATACTTTTTTAAATGCTATATGTTTGAACTCAAAATCCATGTACTTTAGATGTCACATTAGCACTTTAAATGTCTTAATTACTTCCCGAAAATATGCCTTTTAAGTATAAGTATACCACTTAAGTATACCACCCCATTGGCAATACACCTATCCAAGCTCACTCTTCAAGTCATGGTTTCTCTCTCTCTCTCCCTCTCTCTCTCCCTCTCTCTTTTTTCTAGCGGTCACTCAGTACTTCCTCTCTCACCTGCCTTCAGAACACATTGGAGAAGGACCTCTCAATCCAGCAGGATAGCATCCAAATCTCCTCTGATGCTTCCCTGCATACTCAGTTCCCTGCTTCTTATCCAGGGCTGACTCAGACTGTGTTCACCATCCAGACCAGCAGGGACCACCAAAGACTTTTTAGAAACAGTATAAAACATGATGAACAAATAAATGAAACAAATGAACAAGAAACAAATACTGACTCGCCAAAGCAGAAAAGGTGAAGATATGGGGGATATACATTATGAACTCATTGTGCTACAAACTTTTTTTCTAACCTGGTGTTTATTTTACATATAATGCATATCCTGATGTAGCAAAGAGCAATCGGAGGAGCTTCACCAGAGAACCTCCATCTAGTTATGAATCATCATAGACCAAGTTATTTAAGGGTAGTGAACACACTAGCCCAAAAGTAACTTTTAGGGGCCAATGGGGATGTAGCATGCATAAAGATACAGATTGGTGCTGGAAGTTTACATTTGTATACAGATAATTGGCTCACCTGATTTCGACCAGGCATTTGTAAATTTTTTGCCCTATACCATTAGGGACTTTAAGCAGCAACGGCTGAGAGGATTGTTATAATGAGGCTACGGAGTTGTGTTATAATGCGCATATGTGACTCAAACAGCACTCACATGGACTTTATTGTAGGAGGATAAATGGATTAATTTACAAATTATATAAACTTTAAAAGATTTTAAATGGTCTTTATCATGCTTAATTTAAATGTAACAACATAGGTTTATTCATGTGTGTAGTTTTTTGTGTTTTATCGTTTTTTTTTTTTTCATTTTTTTAATTCCTTGTAATGTTGTTTCTTGAGTTTTAATTTGAAATACTTTAAACTGTTTTGTGCAGCACTTGGGAAAGTTTTCTGTTTATAAAATGCTATATAAATACAGTGGATTGGATTGGAGGTTGATTTGGTAAAATACATTTTATAGCTTTTCAGTAGATAAATAAACATCTGGCCACTTGTATTCTTCTGCCATTTTGCAGCCTATCTGCTGTAGCCATCCTGTCAGCCATTGCTGCTTAAAGTCCCTATTAATATGACTTCAAACAAACAAATCATCTCAGGGTTTATTCCTGCATGCACATTTCCAACCAGTTCTTTGTCAGTAGTTGATTTGTTAAATGTTTAAATCTCTTCATATTGAATTAGATACACTTAAGTTTGTTGTGCAAAAACAAATTTGTGAACATTTCTGAAGTTCTTGTTCGGAATTTATCAGTAAAACTTCTACTTTGATCATATGATAAACAAGCGACTCGAGGACTTGGGTGAATGAAGTCCTGAACACTTGTTGGTATGATGAATGATTAACTTCATGACTCAAATTAATATTGTAGCATGGATACATTTATGGGTCTCTTTTGTGATGAACAATTAACTCCAATATAAAAACTCTTGAGAGGTGAACAATTTTCATCTACTTATCAAGGGCAATTTTGAAAAGTTTTATTTATGCTTGCAAAGTCGCTGGAATGTTAAAGTTTGGGTTATAGTTGTGTTTTTTTAAATGAATAACTCATTTAGGATGAGTTAGTAGATGAGTAACAGTAGACTGAAGACTCATGTAAATTAGTTCATCACCTGTATGTTTTCTATCGGTGAAGTATTCAGTGTGTTTAGAATTTTAGCAGAACAGATCCAAAATGTTGACAAGTAAATGTTCTTAAATTGGACAAAATTATCAAAAAATAGTACATATTTCTTTAAATACTATTTAAAAGCAGGACAGGAAAGAGCATCGGGACAAGAAAAGGGACAAAATCATACAGTATACACATTTCAAAAATCTATATTTTATAATTATAATGAATATATTCATTAACAACAACTCCTACAGTTCACCTAAATGTGTCTAGTGAATGATGTTTGCTGTATAGAATAACAACACAAGACAAGCACTGTCTTAAGAGAAGGTTTTAAGGAGATGTTGGATGTACCATTGCAGTTATTTTTTCTCAAACAAACAGAGGTGTTATAGACTATTTAATAAATCTCTCAAAAGTCAACTATATTATTCCTGATTAATTGTATACATTTAACCTTTTTTACTGTAAATGATTTTCTAGGATCTGGTGCTGATATATTATTAATAACAACAATTCAGGGTAAGCAGTTTGTAAGCAGTCCGTTTGGATTAGAATAGAGTATAAAGATCACTCTCAATCTGATGCTCAGATATTACTGTTAATTACCAAATGAACAGATGTATATCACGGTTATTTTCTGACTTGATCAAAGGATTACGGCAGGTGCTTGTATGTGTGTTTGGACATCTGTCTACAACCCCTGCTGGCATGCTCATTGGCATGAATGGAAATGAGCTGTCAAAGCAGGAAAAGCTTGGTCAGTGTCTGTAGAGTGGAGGATGATTCGTCAAAGGTAAGTGTCCTTCTTTCCTTAGTTTATTTTATGTATTGCTTTATCACTTTTCACACATGTGCATGTAATGTGTGGTTGCATTTCTTATCTTTCGTTAAAGAGTATTTTTTTGGTCCCCATGAGGACGATATTTCATAAATCACCCAGAAGGAAGCTGTCTCTCTTTATGCCTGGTTGTCTCTTGTGTGTGTGGTCTATCTCCTGGACACGGTCAGTTCATGAATCATTCTATCTGTCTGAATTTATGCTGTCACGTTGAGAGATGAATTACGGTGAAGTTTGCGGTTCTCCTAATGAAAGGTCACAGGCTCATCTGCAGTACGCAAGTCTGCTCAAAATGATCCCTTAAAAATAAACTTGTTTTTATATTCTCATTGAATTGATTTGATTTCATTAACAAATATTCTTTGCATCTATTTTATATGCAATTCAATGGAGACATGGAGAATAAGAGTCCATGAATATAACTGAAGGGAGTAGTCCATTTACTGTACATTTGTTGCAAGTTTTTTTTTTTAAAGTTCAGATTCAGAACCATTTAACTCCACACACGACCACTTATCTTTTAAAATAGTCTTTCTTATTTTTAGAGAAGCAATATTATGGTCATTTCAGTAATTTAACTGTACTTTACATAGTGGGTTACTACTAGGGTTATGAGAAAGAGAAAACACATACTCTCTGACATTATTTTGTTGTAGCTTAATTTATCAAATTTAAATTGCTGCATACAAGAACTAAAAGAGTTCACACAGAAACCTTCAAAAATGAAAGTAGCCAATTCCTCTTATAACTTTTGTTGATTTATGGGATCATATTTCCAGTATAAATGTATATATTTCCAGTAGTTGGCTTTATTTTGGGTGATTTTAACCGAATGTGCTACATAGGCTGTCTCAGAAATGTATTCTTGCCCTTATTATCGTTCTCTTTATCACTCGACTTGTATACTTCACATGCTTCCTTAAATTAAATCAAAGTAGCATTATAATGTAATACAGATGTCATCCATTAGTTATAATTCCATGCAATTAAACCTAAGCTTCATTAATTACTCATTACATAATTCGTTAACATTGCATATGTGGCTAATTAAACTGCTACATTCGACACTTTGAAATAAATTATCACAATTAACTTAAGTCGATGGTTATCCTCTGTATTTAATTATAATAGCATTATTTGTAACTCTGTAGTCATTTTCATTGCATTGCAATCAGGGTAATGTTTAGGTGTAATGGATATACAGTATCAGCATCCACTATGGTGGCCCTGCAGAGTAGACCTTCAGCATTTCCTGAATTTAGTATGAAACTGTGCAGTTAAACGCATGCCGAGGTCCATTTAAACAGCGTTACACTAGTATTTTAAAAAGCATAATTTTGCAAACACTGAAACATAGTTTTATAGTCAGTATCATAGATATGTAACCACAAATCATCTTTGTTCACTGTTAGTATACTTTTGTTTACTGTTAGTATAACAACTTGTATACTCTTTATTCTTCATGATCAACATTGACTGTTTCCCTTTTAGACTGTGTTACAATCATAATGGTATGTTTTCATTTGTCTGTTTTCAATTGTCTGTTACATTTAGACAATGTTACAATCAACATCAGCGGAACAATGTGAGCCTCTATCAGCTAATGCCCCTATAGACAGTAAGAGTCAGAATTCTGTTCCCATGGAGACAAGGTTACACTCAGAAGAACCCGACATCACCATAGATATACAGTGAGGGTCTCTAGTCAGAGACAGTGCTAAGAATCTTATGGTCACCAGTGGTAAAGAAAAGTGTTTTTTTGTTGCCATTTTCACATGGTTTAAACACCTCTCTTCCAAAAAACAAAAAAACACAACCACCACCACCAACAAAATACAAAAACCCTTCCAAGAACACGCTTGCCAGTCGCACAGTTCGAGATAGACCGTCATGGTATGAGATTTCCTGGGACCCAGTGGATTAGAATTACAAGACAGCTCCATGGCCAAGCATGCTCAAAATGGTCCAAAAGGGCTGCGAATCCGATTCAGTTACTTCTTAATGAGCGTCAAGAAAGAAATTCGAAGGTTGCCTCCCAGATGTCATTATGATGGTTGTGTCCAAAATGTGCAGGGATCTGACCCTCCAGGTCTGACTTTCGATGTCTATTTGTCCTTTAATTGTCACAATTTAAATAGTCTAACTCCTGCTGACTAGACCAGTTTTTTTTGACTGGCCAAAAAGAAACTTCCAAATTATATGAATGGTTCTGGAAGTTTCAACATCTCTGTTTTCATTACCATTTGACATTGCAAAAATACAGAACCATTTTTAGGATTTTTTTGTTATAATATTCAGCTTTGTGTAAAGGAACATGATCCTGTGCACATTCCTCGAGTTTAGTACTTCAGTTAGGAAACAATTACCTACTGTGAAATAAAATGTGCAGTTCAAGGTTGTCGTTAGCCTTTAGGAACTGAATGTATAACGCTACTCGAGAGCTAACATGGACGTAACATGCGTGACATCACTCATAGGTTTTTAGCTGAAAGCAAATGAGACTCAGAGTCAGGTTAAATCAGCTTCCTCCTTGACAAAGCATTACTACAAAAGAGTACTTACCTCAGCTCTTGGTAAGTGGTTCTCACAGCCGTTTGTTATGCAACAATTTAAAATCTAATATAACAAAAGAAATAACACAAAAACCACCCCTCAGAATTGTTATGAAGTTCAAAACTAGTGATACCTGATGCAAAACTAGAATTTCCTGCTTTGACAGCTCATTTCCATTCATGCAATGAGCATGCCAGCAGTAGTTGTTTTGAAACCTTGAGTACCAAGTTTTAAAAATGTTTTCATGTTTTTTTTAACACGTTGTTTCAGCTGTAAAATTGGCCATTTTTAACTTGGGTCTTCATGTAAATAAGCTCACTTCTGGCCCCAGTCTCAAGCGGTCAGCCGTGGCATAACAAGTCTATTCAATTTCTATTTTGCATCTCGATAAAGGCTTAACTGTCTTCAAAACATCAGCAGAAGTTTTGAAATGCTCTTCCGCCATCGTGTGGACTCATACTGCTACTGATATTATGATGAAACCAACATGGAAAGTGTAACACCTGTCATTTTAACCATAACGCAGTCTGTTTGAGCCATTTCGTTTTTTTATGTAAAACAAAAAAAAATAATAATAAATAAAATAAGATAAAAACATTTTCGTCGGTTTTGCGAGCTGACCAGTATGGTACCTGAGGCACACATATGCGGAACAAGCCTAAACACGCTCCCCTTCTTCACTTCCGAGTGTTTGAGGCTTCTCTCTGCTACCGGTCCGAGATTCGAGATCCTCCCCCCACCCCAGCCCCAGCTCACAGGCACGGCGAGCGGCGTCTCCACCGCAGCAATGACCGAGAACGAACGGGCGGCACGGATCCTCAAACAAGTCCTTCAGAAACCGGGAAACAGCAGCTGCGCAGACTGCGGCGCCGCCAGTGAGTCTTTCTCATAATCTCAAACCCATCAAACAAAAACGACTTAACTTTACCAGTTTGTCACAAACGGGACCGCGCACGAACAGAGGCAAGCTAGAACCTGTCGCGCGAGATACCTGAAACTCGCCGCCACCACACCTGAATAACACCTGAACAACACTTAAATCACTTTACTTTATACTAGTTATTTAGAACAAGAAGAAAACGTTCGCGAGGTGATGACTAAAAGTGCAAGATTTCGATAGAAATTGGAATTACCCAGAGATTACTTAATGCGGTTGTGTTTGTTTGCGCATGGAGAAGGAAACCTTCGGAAGGAAAATGTGAATTAAGACAGTTCAAAAGTTTTGACTCGGGTTGTAATGTTGCCATGGGTTTGTCTCAATTTGTGCAACTCAAGTAGCTTAATCTGCTACAATCTGTAAATGTGTAGATTCATCTATTTAATTAGTAGTTTAATATTTCAGTCTAAACAAATCTCTAGATATGTAAATATTTTCAACAGCAAGTAACTTATAAATCCTAGTTATACATTTCCATAATTATATGACTTAGATTAAATGCATGGAATAATGGGCCAGAATAAGACAAGCATTGAGATGGGCCATAATTCAAAATTAACTGCAGAATGTATTTTTGCTTGAGATACACATTTAAGGGCACCCACCGAGTAACCAATAAAAATGTATCAAATGCACAAATAAAAGTTAAAAAAATAGTTTAAAATTGAGGTGGGTGGTGGTTGTCTGAGATTAAGACACGAGTATAGAGTTAAGTTCAAGAATAGACAATTTAAGGTCAGCCAAAAAAATTAATTTAATGGAATGATTGATCGATGGAACATGTGTTTGCATCATGTTGTGTATTATGTCTTTTATTTCTAACCTAATTGAATTGGTATACTGATGTAAAAGTGCTTAACATCAGCTTTACTCATAGGTTTGATTTGATGTTAAGTTTAGATGTTTATTATCAATGTTTATTTTCAGGACAAGGCTCATATCTCTTAAATATAACATAATAAAAAGTGAAACAAATTTCTGTGTGTCTTCCTCAAGTAAGAGTGTGTAAGGACAGACCCACATGCAGAAGAATGCAGAATGTTTTCCTGATTTCAGAGATATGCGTTAATAACCCAAGACCATGCAGGTTATGATTGTGTTTTTTGGTAGATTATTAGCTCCAGACTGAGCTGAAGGTGTGACTTTGACTTTAAGGACGTCAAAGTTTATATAGAACACTAAAAAATTAACATTACCTGCAAAACGTTACATGAACTTAATCCACATTTGAGTTTATCATATTATTTTTTGAGGTATATGAGTGGTCAATGATTTAGTGAAGGTGACAACATTTGCATTGCTTCATGTTGTCAATCCCTTGTGTTCGTGTCAGATCCGGAGTGGGGCTCATGCTCTCTTGGCATCTTCATCTGCTTGAGCTGTTCAGGAGTTCATCGCAACATCACCAGCATCAGCAAAGTCAAATCTCTCCGTCTCTCTCGCTGGGAGGATTCAGAAGTTCAGGTAGAAGGATAACAACAAACGTTTGTTCTGTTTAAAAACACTGTCTCTCATGCTGAAAGGCCCAAACAGATACAGGTAGACGTTTATTCTATGTTCAAACTTTTTGTTTGTTGGGAATTCTCCCTTTGCATCAGTACGTCTGAGGAAGGGAGCCAAGTACAGCTGTTTGTTGAGAAACAATTAATTTGCGCACAACAGCTAGTTTATGTCACAAAATATCATACTTGTGAACAGCAAACTGCTTTACTGAATACAGCAAGGCTTTTTCATAAATAAAGATAATACTGTTTGCAATATCTATGTAATAATTAATCTGAAGCTGTATTGCGATTTTTACATGTTGTATAATATTCTTTCTCCTCATTAGTAAAGGGAAAATGAAACTAACCCATTGATGAATGAAGCGAAAGAGTCAAATAAAAACTTTATTCTTTTGTAAGAATTTAAGAATTAAAAATGAATTTCATTTCTCGAAAAAAAAAAATCTTCTTTACCCACTTCTTCCTGGTGAGTGCTACAGGGCTCTGATGGTGACTGAAGCTCCTTTTGGGCGAAAGCAAGGTATTCCCTTAACAGATTGTAAGCCCATAACTAGTTAGCAATGATATTTAAACTAAGGAACCAAAAAGCAGAACTTAACAATCTCTGCCCCCTAATATCCAGCTACCATTTCTCCGACACACTTAAGTGTTATTATTTTATTCAAATTTTATTTATTTTTATAGGTAAAAACTGCATCATTCATATAATTTAATCTCCATAAAACATATAAACAAAAAAATAACAAAATTCACCCCCCCTTTGAGAAATAACAACATGCTTAGCCTTTTCCTCCAAGCCTAGATCCTTATGAACTGAAATCTAATAGAAAAACAGTTAATAGAAAGTCGCATTAAATCTTTAAATACCTTGGGTTTAAAAAGTAGAAGGTGAGAACCAGAAGTCATTGAACACATATTGTAATTCTTAAAGTAATTTCACCAACTTTACATGTTAATTCTGCTCTCTCTGTCATACAAAAAAAAAAAACCTCTATTACTCAAATTTGTGCCTTTATTTCACAAGTTTGCATACATGAAATTAGCCCAAAAAACGCAAGCGAATTTGGCTATATTGGGATATGCTTTCTGGGGGAGCTTTCCATGGAAGAACAGTGGTTGTTTCTAATTATACGATTGCTCCTCCCCAAATTGCGTTTACAGAACTACACTAAACATTGTTGACTTAATTGATGGTGTTTTTACTTTTAGGGGACCACATTTAAATAGAACTGAATGAATCTTTCTGTGATGTGCTGATTAATTCTGTTGTGTTTGTGTGTTTTCAGTTAATGTCTGAGCAAGGGAATGAAACCATGAAAGCTGTGTACGAGGCCAATGTTCCTGTCTATTATTACAAACCCACTCACAGTGACTCCCCGTACGTTTTAATCTGAGACAGTCCTTCAAACAAACATTTCAGCACAGTTTTTCCTCAATACACTTGTTCGTTTGTTCATTTATATTTGTCATTTGTTTTCAACAGACAATGCATCGAGAGTGATAGTGTGTTTTAGTGGTTTGTGCATGCTTTTAGGTTGTGGCTAAATAAATGCATGTCTTTTGTAATGATTGTGAAAGATGTGTCTGTTTCAGAGGTGCGGGGTTAACCTGTGCATTTTAAAACGTTTAAGTCTGTGCATTAATTGTGGTTAAATTTTACTGTGAATTATTTGCCCTGTTTTTATTTAGATTGTTTTTCATTGTGTGTGTTTGTTGGGACTTCTGAAAGCATTTGTGATAGGCAGAGTAGGCAGAAATTATGTGCATTTAGGATAATGTGGAGATCACAGGTACGTGATCTGTAAGTGTATTTTCTTGTTTTTCAGGGTTTTGAAGGAACAGTGGATCCGGGCAAAGTATGAGAGGCAGGAATTCAAGGAGAACAGTGAAAAACCTGTTTATGAGGATGGTATGGATGTGTTTGTGTGCATTTTTCATAGAGTTTGAGACTTAACAATCTCCCTATCCAATCACAGATGTCAAAGATGGGATTCTAATGAAGAGGGGGCGGGACAATGGCCAATTTCTGAGCAGACGATTTGTTCTCTCTCTGAGGGACGGCACACTTAAGTACTACATCAAACAAGATGTGAGTGTGTGTTGTGTGTGTGTGCATGCGTGTGTTGTGTGTGCGTGCGTGCGCGTGCGTGTGTTGTGTGTGTGTGAGTGTGTATGTGTGTGTTATTTACATTTTTTATTCTTAGTTTATCATGATCACAAGCAAGTGCTTTCGTAAGACACAAGAAGCATTCCCTCTTAAGTAAAAGTATTAAAGATGAGTTTTTATAGAAAGTGCTCCCTAAAAAACATCTTTTCAAGACACGTTTTTTCCTTGTTATTTACATGTAAAATTTCAAATTACAGGACAAAAACACTTATGAAATGAAAAAATAAAATAATAGGATAATTTACTTACGTCTAAACATACAAATACCATTAATCAAATAAGCTTTAGTTTCAAAAGGTTAACTGTTATCAGTAGCCATTATCAACCTTTGTCCCATCTTCAATGTTCTTGTGCAAACTTTCAAAAAAGGTGGAACTTTCTTTATGACGTTAGCTAACATTCATGTCAGTGTTGCGGGTCTAGCTTTTTTTATAATGATACTGACTCAACTGATAAAAGGCTGCAGAGGAACAAAGGAACTCGAGAACAAATGTGCTAATTAGATGGAACATACCAAACACTATCTTTTTAGGTTCTTTTATTTTTCTTGATTGGTAGTAAAATTGTTTTCTATTCATAACCTTAACTAAAAGTTTTTATCAAAGCCATTTAAAAGAAAGCAGATGTTTTTATTGAAATCCATACAAGTGTTTGGCAAATGTAAAAGGCAACCTGAGCGAACATTGCAGTTAAGGCTTTTATACACACGTATTAGACAGGAAACAGTGGAGTATTAGTAAAGGTGGTGTGATTACAGAAGACACAAAGACAATACATTAGGGGAAACACGGAAGGAGAAGACAGAGAAGAACATGGTAAAAGTCTATACCATGAGGCAGGGCACGGGGATAGAAGAGTGGGGGGATTGAAAATAAGGTAGTGACAGTAGCAGGGGCTTGTGGGAAGTGGAGTCTTGTAGGACTGTGATGATGACTGAAATTGGATAGTGACATATCTAGTGTAACAGTGGTCAGTTGCAGTGAAACAAACAAGGGGTGTGAATGAAAAACTCACTGATAACCAAATATAACCTGAAATTATAACACCAAAATCAAAAAAACTGAAATAAGAATGAAGATAAAAACATATAATCAAATCAGAACTTAAGTTCCAGAGTCTGACAATATAAGTCCTTGTGTGTTTTATTTTTGCATGTTATTGGTTTGATTATAGATTTTAATTAAATGTCTTATACATTTTTTGGTTTATAAATAACATTTTATTTACATATTGATTTACATTTCAAATGTTTTTTTGCTTTAAGTTACGATTTTGTAAATGTTATTATAATATAATGACTTTTTTCTATTTCACTCTCTGAAGGCAAAGGAGCCAAAGGCAGTGATTAAAGTGGATTCGATCAATGCTTGTTTTCAGCCGGAAAAGATTTTAAACCCAAATGGCCTCCAGATCACATACATCAAAGATAACATTACTCGAAACATTTTCATCTACCACGAAAGCAGCAAAGTGAGAGAAAAACAGTCAATCTCTGTCCCATCTTTGCATTTCTTATACACCATTTCTTGCCCTCGTTTCATCATGCGTGTGGTTCTCTGTGTGTGTGTTTTGGCTAGGAGATTGTGGACTGGTTCAACACCATCCGGGCAGTGAAACTCCATTATCTACAGGTGGCCTTTCCTGGAGCCTCCGACACTGAGGTTGGAATTTGAGTGTGCATTTGTGCAGGCGTGTGTATGCGCCTGTCTGTAGATGTGTGCATGCGCCTGTCTGTAGATGTGTGCATGCGCCTGTCTGTAGACGTGTGCATGCGCCTGTCTGTAGACGTGTGCATGCGCCTGTCTGTAGACGTGTGCATGCGCCTGTCTGTAGATGTGTGCATGCATCTGTCTGTAGATGCGTGCATGCATCTGTCTGTAGATGCGTGCATGCATCTGTCTGTAGATGCGTGCATGCGTCTGTCTGTAGATGTGTGCATACGCCTGTCTGTAGATGTGTGCATACGCCTGTCTGTAGAGGTATGTATGCGCCTGTCTGTAGAGGTGTGCATGCGCCTGTCTGTAAATGTGTGCATGCGTCTGTCTGTAGATGTGTGCATGCTCCTGTCTGTAGATGTGTGTATGCTCCTGTCTGTAGATGTGTGTATACTCCTGTCTGTAGATGTGTGTATGCTCCTGTCTGTAGATGTGTGTATGCTCCTGTCTGTAGATGTGTGCATGCGACTGTCTGTAGATGTGTGTATGCTCCTGTCTGTAGATGTGTGTATGCTCCTGTCTGTAGATGTGTGTATGCTCCTGTCTGTAGATGTGTGCATGCGTCTGTCTGTAGATGTGTGCATGCGCCTGTCTGTAGCTGTGTGTATGCTCATGTCTGTAGATGTGTGTATGCGTCTGTCTGTAGATGTGTGTAATATGTTAAACAATGTTTATTTCTCTGTACAGCTCAAGACTAAACTCACTCGTAACTTCCTAATGGAGGGATACATGGAGAAAACTGGCCCACGGGTAACAAACACACAGAGACTCACATAACATAATGTAATTTATTCAAGAGAATAGCCTTGTTTCCCTTAGGTTTACAACTTTGGGGGTGTAATAAAAATATTTAGCTGTATCTCTATATATAACGCAATGGCTGTAAAACAGTATTAGTTCATATATAAACACATTTTATAGAAAATACTTTAACTCACAGATGAAGCTAAAAGCATTTTGATCTTGTTTCATGGTGGAACACAGTAGGCTTAGACTCAAGTAATATTATTTAGATAAATACAAAGAAAATGAAGTCATTAATACTAAGCTTTTAGTGCACTCTCTAAATAATTGTATTGTTAATTAATATTTACAATGGGATTTTCCTTTACATTATGCTTATCTGATTGCATGGGTTAACTACAGGGTTTTCGCAGGGTCTTAATAAAATCTACTATTTAAAAGTCAAAATTTTAGTCCTTAAAGAGTCTTTAATTTACATTTCTAGGTCTTAAATACTCCATGGCTACTCCAATAGGAAGAGTGCCACGCCCCCACTATTAAATGTTGGGGAAAACACTGAATAATGTAAGACCATAAACATATAAAAAGGTTTGAGGGAGAATGTCCTTGTATGTTTAGGTGTTGGTTCAGGGTTTAGCATAGGAAGACAATAACAAATGACCAAGTTACGACATTAAAGATACAGTAGTGTAACAAAAACTGACCATTTAAGATCAAATATGCAGCAAGTATTCTGAAAGAGCTTGAGGTGGTTTTTTCAACCGTGCTGGTGGGATTCATCTGGTGAAATAGAGGACACCTTTAAGCCCACATCATATGGATTGTGCGACTATACTAGTTTTGGTTAGCGATTGCAACATAGAGGGAAGGCACAGACAGATAGCAGAGATTAACAATTTAGACAAACTGTCCCTTTGTAGCAAATTGCTTTTGTGTACTTCCTCAACTGTAAGTAGCTTTGTGCTGAATTCATAAATGTAATGTAACATGTATAAAATTTAGTCAGACCTCATATAGTCAGAATGCCCTAATTTAAATGTGATGTCACATAAAGTAGTTTAACTTTTTTTTAACATTGTCTTTGTCACAGTGTTGTTACATACTGACTTTAACTTTGATTTACCTTCATGCATTTCAAATATTTTGTGGTTTAGAATGAGAGTCAGGTTTGGTGTTGGTCAAACGGCCAGACAGAATCTACTGCCACAAATTTCTACAGAAAACTCCAGAATTCTGCAGATTGCAGTGTCTAGGGAGGAGTACTAATATAAGCTACTAATGTGGGTCAGGGGCTGAAATTAGAGGAATTTGAGCAATGATAGCCTAACACTCTCAGTTCTACAATCAAACCTTGACATATTTCCATTTTTGTTTTCCTTTACGTTTAAAACATCTATGCAGAATGTCACAGGTTTTGGTAAAAAATATAACGAAATAAAAAAAGTTTATATTCCATCTGACCCTGGACATATGTAATAATTCATAAGGTTTTATGAGTCGTCAAAAAATCATTGTGTGAATCATTGAGAATGTAAAACAAAGTTTAAGATGTTACATGAGGATGATGAAATAGCTTAATACTCTTCTTTTTTTATCCAGCAAACAGAAGGTTTCAAGAAGCGCTGGTTTACACTCGATCATCGACGACTCATGTACTTCAAAGATCCGCTGGTGAGAAGATGCACCATCTATCTGATTGCAGTCCCTTTCAATGATCACAGTAGCTGTGGTTTGAGATGAAAAAAACTCTTGAGTCATTTCATGAAATTGCTACCTTTTGTGTCCCTGTCATCACAGTAGGTTTGGTCAATGCTGTTAGCATGCCATTAACCCTGTTGATGCAGAATTTCTATTATTACGTTTTAAAATTACATGGTCATCTAGGTCAATTTATTATTGAATTGCAATACATAAAAAAATTGTGTTCATAAAAAATATAGGTTTACAGGTTTTCACAATCGCTATGACAGTTTTTTCAATACATTTAACAACTTTCCTAAACTCTTAACACGATTGGCACAACATAAAAATGCATACAGTTAATACAAACTTCAAATGCTTGAACTTCTTTTACACTCAAGCTCCAGCAACACCAAAACTATGTCATTTTAAAGCCAATTTTTTCCTAATGTGTTATGATCGGTAAATGTAAATGTTGCTGTTAGAAGAACACATGTGTTAGTGTTTTGAAAACTGTATTATTGCATTTTGAAAATGAGATTTGGAGTTTTTTTACAATGGGGGGTTTGAGAATGAAATTAATTGTGTGTTTTAACTGATTTAGTGCGTTAAGAGTTAAGCAAACTTGTTTTTGTGAACATCTTGGGAACATCTGAGCAGCAGTGATGACATGGACCCTAAAGGTAACAATTTAAACTCCCCACATTGATACAACATAGTATTGTAGGTGGGACTACACAGGTCCTAACTGGGCAATATACTTTAATCCCACCTGGGTCCCACCTTTGGCTGTCAGATGGGTACCGGTAACGTATCTCAGATGATAACAGTATATGGGGCCCACTTTTAGCTCTTAGATACGTTACGATTATTTAAAAATATGAATATTAATGTCTATACCATTTCCATTTTGAGTTTTTTTCTTGTTAAAAATGTTATACATAAGTGTTGCATGTAGTATTTTTAAAGATTTTTTTAAGGGGCCATTATTCAGTGCTGATTCTGACCAGGAACAAAGTGGGAGGATTGGGCCGGGATTTGAACACAGACTCAGTAGTCCAATCTAAGTCAGATGCACCTTACATCAGCTAGTATTTTTTAAACCTTTGCATTGAATTATGTACACTAAAAAGGTGTTCAGATCATATCTAAATTATGTCCTTTGGCTCAGAATTTGTTCAATTTGTCTTTTACACAGTAAGCTATTTTTTTATTCAAAATAAAGAAATTCAATTCTGAGTAAATGCTAATTGTGTGTGTATTCCAGGATGCGTTTGCGAAGGGTGAGGTGTTCTTGGGGCACCGTGATCATGGATATAGTGTGTCGGCGGGTTTACCGGCAGGCACACATTGTAATGGCAGCTGGCAGCAGGGGATCACCATCCAGACCCCCGAGCGCAGCTTTCTTTTTACCTGCCAGAGCGAGGCTGAACAAAAAGAGTGGCTGAGTGCCTTCAACACTCTCATCAACACCCCCATGAGCCCACGGGAGTACACTGGTAAAATGCTGCATTCATTTCAGAGAATTTCACATATTTGTCTTCAGAGAAAATAGAGAATTCTGTTTTTTATGCCTTACACTTACATTCTGGTCATATGCCATACACTATTCTGATTGGGTGGCAGGTGTTTAATGACTTTTAGATTAGCGCAGTATAATGGTAAAAATAGAAACACACATTCATGTAGAATGCTAGTTCAGTAAAAGTAAGAACCTCATTATTTAGAAGCAACATTGAAACCTTTTAGAATGATAATGTTAAAGTTGATTTCTCAATAGCTTACTTGGAGCCCATCTACAACTGACCAAAAATGACAAATAAACTAAGCTAGTCTAGACTAGAATAGGGGCATTAGAAAAAATTGGTACTGTAAAACATTGCAATATTTAATTTGGCTACATGTGTATCGATTAAAACAAGGGAGATTTTTTACATGTTATTTGATTATTTTATTTACAATTTATTTTATTTAAAAAAATTACTTGAAATTTGCATATGTGAAAAAAAACTCAATGTAAAAAAGCTAATTTTTGGCATACAAAATTATATGTATTTTATACATTTTGTTCATGTGAAGAGTATTAGTATCGAGAAGGGGGTTTCATAGTCATACTCTTTCAAAATATTGTTATATATCATCCCCGTTACAGTATTCTTCTCCACTGGTTCACCTTGATTTTTTTTTCAAGCTTTGACTGTTGGCATACAACCTGGTATAAACAACTTGGAAAAGTTTAAGCTTTAGAACTAATGAGAACTAATGAGAACTAATGAGAACTAATGAGAAACTAATAAATGAACAGATTCAAAAATGTAAGTTAAAAAGGAAGTGTTTAGTGAATAATTACAATATAAATTTGGAAATGTACTGCATTATTATTACAGTTTTTTACAATTGCTAAGACAGTTTTTTCAACACATTTAACATGTTTGCTTAACTCTTAACGTACTGACTCAGTTAAAACATACAACTGGCAAAACACCTCCATTGTAAACAAAACTCCAAAACTCATTCATTCATTCATTCATCTTCATGTCGGCTTTCTTCCCTTTTGGGGTCGCCACAGCGGAATGAACCGCCAACTCTCTGTGTTTTAATGTGTTTTACGCAGCGGATGCCCTTCCAGCCGCAACCCATCACTGGGAAACATTCACACACACATTCATTCTTTTAACACTATGGGCAATCGTTCTTACTCAATTCACTTATAGCGCATGTCTTTGGACTTGTGGGGAAACCGGAGCACCCGGAGAAAACCCACGCGATCACGGGGAGAACAACTCCAAAACAATACAGTTTTTCACAATTGCTAAGACAGTTTTTTCAATACATTTAACAACTTTCCTAAACTATTAACACAATTAGCATAACATCGATCTAGGTAGGCGATACAATTGACACATTTTTTGTTGCTTTGATACAAAATGCATTCAGTTAACACAAATTTCAAATGCTTGAACTTCTTTTACACTCAAGCTCCACCAAAACCAAAACTATATCATTTTAAAACAAAGTTTATTCTCAATGTGTTATGATTGACTAAATGTTGCTGTTGGAAGAAAACATGTGTTAGTGTTTTGAAAACTGTATTATTGTATATTGAAAATGAGTTTTGGAGTTTTGTTTACAATGAGGGGTTTTGAGAATGAAATTAACTGTTTTCCAATTGTGTGTTTTAACTGATTCGGTGTGTTAAGAGTTAAGCAAACTTGTTAAATGTATTGAAAAAACTGTCTTAGCAATTGTAAAAAACTGTAATACAGTTTTCAAAACACTAACACATGTTTTCTTCCGACATCAACATTTAGTCACTCATAACACATTGAGAAAAACTTTGTTTTAAAATGACAGTTTTGGTGTTGGTGGAGCTTGAGTGTAAAATAACTTCAAGCATTTGAAAATTGTGTTAACTGTATGCATTTTGTATCAAAGCAACAAAAAATTGTATCGGTTACCTCGACGGATGTTATGTTAATCGTGTTAAGAGTTTATGAAAGTTGTTAAATGTATTGAAAAAACAACTCGTCGTAACAACTGTAAAAAACTGTATTATGAATCCATTTCTATAGCGCTGATTCTTAAGTTGTTGTTTGTGTGTGGGTTACAGTGGAGGCGTACTTCAAGCATAGACACTGATGCAGCAACTCTGACCCGGGACCTTTGACCTCTAAGCAGATGAGCAGACCTCACAGCAGACATTTTACAGTTAGTGTTTGTGTGTAGATTGTATTCTGATGTTGTCTTTTTTTTGCGGAAAACACCTTATTTTTTTCCGTTGTTCATACAAACTGACCAAAAGAAATCTTCGCACATAATAATACTGCCTGTTGCAAAAACAAAATGTATCTTAAAATTTGTTTGCTAAAATACAAGTGTAGTTAGGTACCTAAAAGTTTTCGAAATGGACTATGTGGAGACAAAATGGGATATGCAGGGGCATCGCAGTTAGAGCTAGGAGGCTGTCTGTGTGCATCCTGCACCTGCTCTATGTGCTTATGTGGACTATCTTCCTGGTCCAGGGTCTCCTATCTTTGCTTTGGTACAAAAACATTATTCTTAGTTTTTTGACAACCACAAGACCTGATTTTGCTGTCCTTGCCTCTACCTCTTCTCTCTCCTCCCCCCCCCCCTCCTCCCTCCTCTCTCTCTCTCTCTCTCTCTCTCTCTCTCTCTCTCTCTATATATATATATATATATATATATATATATATATATATATATATATATATATATAGTTGCTGTTAAAAATAACTGCAATAGTAAGTTTGTGTATTCCTTAGTATTGAATTAAAATGTCTTCATCTAGTGGTGAGTTTGAGATTTTTCCTCATATGTTACAATTTTTTACAATTGCTAAGACAGTTTTTTTTTTCGAATCAGTTAAAACACACAATTGTCAAAACAGTTAATTTTGTTCTGAAAACCCCTCATTGTAAACTAAACTCCAAAATTCATTGGTGGAGCTTGAGTGTAAAAGTTTTGTTAACTGTATGCATTTTGTATCAAAGCAACAAAAAATGTGTTAATTGTGTTGCCTACCTAGAGGGATGTTGCGCTAATTGTGTTAAGAAATTAACGTATTGAAAAAACTGTCATAGCCATTGAGAAAAACTGTAAGACATGCTGATGTATATAAGTATTCATTTTGAACAAACATAAAAAACATGATTTAATAAAAATCTCTTTGGATAAATTTAAATAGAAAGTTCATGCAATTTTTGGGGTTTACATCTATTCACAAAACATTTCTAACAGAATATGTATACTGTTAATTAACTCAAATGTAAATTTATTGCGCTTAAGAAATGCACAGTACAGTACAAAAATGTAATGCAAATTTTTACTGACCTTTTTATGAGTACAAAGTCAAATAAATAAAAATTTGCATCTACAAAATTGTTAACTTTGAACATAAATTGAACTTTGAATGGAACTTTGTCTATTTTGTCTTAATTGTCTCCAGTTTGTTCAATACAACTTCTGTTTATTTCTCAAATTATAATTTTTTTTACATTTTTGTATGCAAAGAAAATTTTAAGTAAGAGATTTAATCAATTTCTATTTCTATGAACATTAAAAAACATTGAGCAGTTGATTGTTGTACACTTCCAGAAGGTTGCTAGGTCACTATTGGACAGAGGGCTTATGATCAAACGTGAGCTGTGACCCTTCAAACTCTTTTAATCATTCTTAATAAAGAAGATGTTTAAATCCAAGTTATGAATAAAAATATTTGCTGAATGTGAGGTGAAAATAGAAAATCTATGTTTACAAGAATTGTCAGAGAATTAAATCTAAGTATGTTTCATTCTTCAAGGGATTGAGAAAAGAGAATGTTTTAAGTTCAAACAAGTTAAAATAATATATATATATATATATATATATATATATATATATATATCCATATATATATATATATATATATATATATATATATATATATATATATATATATATATATATAAAATACATTTCTTCAACTTTTCAACCAAAATTGTTAATTAAACCTGATTGGTTAATATGTGTCACATGACTTTGTTAAGGGGACCCGAGTATGCAGAAAATAGATGATTATTTTTTATTTACATAACTTTTACACTGCACTATTTGAAAGCATCTGTGCAAAACTAACAGTGCTTATCTAACAATCTAGTTTTGAGTTTGTATTTATGTAAGACCTGGAGACCCAATTCACCACTGCACCTTTAATTCTGGAAAAAACCACATTCCAGAGGGGGGGGGACCCACCCCCGATCTAATGGCGCCAGCGTTCTGACTCTGTTTAAACAAGTCAAAATTAACTGCCTTCACAGATTAAAAGGGTCATCAGATAACCCCCAGCATCACCTCTCTGCTCCCCTGAAGCCTGCGAACGCTTCGACCTCTCCACGACCCCAGGATCAAAACACTGTGCTCACCAGAACTGTTTAGCTCAATATACAGAGGAAGCGTGAGACTATACCGTACTCACCAAACCGCTTTGTAAGAACACTACGGATGTTAACGGGACTTTTGTGCTCACATATATTCTTGAAAATACCCTCATGTTATGAAATAATTTGTAATGTGACAGTTAATAGTTTAGTCAGTTAAAATGAATGAATGAATGAATGAATGAATTTTCGTACTACCCCCTAGTGTTTGATCTTGATTTAATGCAGGTCACGTTACGGAAAGGATTTAATTGTGTAAAAAATTATCCGGTACTTTTCCGATTAGATATGACGTTGTCTATTAATGGATGCAAATTAAAGAAGCGGACGTCTCTCCCGCCGAAAAGCTGCTAGGGGCTGAAGTGTGACGTCATCACAGATCCGATCTCAGGAATGCTCTCATTGGCTAAGCTGCGGGAGAGACCCGCCTCACGATTCAAGAAGGAGCCCTCTTCCTGGCGCTCTTGCATTCTTTCTCATTCTTTCATCTTACTTCATCTTCTTCACTTCTTTCTTACTTCATCACTTAGAGCCTTCTTCGTCACGTTTTCTTTAACTTTCTGTTCCGTCTGCTCTCTCCTCTGGCTGTTAGCCAGGCTCCCCTAATTACTCCCTCAAAAGGGATGCTTATCGTTTGGTGCCGTCTCAACGAAGAAAACTCGGCTAGCCTCAACCCAGACTTTGACCCCAGATATAAAGACTGTCGAATCCAACGGGAAACTTTTCGGACTCTCAAGAAAGTTGCTGGGACACGAGACCTCTCATCACACCCGAGCACACCTCACAGCTGTCTTCCCGGAATCTGCTCGTTCTGCCACGGACCACGTTCGACCGGAAAATCTAAACGGTAGACTGCGATAATCAATTACTTTACGCGGTAACGAGAAGACTGTGGGAATGCTAAATTGATTACGTGCCCAAACTGATATTTAAAGATAACTTGAGGTACTCTCATGTCTCTCTTCTCTCTCTCAAACCCCCTCCCTCTAGTTATTGATGAGTGCATTTTTGCTTGAGCGAATGGTTAGGTTAGTTAGCTAGAAATCATTTATCAATTTGTGTGTCTAGAAGAGGTTAAAAAGCCTTAAAAGACATTTCCTTTGTTTGTAATCTATGCAGTCGATCCGTTCCCTGTGGTTCTGATTCCGAGATAATACGGTTGATTTCCCCTTACCGTATGATTATTAATTATTAAATGTGTAATAACCAGTTTGTTACATTTAACAAATAGTGTTTAGAATGCATTATAAGGACTGTTGATATAGGTGTATTTGCATGTGGTGGGATATGTTAGCGTTGAGTTAGACTGCTGCGTGTTGGTACATGGGTGTAAATGGAACATTATTGAGTGCTGCTGATGAACTGAGTGTGTGAAACGGCACCTGGGTGTTTCAGAGATGGTTGAGGCAAACCAACATTGACTGTCAGATAACACAGACCTGTGAGAGGCTCACTAACTCACACGCAGCAGAGAGAGCTTCGGACAGTGGTTTGGAGAAACCAGAACTGGATGCATACAGCAGAGAATATCGCTTTTTTACATTTTACATTTACTTTTCTGAAGAAGAGGATCATGGGAACGTTTGTGATTTGTTGTCAAAGAACTGAGTGGGGTTGTTTTACGCCATCAGCTTTGGATGATTTTATATTTAAGTCTCTGAGAAATTCTTTGTTCAAAAAATGGATTTTGTGCCAACGTCAAAGAGGAAGCATTCAAGGAAACTGTACATTTCAATGATCTATAAAATCAACCGTTCTGGGATACAGTTCACCTGCAGTTTGTGAAAAGATGAACACATGGTTCAAAAGATGCTCAATGTTTTTCAATGAGAAATATTAATTTCTGTTACAAAACTGGACATCTCTTCATTTTTCAAGAACAAAAAACCGAAAAGGCTCAACAAAGAAGAAATACTCAGCGCAACAGTTTTGAATAAAATATGGAGATCAAGGGAGAATTTTTCAAGACGTTCGTTTTACCCTAACAACTTCTTTTTAATGGTTTTCAATGCATTCCACACCATAAAGAATGGGTAAACTTCATGGTCCTAGAGACCAATTTCTAAGATCAACAAATGTTTAGTACAAACTAACAAACAGTTGAATTCTCTTTCGACGGCTCTCAATCGGAAAATCACCATTTTTTCTGGAGAACAGGAAACAGATTGAAAAATACTGCTTTTGTTTTGGGAAAAATACATCAATGAAAAAAAACACCTGGAAGAAATTGAAATGACTTATTGCTTTTTAAATCCCAAAGAAGAAACTGTTTGAAGAAATTAATGTTTTGGCATTTTATAGAATTCTTGTATTAATCGAGTTACAGAAAATTACTAAATGGAGCAAACTTTGAGTGAGTGGAACAGGAGACGTGTAAATACTTCTCAGACAATGACCAGCATGCCCAATAACAGCTCCTCATCCTCATCTCCTAGTGTCTCTGGTGTGTTTTGGGTTACTCCTCTTCTGGGTGCCACCCTCACCACGATGTGCGTCTTAGGGGTTACAGGAAACTTGTACACACTTGCCATCATGCGCTCAGCCACTCTGCGGCGAGCTGGGTCCATGTACGTCTTCATCCTCAACCTGGCTACTGCTGACCTGCTCTATCTGGGCACCATCCCATTCGTGATCTGCACATATTTTGCCCATGACTGGTTTTTTGGTGAAATGGGTTGCAGAGTGCTACTGAGTCTGGATTTGCTGACCATGCATGCTAGTGTGTTTGTGTTGGTTGCAATGAGTCTTGAGCGATATCGTGCTGTTGCTGCACCATTTCGCGCTCGTCGATCAAGTGCTCGTGGTCATTGGATCATGGCGATGGTAATCTGGATTGCTGCATTCATTTTGACTCTTCCTATGATGGTTATGATTCGACTCAGAGAGGGGCGTCCAGGAACTGTAGGCCTAGTGAAGAGAATTTGTTTCCCAACATGGACGCCGGAAGCATTCAAAGCATATTTAACTGCGCTTTTCTTCACTAGCATGCTTCTGCCAGGATTGCTTATGGTGGGCCTTTATTCTGGGCTGGCCAAGCACTACTGGGCGGCTCAATCCAACCTGAATCGAGGATCTACAACATCTGTTCGAAGGCGCAGGTTGAAGCATAAGGTTGTAGGGATGATTTTTTGCATTGTAGTGGCATATTGGGCGTGTTTCTTGCCTTTTTGGGGCTGGCAGATGGCAAAGATGTTTTCCTCTGAGTCGCTACGTTCACTTTCTCCTGCTGCTCACACGTATGTGAATTTTTTTGTCACATGCCTGACGTATGGGAACAGTTGCATCAATCCATTGCTGTATACACTGCTCACTCGAAACTATCGAGACTATTTGGCTCAAAGGAGCCAATCCTCTGGCTCCAGTCGAGTCGATCAAGGCTCATCCTGATTAACTTTCTTTTAAGACTATGAAACTAATATATGTATTTTTTCTGTTGTCTGTCAATGTTTGAATGTGTGTTTTCAATTTTTGCATTGTTGTTAAATTCCCTACTGAGACTAGACTCAAAATTCAATGCTTTATTCCATACTACCACAAACATGCAATGGAGCTGCCAAAGTAACATTAAATTTATACTTTTTAACTGTTTATTCTTGAACAGAAATTGATGTCTTGAGCACAACACATTCCAAAACATAAAGATCCACTGTAGCGAGGTGAACGTGGAATTGCTTCTTTCATTAGAACCTGCATGATTACAGTTATCTGTAAGATGAAACTTATACAGATCATTTTGTGTAAATGAACAAGAATCAGTAGGGAAAGTTATATATGTGACCTTGTGTGCTTTGGTATTAAACATTTGGATTAAAAAGACACCAGCTTGATTTTTACTCTACTCATTTGTTTAAATTTCAAAGCCTAAATCTCAATGTTAGTGGGCCTTTAAAACCTAGTTTTGTGAAGTCTGTTACATTATTTTACTTTGATTCCCCCTTAAGCGATAGCTTTTAAAATTTAAATGTGTCTTTTTGTGTTGGTGCTATAACAATCCAATAAATGCTATTTTGCAATATTTATGATAAAAAGCAATAATGTTTGCTATTGTAATGTTGGGGTTCTGCATAATACTTTTTTGTTCTCTACTTTCAATAAAACTAACAAAAAATTTTGCATCAACTGTCACTTGGAGATTTTACTGACCAATCCTCATGAAATCACCACATGGTCTCAACATATTTGTAAATTCTTAATAAATGTATCGTACTTTGAGATATGTGTTCAGGCTACCACAAGATGATGCTGTAGACAAGCTGTCTTCAGAACATCCTAATTGTTATTAATATATGACACTACAAACCCATGTTCACATTGCACCATCACCTGTTTCCGCTTTCCTTCACAACTGTTCACCTACTGCACCTGTTTTCCTAATCACAGCCAGCATTACTATCGTATCCCCCTGTGTCACCGCTCTGCTTTTTCATTTTCAGTTTTCTCTTTGTGCCGTTTGCAGAATCTCACTACTGGCTCCCTTTTCTTCCATGACGCTTTTGCTACCACTTAAGATAGTGAGAGAGTAAGTCTTTCATACACTACTTTAAAGAACTATTTGTTAGCAGAGGTTATGCTTGTATTTTATCCTCTTTATTTCTGTTTGATGAATAAACTTAGCAAACGTTTCCTATTTTAATGTTTAATGTTTGGTCCCCTTTGTGTTAATCACATTTTTTTATATTCTCATATCTCATAAAATGTTGGTTGCATTGGGAAATGTTGTGCCTATGTAGTTTTTACTCAGAGGGTTCGCTTGTGTTAAATTCAATTTCAACAGGTTGATTGAACACAGCTTTGGAATCTCCTGCTCTACAGTGGAAAGGATTTGCGTTGTTTTCAAAGCCCTAATGTATTACACATCAATGCAGCAACAAACTGATATTAACTTAAAATCTTTATCTCACTGATGGAAACTTGATTTTATGATGTTGGTTTATGGAGATAGGCTATACTTTTCTAAATTCCTTAATGCAAGTGATCCGTGTGGAAAGTCTATCAATAAATAAATAAATAAAGTTGTTATTTTTTTTAAGAGTTGTTACAGCAGTGGGATAAACAGATGCGCAGATATGATAGTCTTCTCTGGTATATGTGTGCGTGTGCACGTGTGTGTGGAATCTTTTCTGTATGTGTCAGATTCCTCATCTAGTGGTCAGAAGTTTTTTGAGGCACTCTGTAAATTACAGGGTCTTGAAGCTTGCAACTCAGCATACAGGACAATACACATCCACCAAACTTAACCGACTGAAAGAAATGCATTAAATAATAAAGTAAATACTTTTCTCTCAACATGAAAGATGAAAATCATAACGAGTACTTTCCTTTCACTGTACAAATCTTGCTAGGTGTATTAATTATTCTGCATAATTATTATAAGCGTCTTTGTGTATGTGTGCTTAGAGTACCTTCTTAGAAACACACATCTCTCTCCCTCACCCCTATGAACAAATAACCTCTCACATGCAGAGAATTTTCAGCCCAAATGATTTTGTTGTTTTAGTTTTTGGACTCCAATGATATTGGATATATTAAATATTAAATATTAAATATTTTTGTGTGTGAACTTTGAAAACACTGAATATTGGAGTGAGTTGTTCTTCAACGTATTTGCTTGGAATTTTCACAATTTCATTTAGAAATTTCATCAACATGCTGCATTAAGTATACAGTTCTGCAACAGTTAGTACAAAATACTTTTTATTTCACATTTTTGTTGCTCTTCTTTTTCTTTATTTATTTATGTTTAGCAGAATTCTCAATTCATCTTGATCCCAGAGACTTTGATGTCACCCGTCACATGTATGTGCTTGAAGGAGTCATCACCGAATCGGTTGGGAAAGCTCATCATGGTGCCCTCAGGGAGCTTGATGTAGAAGGTCTCCTGGTTGAAGGTGATGGACAGCTACAACATCAAATAAAAAATAGGTTACAAATGAAAACACATTAATAAACCAAAATGTCAAACTCTCTGTTTATGTGGAGAAACATGAGTATTTCCTCAGCCTATGCGGTTAAATGTATAGAAAGAGCCACTCCTAATTTTTATGACATATGACTATATAATACATGACAGTACTTCAAATGAATAATGTTTTAATAGAGTATGTACAGTATTAAGCTGTTGTTCAATTGTTTATTGCTCAAGTGGTTAATAAGTGCTCAAGATAGCTTGTTGCGTTACAGAGTGTTGTAATATGTGAAATTGCATACAACTAAGAGATGAAGAAACTAAGAGATGAAGAAAGTTTCAGCAAAAGACTGAAACTCATGGTCAGATGGGATCTGGAGCTATTATGCTGAATGTGTGTCTAAAGGTAAGTTCTAAAAACACAACGTTTTGATGAGTTGATCATTTTTAACATTTCAGACCTTAGGTGCTTGTATCGATGGATGGAGTCAAGTTTGCAGAGGCAGAAAGTGAGTTACATTTACGCACAATACTGTAATTAAGTTATTTTGTGTGCACTTTAATGTGAGTAGATTTTATTTTAAGTGAAGCACTTCTCTACATTTAGTTAAAAAATGATAAATAAAAAGCTTATTTCATAAGCCAGCACCAAAATGAAAAGGCATTCTGGATACTATAGTCAGTACTGAGTAGAACAAGTGCATAATTACAATATAATTACAATTAAATTATAGTAAGTAAAATTTTTAAAATCTAATAAGCCCCACAAACCATTCAGACAGCAGTGACAGAAATAAAAAGATTTTAGATAGGTTAATAACTTTACTTGCACTTGAATACTATACATTTTCATTGAAGTAATAGTACTATTACTTGAGTACATCATTTGTTTTTATTCCTTTCTTTTAAGTGCAATGGGTTATACTTTTAAGCCTGTGTTCTGATCTTAGTAGTCCACTGGTTTCCTGTTAGAGTTTTTTTTGGTGATCTGAGAATAAAGGTCGGTAATTATAAGAAAGAAGCCAATGGGCATTAACAAGATTATAGGCCAATAGTTAGTGTTAGTGGGTGAAAAGTGTGTAAAAGTACTTCTGCCAGTCATCCTTTTGAGTTAAAGTCACAGTACACTATTTTATTTTCTGTGTTTATAATGCAAAAAGCCATGGAACCACTTGAAAGTTTAATGGGGAAAGTTGGAGACTCTCTGAAAGGTGACAGTTAGGGTTGGGTAGGGTTGTGGCAGTTATATGGCTATTACAGTCATAGTTATAGTTATATGTTTAATGAGTTTAGAGGTCAGCATGAGTGATCACCTTAAATTCCTCTCCTTGCTGGAAGGGGAAGCAGTGCTCACGATGCTCGGACCCCCAGCCACCATGATTGGAGTTGCAGACGATAGTGTTCGTGTCTCCCTGGTGGTTAAAGCGAGGATTAAAGTGTAGAGCGATGGCGTCAGAGTCATGGCCGATGTTGATTGTAAACCTGTGGAAAGCACTCTGATTTATGGAATGTTTTATGACTCTTTAGGATAAAGGTGTTTTTACTCTTTGACATACTGTAAAGTTTCAGCATCAGTATTGATTAACAAACTTTAAAATCTAAAGGCTGTTCAGATGGCTGCATGGTATAAACAATTATTTTCATCATAACAAAATATTTTTCGTACGCTTCACAGCCTGGTTTGATCTTCCCAGATATCTTCAACTCCGTCCCGGCCTTAAAGCTCATGTCCTTTAATGTGAACACCTGGAAAATACAACTCTGCTGTAAATTTTCTTTGAAGGTCTAAAGCACTTAACATGATGGATTTTTTATTTCACTGTTTAAACAGCGAATCCTGAAACTGGTGATAAAAGGAGCGTTTGTTTTATGGAGTGTGTTATCAGAGTGACCAAGCCCATTGTTAATGATAAACCTCACATGTGAACAGGAAGCTCTAAAAAGTAAATGCCTCAGTCAAGGCTGGAAACTCTAAAGAAAAATCCATACAAATCAATCAACATGTAAGCCTAAACGTCGATAGGTGAAAATCAAATGTTCTTTACAATTACAAAAAATGGAGCTTGGATTAAAAATATTAGTAGATACAACTTTAAATGTTTTAAATGGTGGGATGATATAGATATTTTATTTTCTTAAAAAAAAAGAAAGTTTGGATGTTGCAGCATTTGAGATCTGTTCAGAAGAAACAATGACATCATCACTTTTTAGTGATAGTGTTTTAGGAACAGAGCTAACAAATTAAAGTTGGAATATACACTAACAAATAAAACATATATGATATGTTATTGCATAATAATATCTTTAAAAAAAGATCACACAACTCAATAAATAGAAACTGAGATGGCAAGGTAAACTGAGTAATTTAACATTAAACATTTCAACAGGATGAAATATACAAATATATTCAGCTTTTATGAATATATTACAAATATATTCAGTCAATTCTCAATGCATAACTATATGTTGTTATTTTTGGGCATTTCATTATTTTGTTTTAATATATGTAATTATTTGTAAAGCTACAATTTCATGTAAAATTTCATAAATGTTTCTCACCATCCTGCTGCTGTGGCTGGAGCGGCGTCTGTGTGTCTCTTTCACCTTTACCTCTCAATATAAACCAAAGGGGAAGAGCAAAGAAGCTTCTGCCAATCAGGAGACAGTAGTGTGTAGTGAGCTTGAGCCCTCTACAAAAGAAGCAGAAGAAGAAAGAAAGTAAAAACAATAAGGAGAAAGCAGCACCACAAAAATGTAAGAAAGTAAGAAAATTAATGAATGAATCATTCAAATAATTGAAAGTGCACAAATTGTGAAAAACTGATGCACTGTGGTGATTCAAGTCTTTAATGTAGTTAACCCTGCTCTCTCTGTGTGTATTTGTCTGTGGATGGGACTTGTTTCCCATGGTCACTCTCACATTGTAAATCACTGAGTTGGACTTAATTCAATATTTCACACTCTTCTAGATACATTGAAGAACTTAAAACTCTGGATTTTAGACTGCAGCTTTCGAACAGAATAAAGCCATGGTGAGGTGATGGTTTGTTAATCTTCTTCCACAGCTGAGGTGAGTCTGTCTATAATATCTCTAAATGTGTACTGTACATCTTTAAATAAAATGTATATCTTTCATTCCTGTTTTTATGCTTAAATTGAACAAATTAAGATAACTGTCTGACCATGTAATTTTTTTTGTAACCCTACCTTAATGTATTTGATGAATAAAAAAAATCTGTTTCAACCCAACAGCTTAATTTAGTGGTTTAAATAAACTCAAATTAAAACGCCTCCAAAAACTGCTGAGTACTTCAGTTTACAACATCTTGTGACCATTTTCAAATGTGTCACAGAGGGTGGGGGGGGGGGGGGGGGAAAGCAGGCGACAGCCCACCTGTTGATCAACATCTTGTGACCATTTTCAAATGTGTCACACCCCTGTGAGGATCATAAATGAACTGAGACATTTACATTTACATTCAGTAAAATTGCATTTGAAAAAGCTAGGGTACTTCCATCTAGTTAAACTGCATTCATGTGAATATTTATGTATGTACTTTTATATATTTAAGTGTGTTTTATAAATATATACATAGACTCTTAATAATATTCGTTTGTGTGCATATATGTATATATAATATATATAAATATATATTCTTAGTCAAGGGGAAAGAGGAGTTAGTGATAATAACTGAAGCTCAGGACAGGAAAGTGACTATTTTACAGTAGTAGAATATTGCTGTAATGTTTTCATCCTTAATTTGCCAGATTACTGACGAGAGAGAGAGAGAGAGAGAGAGAGAGAGAGAGAGAGAGAGAGAGAGAGAGAGAGAGATGTACTTTTCCTATTCTTACACACATTCAGAGAAACAGTTGCACAGAACACCTTGATCTTTTTATTTAAATTGATTAAAACATTGCCTATAAAGAAACCAACACATTTATCCATGTTGAATTCCATTACCCAATTTTCGTAAGTGGTCTTATGCTCGATTTACAAATGGTTTAAGATAACTAAAAGTGCATGTAATCGCACAGAGATAACTGAGAAAAGCAATGGCACACAAATACAAACAAATATATTTCTTCAAAATAAATACTTGTTTAAACTATACGCTGTGAAGCTGATCATATACAATGTTGCCTAACTTTGTTTTTTATTATAATTTTCTTGTCATTAGTAAAAATTTCTTTTTTTATCTCTGTGGACACTGGGTATTTTACAAAATATACCTACATGAAATAAACATGTATATTGTTGTTAAACAATAAATATAAAACATAACACCAAAATGCATTGTTTTTGTCTTTAAATAGATTTTCTTAAAATAATACTGCATAAATCCCATTCACTTTCAGGAAAAACAAGAAGTGACAAAGGGACTTGAGTGAAATTGTCCAGAATATAAAACAATAAGGTATTTTTTTGTAACTATATCAATTCACATTAGGACTTTGTAAAGCTGCTTTAAAGAAAAAAATGCTAAACAAATACTTTTTGATTAAATGATTGTGATGTCCATTTTAATGAAGTTATGTTAGAGTCTGAATAGACTCCAGAGATGCAGAGGGGGTCTGAACCGAGCCTTTGGGGTCCTTGTAGCTGCTGGGGACACAGACGGAGAAGAGAGAGATTAAAAACTAGGAAGAATTGCATTCTAAATGTATCTTCTAAAAGTAAAAGCACATACTGTAAAGGTGTTGGACTAAGATAAATTAATCAACAGAAAATTATTAAAACAAAAAATGACTAAAATAACCAAAACAAAACTTACAACTAACACCAGTAGAATGTTTGTGTTTGCTATATCTCGTGAGTGAAACACGAGGATTAACATTAATGAGTTAAAAAAATAGATCTTCAAAAATAGAGAATTATCTTCTGTTTGCTTTCAACATTTAACATAGCAAGAGCTTTTTCCAATTTTGTAACATAAACAAAGTCCTTTTAGACTGAGGAGACATTATAAAGTTGACATACGTCTCTCTCATATTAGCCCCTCCTTCCATGGCGAATAGGGAGTCAAAACTCCAAACTCACAAAAAGAAAAAGAGCAAGCAGAAAACTGAATCTGAAACACAGGTCAAAATTTGTGTTGCAAATGTTGAGTGGCTGATTTTTACTTGCAGTTCTTCATTTACTTTTGCAAAAATGCTTTCAATCATTTAAAACGGCTTTTTGCATTTATGTTTCATTTACATTTTCTCAAAACTTCTTTTTGCGTTTTCGTTTGTGGTTTCTCAAAACCTTTAGACCCCACTTTGATTCCATACTGACTATTAATCCTTTTTTTAAATGTTGCATGTGAGCTAGTTTGTGTTTGTGTGTCCTGCAATCATTATCTAATTTCACCTGTGTATATCTGTGTGTGTTTGCCCATTGAAGTTTAAAGTGCAGGTGAATTCAGACAGTCTCGCTCCAACACCATTTGTGAGCTTTTTGGCTGCTGAAGAAGATGGAGCAGATCCGGAGTTTGTCTGAGGAGCAAAAGCTTGGTGTGTTTTCTCGAAGCCTGGCAAAGCACCTGGATGAGACTGACTCGCTGAAAGAACTGAGAACGCACTTCATCATCCCCAAAACTGCTCAGCTGCCACAAGGTCAGCAACTTTTATTGTAAATGATTAATTTAGAATGGCTATAGAGCTAAATTAAGTCTGGCAATTTCAATCAATCACACTTTTTAGTCAGCATTAGGAATAGAAAGTAATAGTGAATTATCAGAGGTGGTATGAACTCAGTGTAGTTGGCATTAAACAAACTTTAGTTTTACTTTCTAAAAATATATAGAATTTTCCAATAGGTCTTCTGTGTTTTAGTGGACCTGTCTCTCGTGGATGGATCTACAGACTGTGTGTATTTCGCTGGAAATTCTTTGGGTCTCCAGCCAAAAAACACCCAGAAATACATAGAGGAAGAGCTACAAAAATGGGGCACCATGTGAGTCTTTTATGGGTTACAAACTGAGAATTGTTAAAGGATTATTTGAGAATGTTTAAAGTAAAAGTCTGTTTATTATCAGAATTTTTCTTTTATGGCTTTTTAAACTTTTGTTTCGTCATGAGATATATGTATTTACAGAACTCAATTGCTTGACAGCAAGAGAACACTATTTGTGAAACTCCAATTAAACAGAACATAAAATGCACAAGAACTTTGACTAAGTTAAACATAAACCAAAAGTGAGAGTGCAAGTACAGAAGATCATTAAACAAAAAAACTCCATGAAGATGAATTAACTACAGAATTAAGACTACAGAATTTCAACTTAATACTCACAGTTCACTGAAGTGATATCAACCAATGCTGCTACAGTGAAGTAAAGGGAAGAAGGCCTAATAAAGAGATCCAGATCAGGAGTAAATGAGCTGCGGCAGGAGCAAAGACTTAACCCTTGATCAGACTCTTAAGACTAACTAAACCCAGGACACAGAAATAAACACAACTGAATGAAAACTATAAAACCTAAACCTATACTAAAAGTCACATAAAAATAATGACATGGTTCTAAAAACCACTATTCAGGAAACATGTTTAAACAACACTTATTTTGTTTTTTATTTTATTTTATAAAAAAATATTGTGATTTTACTTAACAGTAAATCTAATATTTTACAATACTTTTCTCTATAGTAGCCCACATTCCATCCCACGTTCGGGTGTGACAGTGTCCATTAATTGTGTGTTCCTGAAATCTTATTATTTTTTCTTTGTGCTATAGCACGATAGAGATTTAGATAGAGCTCTATTGTTTTATGATTGGCGGCTGCTTGCACCTGACTTTTACTAGTTTTTGTTTTTTCTTGACATCTTTGAAACGGCTCCCGCTCCTGTATGACCACTGAATGCACTTTTATTCTCAGGGTTTGACCTCTTTAATAGTTTGTCAATTGCATATTGTATACATGAATACATGATATTAAATGTATTAAATATTGTATACATTCCTTGACATTAAATCCTTAGTTTGTTTCACTTTGTTTTCAGTGGTGTTCATGGGCACACACTGGGTGCAAGACCTTGGGCCTGGGCTGAAGACAACCTTGAGGAAATGATGGCCAAGATTGTTGGTAATTTAGTTCATTGGTTATAAAATTGTTTTTTTTTTAATGTTTCAGATTAATTCAGATATTCTTGTCTGAGAACATTGGGTTTGTAGAATTCAAATTAAAAGTACCAATTCTGAGTTGTTAGTTGTTCTAAGCTTATCTGAGTTTATAGAGACAATAAATACCATTTTAGGAAAAGGTGGTCAATAAATCCCATGTTTCCTAATGAAAATATGTCTGTCCAAGCTTTCCATATGTAAAATGATATTTATCTACGAATGTGGGAGTTTAACAGTTTAAAAACGGACTTTACCCTTTATTTTATCCTGCTGCCTCTCAGTGTGTCAAACTGACCTTTGGACCTGTTTATGTTCTGTGTATATATTGTGTGCGTCTATAACAGGGGCTAAACCTGAGGAAGTTGCTCTGATGAATGGCCTGACTGTAAACCTCCACCTTCTCATGGTAATAAAGAGCATCTAATATGAGGACAGACATGAAACTGAACTTGACTGGCTGGTTTACAATCACTACCATTTTTCTGAAAGAACCATATCAAATCTGACTATTAACATAGTACAGTTTTTACGCATTCAAAGAGTCAAAACTTTAAAAAAGTGAAACAGAATATTTTCCAAGACTCACAGTTTAAGCAGATATTAACCACAGTCGGCTGAAAAAAATAAATAAATCAGCATTTATTTAATCAGGATTATTTTTGAGTCGAATGCCTAAAGCTCTCTCTGAACTATTGGCGATGTAAATAGCACAGATTTAAGAAAATTGTATACACTAAAATCTACAGTGGTAAATAAACTCTGTTCAGAGTCTATATATAAAGTTAAATTAACTCTAAGCCTCTCAACATGAATCATAAAAAATGTATTAAATTAAACTTATTTTAAATATTGCATACATGTAGAGAAATGAGTTGTGACTGTATTTGCATAATCAAATAAAAACATTTATTAGAAAGTACATGTTTCTGTGAAAAATAAAACATTTGGATGATGACCTCATATAAGTTTGCGTGCTATTTTTGTACTCTATTCTAACCGTGTTATTAATTTTACTCTCATCATTTTACTGTGTAGTTCCATACATATTGCTTTCTAAACTTTTAATTTCTTTACATTTATCAATGTATCAGAAAATATAATATAACGCTTTAAAGGTCAATGAAAATTGTGTGTGCATATTTTCATTAACACTGAAAAATCGAATTTACTCACAACAATAAATATATATTTTCGAACCTTTATTATTGCTTTTTTAAATTTATTTATTTTTTTTTTTAAAGCTATCTTTCTACAAACCAACAACTAAGCGGCACAAGATTCTTCTGGAGGACAAAGCTTTTCCATCAGATCATGTATGTATTTCACATTCCTTAAAGCTCTTAAGTATCATCTAATATTGCAGGTCATTTTTGTTGATGTTGAATAAAGCACAAGAATCACTGGAATAATTTACCACTAGCTAATCCCAACAGCCCAAACTATTAGTTTGTGTGTTTTTTTTCCTCAGTATGCCATCGAGTCTCAGATTAAACTTCGAGGTCTAGAAGTGGCCAGCAGCATGCTGATCATCAAACCAAGACAGGTGATTGCACTTCATCCACTCACACGTCCACAATGTGCTCATCAAAAGAAGAATGACGTAAACTGTATCTACATTCAAATAATGTTAACTATTTAGATTATATTTAAACATAAAAACTAAGAAATTATGACATTCAACCCATGGCCTCTCAGACTTAAGAGTGGAAGCTATACAGAAGCTATTTTAACTGCTTTGTTTAAATATTACAATAAAAAATACAGAAAGTATTATTATTATTATTATTATTATTATTATTATTATTATTATTATTATTATTATTATTATATTATAAAGGGAACAACTCTGCACTGAAATTGGTCATTTGAAGCCACTTGGTGCGCAACGCCACCTAGTGGATGATCTGATACAATGTATAAAGTTAATGAGTGGATTATCTAAGACAATGTTTAAAGTTAATTAAAGGATGCAATGGGGATATGGTGCCACTGAGAAAATTATTCTACTTGATGAATGATGTCATAAATCTTTTGCTTGATGTCACATTGTGAATTGTCTAATTACGGTAGTATGATCTATGATTTCACAAGATGAATGATGTCACTAGTTTATGTTGCAAGATAAAGATGCCACTTGCTGCATAAGGTCACACAGTTCATGGGGTCACAAGATCAAATCATCTTGGTGTCTGGTTGTCTGTACTGCAAATTGTAGCTTTGCATGATGTAATGCTGTGCTGATTCAAGTCATGTCACAAAAAGCAATGTATAACAATGTACAGAAGTGTAATATGAAACACTAGGTCAGTTGTTTGCATGGTCACATAATGAATGCCGTCCCATAATTTGAGATTGTTCAAGGTGTTTATAATGGAGTAAATCTCTACTGAATTCTGTTTCAGGGTGAGGACACCATTCTCTTAGAGGACATATTGTCTCTTATCGAAAAGGAGGGAGATTCAATTGCTCTGGTCATGTTGAGCGGCATCCATTACTACACCGGTCAGCTCTTTAACATGAAGGAAATCAGCAAAGCTGCACACAAGAAGGTCAAACACAAATGATGCCTGACCCAAGCATATTTCGCTTACATTCTGAGGCTTTCTCAAGGGCAAACACCTGCATTGGTGTAAAAGCAACACAATTTTCAATCATGATGTTAAAATCTTTCAAAAACATCCCTTTTATATAGCATAGCAGAACAAGATGGAAAATAAAGTTTAAATAATAATAGATTTGTAAAAATTATTAAATCATTACCTAATGAAAAAGATCCTAAATGAATTCTGAAATAATTATGTTGTGTAATGCTATTAATATGTTGTGTTACTTGCTGAGATACTGATTCATGTAAATATAAAAAAATTAAAAGAATTATGTTTGTGTTTGTTTTCAGGGGTGTTTCGTAGGCTTTGACTGTGCACATGCCGTAGGAAATGCAGAACTGCGGCTTCATGACTGGAACGTGGATTTTGCATGTTGGTGCACCTATAAGGTTGGACCTGGGGTGTTTGCCTTACAAAAACCTTATTAAATCATCACATTTTCATTTCCTTTATTTCATTCATAATGTCACTTGATAACAAAACTTTGATCAAAGTCTGGCCTCAAGCCCCACGCACCAATGCTGATGGAAGATGTGTCTCTTTACTCACAGAAGATCGTGCTTATCCTTGAACAGATTGCATGAAAACTAAGCTAGTAATCTTTGTGCAACTCTCACCTACCAATAATACAATCTGAAGTGACATAAAATAAAGAAGAACACATTTTTTAATGCAAAGGAACTTAAATAATGACCAAAAATGTATTCCATGATGCACATTTAGTATTGCAGCTACTGTAATTTTTGTTTTGTGTGATTACAGTATGTTAACTCAGGGGCCGGTGGTCTCGCAGGAGCATTCATACACGAGAAACACGCTAATACCATTACGCCTGCGTGAGTCTAACATGCACATAAAAAATTATCAAAAATATCTTGACACTTTCTATATCTCTTCCCTAAAATATACAATGAAACCTCCATTGGACCATGTGTGTTTGTGCATCAGGTTGACAGGTTGGTGGGGGCATAAGCTGAAAACCAGATTCATCATGAACAACGGTATGAGCATCAGGATTTACAAAAAATAATGAATTCATGTATTTTTATGAATTCGAATTCATGCAAGTATTTAAAGATGTCGTGTGCAAACTTAAAAAAATTCTTAAAGAGAGTTGAAAGAAAGAGGACTGATCTATCAGGAACCAAAACAATCTAGCAAGCAATCAGCAGGAGCTATCAAAATAGCTTATATGTCTGTTTTGGGCTTTGCAAACATAAACATTGGTGATTGCATTCTAATGATTGCATAGAGTACGCTTTACTGTTTGTTTTACATCTCAAGCTGAACTAAACCATTCAAGTGAACAACTAAATATGTACATTAGGATATTAGGTTCCAACCCAGCGACAAATAGAACAATATGTGTGACGTGCTGACTAAAAACAGTTATTTATCGGGAAGACTTGAATGTTTTTCAATAAAGCAGATAGAGTATAAAATGTTTAAATTTATATTTGTGATGCAGGTATGCATGTACAATATTTTAAATTTATTCAATCATCCAAAACAATGAATTATCCGTACATTTTCTTGTTGGATTTCTTTCCTTTCGGGGTCGCCACAATGGAATGAACCGGCAGATACCCTTTCAGCCGCAACCCATTGAAACATCCACACACACACACTCATTCCCTCTATGGACAATCGTTTTTACCCAATTGACTTATACCACATGTCTTTGGACTTGTGGAGGAAACCAGAGCAGTAAACCCACACGATCACGGGGAAAACATGCAAACTCCACACAGAAATGCCACCTGCCCCAGCCGAGGCTCGAACCAGCGACCTTCTTGCTGTGAGACGACCGTGCTACGCACTGCGCCACCATGATTCCCAAAACAAATTATGTGTATGTGTATTTATTTTTTTACAGAAATGGATCTACAACCTGGTGTGAATGGATTCCGTCTGTCCAATCAGCCCATGTTATTGGTGTGTTCACTACAGGCCAGTCTTGAGGTCAGAGGGCATGCAAATCCACCCGCAAACACATAGACAATCAAAACTTCAAGTTTTTGTATTGGATTGTGACGCCTAAGCGCAATCACAGTTCAGCCCTCACAAGCAGATGACAGGAGTTCAGTACCCGACATCCTGGAGGGTTCACTGTAAATATCAGGGAGCAAAAAAAAACATAATGCATCATAACGACAACCACCGTGCATTGTTATAACGAAAACTACGAGTATCAACTAACATGTGAAGACACTCAGATCTTTCAGATCTTTGAAAAGTCAGCTTGACTGGACGATGATTATCAAAAACCCTCAGGAGCTGAATGAAGATCATATTTGTTCAATTCAGTTAATAAACAACACACAAATCTGTACAAAAAAACACATAAAATAATTCAAGGACATTGCAAAATATAAAAAAGTCAATTTCTAAATAAAAAACAAAGTTTATGCATTTTCAAGAGAAGCCTTTATATTCCCCTTGACATTTTACCTTATTCCATTAGATTTTTTAATTGTAAAAACTCATATATTTAGGATCTGTGTGAAAAATATAAACATTTTTATTGTTGAATGTGGATTTGCAACCAGCCACATTTACCGTAAACCGATATGGTACATAATATTTTTGATTTATACATATTTTTGATTTATACAACATATTTGATCTATAAATATAATTGTTGTGAGCTGGTCCTAATATCCTCCAATCAGAATTCTCTTGACTCAAAAAGATCAACTCTGCACTGTTAGTTTTGAAATCTAAAAAAAAAGTTGCAATATGAATTTTGAAGGCTGAATTAAAATATTTGCACTATTTCATAATACAACGACCTGATCATGTAGCATGTTTAGTCAGTCTGTTTTCTTATTTGTACAAATATTTGACTTCTTTTATCTTCAGTAGCGATCATGAATATTGTTGGCAATCTTGGTATGTGCAAAACAGCGCATCAGTCCATCCTAATTTTAAAAAACGTAGCTATTATCATTGCTGGTGCTGAGCACTTTTATTCACCCTCCAGGTTTTTGACCAAACATCAATGTCAGAGCTTCGCAGGAAGTCAGTGATGCTGACGGGGTATCTAGAGTTTTTGATCAACCATTACTTCACGGGCTCTGACTCAGGAGACCACCTTGTCCACATCATCACACCCTCCGATCCAGAGCAGAGGGGCTGCCAGCTTTCTCTCAGATTCTCTCAACCTGTCAAAACTGTGTTTCAAGAGCTTGAGAAAAGAGGAGTCGTGGTATGCATCATATTCTTTCATTTTATAAATAGCGTTTTTATGCTTCAAAGCAACCCCAGTAACAATGCGTTTGTGAAATGGAAGTAACTATTCTGTTCCGCCAGTTGGTTAGTTGGTAACAATGACAATCTTTTTTCAATGTTTTTTTTTTCTGTGTTCATCAATTTCAATGGCCACTTATAATAATGCTTTATAATGCTTTTAGAAGTTAGTTTTAGAATTTTTCTTTTAATAGTTAGTAAACTCATGAAAAGAAATAGCAGCTAAATTTGATCAGCATGTCATTTTAATCCATTTTTGACTTCACAACCGCATAAAGTGATTGAATAGAATTGTCATGTTATGTATAAATTCTCTTTAGTTGAAAGTTTGTTTAGCTAAAGCTCAAAATGAGCAAACATGGAAGACAGCTGTAAAACCACTTCTTCACTTCCCTTCATTTCTCCTTCATTGTCTAAGTCTTTGATTGACTCATTTATCAAATGTCATTTGATTCCTTCAATGTGTGTTTTACATCGCCAACCAGCTTGTGTTGTTTTTTTCAGTGTGACATGCGAGAGCCGGATGTGCTGCGTGTGGCTCCAGTGCCGCTGTACAACACGTTTACAGATATTCACAGATTCATCACTGTACTGAAATCCCTACTGATTGAATGTCCAGATAAACCCTGACGAATGAACACCTAGCATAATGAAAACCCCTTTCTGTGGAACATACCCATTTGTAAAAAGTTGAATCCACCTGATGAAATAAACAGTTGAGAAATTGAAATAAATACCATGGAGAAGGTCTTTGCTCACCTTGCTTTCAAAGTCTGAATCACAACAAGAATTTAAACCAGTGTCGCATGAAGAATCCATATTGAGAATCTGGTGGTTAATCAATCAGGAATTCTGAAGGTTGAGGGTTTAAATAGCTTCTCTTTCAAAATTAATTCTACATCCATGACTATCCAGGACAGCCCTACTTTATTTTTACTTGACTTGTGTGACCGATATATAAAATATCCATAGAAGTCACTTCTACAAGAATTTTTTAGTATTATCTTTCAGAATCTTATCAAGAAAAAAGATTCTAATGACATGAAGTATTCACAAATTAAATATTATTTTAATAGACAGACATACAGAAGCAATGATTGATATAACCGTTGCAAAAGTCGTATGAAGGTTGCAGTAAACTGTCTCTTTTAGTTTGTATAAATAGTGAAAGTGAAATAGTGAAAGTGAACAGTTGGACAGATATGGAGTTACCCATACCCAAAACTTTTAACCTGCCCTGCTTTTAACGTGTCCCAGTACAGGCATGGACTGGACATCAGGCGTACTGGGCAGAATGTAAAGAATGAAAGAGCTAATTAGATTTTTTTTATTTTAAAGTGATTGTTTCTTTCACTGGGCAAACTAGTCTTTTGTGTATAGGAGTATATTAAAATTGTGACATATACAGTACGCATAGAGACTGTTAGCGATAGAGCTTTGATATATTAACCCTTTTAGGGTGTTTGAGTCTGTGGGACTAATATTTTCATCAAAAGGAAACGGATATAACCAGTAACTGATCCTGGCTCTTTTTCGGTAAAGAAAATACTTCAATATATATTAATTTGTCAAAATATGTCATGTTTAATGACCGCATACTGCATACCCCCTACACATTTATATTATTGTCACTGCATACAAATGCATATATAATCACTGCATATATATACAACGCAACAAAAATGAAATAACGTTGAAATACACATATTTAAAAGTGGGACATGAAAACACAAATTTCCATACAAGTATGTTAGATTTTTATAAATCTTCATTCCACATCAGAATTGTTCTTAAGTTTATGCTTAAAATATAACTGAATTTAAAAAATAACCATTAACTCTCTTTCTACACATTTTTTTCTATTTTTATTTTTTATTTTCTATTGTAAAATTCTCCCATTAAAATTGCATCAGTTTAAAAATGTGTGAGTGAAAGGGAACCTTTCATGATGAACTGTAGTATGAAGTCTGCACAGTGCATGAACAGCTGTCACTGTAACTGTTGAGGATAATATAAAGTAGTGTTAGAACACAGAACATAGCTTTTTGTAACTCGATCAGTAGACCGGGGGTATTCAAACTTGTTTCTGCATGACTGCAGCCCTGCAAACTAGAAAGTCAGAGCACATAACCCGACTCCTCAGGTCTTTACCCTAGCTCCCAGTGACATTCAGAATAGAGCTTAAAGTGCTGTTGCTCGTCTATTAGTCACAAAACAGTTCTGCACCAAATACATCACAGATATGCTTAATATATACAAACCAAATATAACTCATAGATCATTTGGTTCAAATCAGGGAGAGTCTGCTTTCAGTCACAATGCTGCCCACAGCTGGAATCAGCTTCCTGTAGAGATCAGAAGAGCTAAAACTTTAGTTACATTTAAATCTAGACTAAAAACACATTTTTGACTGAGCACTGCTGTCCGAACAGCACTGCATAGATGAACTGCTATTAATTTTAATGTCTTTTCCCTTGCTTTTGTCTATGGTTAGTTTTTATTGCCTGTTTTATCTATGATCCGTTTTCTTCTGTAAAGCACTTTGAATAGCCAATGTGTACAGAAATATACAAATAAATTCGCCTTGCCTTACATGTTTTAGTCTCGACTTAACTATAAGGCACCTGACCCTTAACTATAGTTAAGGGCCCTGTATACTAGAGTATATTAGACTAGAGTATACTAAAGTACTTATATTTACTTTACTTGAATAGAGTACCAGTATGTTTTATATCTACTATCCTGTTTGAAATAAAGTAATTGAATTGAATTGAAGTAAAGTGTGGTGAAGGCAATGCCTGGTTTGGATTGAAGCAAAGAGAGCAGCAACAAATGATTGTGGTCCTTCGGTGAATGATTTGGATTTAGTCTTACAGCTGCATACATGTTAACCTAGTTGGTTATTAAAAGAGAACTTTTGATTATTTTAAGTCATTAATTCAAGATTGGTGCTTGAGGGTACTCTCAAGAAACACTCTCAGAATGCTCTTGAAAAAGCAAGATCAATTCTTGGATTTAAAATGTGCAGACTCTTTATGTTTTAATGATGGAGAGGCTGTGGACTCAATAGTTAAAATAGAATATAAAGATGTTATCTAGTTGTTTTTGCCTTGAGGCGCATTATTGGTTTGTGTCATTTATTTTTTATCAAATCAGTATTTTAGTGATATGTCAGGGTATGTTTTTATTTTTGGCTTCTGTCAAATGTGGACTAATAACCTGTTTTATACAGTATGCGTGTGTAGATGTGGGTGTCAGTGTGATTAGCCGTCTCTGATTTCAAAGCCATAACCTGGTTAACTGACACATCAATGACAGCAACTCAAACTGTTTTCCTCCTAAGGGCCACACATTGCCCCCGTGTAAAACTTGCTGAGTGGAAGGTGTGTGTGAGTGTCAGTTAGTCACTGGAGGGCTTGTTCTGTGTTTATTTCCTGCTACATGTTTTTCAAAGAGTTTGAGTGTCATACCTTGTCATCCTGTGACCAATCAAAAGGAAGATGTGCTGAAAATAAAATCAGCGGTGACCTTGAGCTCATCATGCACACACAAACACACCCTCTCTAACGGAAGTGTCTACATACATATACATAGAAACGGTTGCTACAGAATGTTTTTTTTTGCTGAAGCTGTTTCATAAACCGTTACCTCTTATCTTTTATATTATAGTAGTTTTAAACCTTCTTTTAGCTGCAATATCCTTTGTTCACAAACAAATTATTACATGGTCTTGTCAGAAGCCAAAATTCAGCTGACTCATTAATTGTTAGAAGTTGCACATGAAGAGGCTCCAGCAGGGGTCAGAAGAGCACCACAAAACCTGTCAGGCTCTGTACATGAATCTTAGAGCCACAATGAAGATGCTTCATAAGTCTCCATGTTTGTATTAAAATAGTGTTAATAACCTACTTTGTTTAGTGTCATTTTAAGCATACTACTAAACAATTGTGTTAATTAATTTTCTTCCAGCTTCATTTAATTTTCTCTTTTTAGTTTTTAAACTACTTTTCATGTAAAGCAGTTTTTCACTCTCTCTGGCCAAAAGGGGGGAAAAAACTTGATACAGACTATTTGAAATATTCAATCATTCTTTGATTTCAAACAGCAGCAGACAGCATGTTGGACTATTTTAAAAACAAAATAACAACAGTAACAAAAAATGGTACGGTATAATATGGTACTGTTTTTATGGTATATGTACAATTTTACGTATTGTGTATTAAGCAACTGTTTTTCACACCAGCAAGCTTGTTTGAAAGATGATGTAAAGCTTTTCTTTTTTTAACGCATGCAGCATTACCTGATTCATTCAAGACCACTGTTGAAAGATAGTTCATACTCTGTCCTCAGAGCTAAAAAAGCTATTATTTGTGGCACTACAGTATGTACCTTCAGGAAAACTACAGTAAAGGTAAATACATTTTCTATTGTCTATCAAAATATGCTTAAAGCTCAAAGAGCATTTAAACCAGATTGAACCAGCTAAAATATCGTTTACATTTTTTGCGTTACAATTTTTTAGGTTGTGTTTTTAACCAGATCCCTGCATGCATATATGACTGAATCTTTTTAATTCCAATTCCAGATAGTGCCACAACAGATCAATTGAACAACATAATGTAAATTTTCTGTAGTTCAAATTAATCTCAAGTTAAAAAAATATTTTTAAAAGTTAAAATATTAACATTACAGGCTTTTCTGTTTTCAGTGCTATGGATCTGTTCATGTAAATCGGTGGGTTGTGAGTACTCTGTGTGCATGACTGGAAGTGGGCTGTCAAGTTAGACAATTGTACAATTGAAACACTTGGCTTTAGACCATGCAGTCATTCTCAGTGGTCCTCTATGTTTGTGATCGGGTCATCTTTTGAATGCTGATAGAACACTAGCCCTAGTTAATAGCAAGAGGGATTCTGATGTGGTCTTCATGGAAGACAAAGGTCAGTAATCATCAGAGGCCACAGGAGATGTTAGACATGACTTTTGCCTTCATCAAACCCTCAGCATTATTACATGAAGCTTTTCTAGTCATATGCCAGATTTGTAGCCTACCTTTAAATCAGCTGTGATGGGATGAATATTCCACCAGTGAAGATGGAGTTTGCAGAGTTTTAAGCGAAATGATTTGTTGTTTTAGTGTTGTTTATGAGATTAATAGTCTTCATGATAAGACCATAAAACAATATCTGAATGTTATTTTTGAACAATTGTCTAAATTCATTTCGACAAAATGAATCAGCAACACAAATCTGGATCATTATTTTCCTGTCACTGTAGTGACATGGTTTCCTGTGGAGATCTGCTTTCGGATAGGACAGTAAAAGGCCCAAAGTAATAAAAGTGATCTGATAAGATGAAGAAGAATGTGCTGGATTTATTTTATTGTTCAGTGTTGTCTCAGAGGTCTCAAATGAGTTATGTGATAGATTTTGCTCAGTTAGGTTTGAGTGACGATTCGATTTAAAGGTTTTTTTTATTTTTACAATACTGACATTAGTGTGAACAAAAATACAATACTTTTGTTGGTTCTAGGTCAAAATGTAATCATTTACTTGTTAACTTACACAATTACATTTTCCTCTTAAACCTTTTAAATAATTCACTTATGTATTTTTCCTGCTTCAATCAGTGTTTCTGTCGAGCGTTTTTTTTTTGCTGAAAATCCCAATAATATAACTCAAAACCCATACAACCACATCCCACACAAATTTGTTTTGGAAAAATATATCTTGTAGTGCAGCCCAACTGTTTATACATTTGTGTCATCAGGATTTCTAGTGGGTTAAAATAGTTGCAGAGCCTTTTATCATCATTCTTCTATTGTAACACATTGAAGCTGGTCTCCAGTCTATTGCAAGGCAAAAGTTTACTCTTACATTTACTCCTGTGGTCAATTTTTTGTCCCAAAAATAAGAATAGGTTTGACAGCCAACTCCTTTATATTAAATAAACATACCAGTGTAGTTTATCTAGCGAGTGCTATTTATTATACTAAGCTGGTTCAACTCTTAACTATGATTTACTGATCATTGTAAGGTGGGCAGATATTATTATCAGATGAAAGTAGGTCCTGAACGCATTACACTTCGTATCACTCCATCGAATGAGTTCAGCGTCTCCTCAGGGTGTGATGAATGAACCTGTAGACAAGCTTTTATTGTGTGAGACCCTCAGTGTTATTACTGACCATAAAATCATCATTCACACAGCCCTGACACACATGCTTTCTTGCTCTCTTTCATATCAGTACATATCCCTCTACAGTCATAAAGTAAACCAGTACTTTACCTACTTTGTGGGGAGTTTGTATCAGATTTTAAAGATTTTTGTTTCTCCTTTCATTTAGAAGAAAGGTCTATTCACTTTAGTATGCCGCAACACGTTTTTAATGAGTCTTTTTATAAGATGAAATAACTGTTGTGTACAACTTTCTGTGAATCTGCTCTTCCTGTGCTTGGTTAACTTTTCTTCATTTCTTCTAAGGGATCAGGTGAGTAAATCCGAAGTGTGTGGAGTGAAAGAAAAGCTCCAGCTGACCTTTGTCAGAACAATGCAAGATATAAAATATCAATGGAATTAATTGACAACAAATGTAAGGGAATACCAAATCATAGTCAGCATGCACAAATATTATTAATTTATTCTCAGAGTTGATGAAGAATTATTTCTGATAAAGTTTTTTTGTACTGTAAGCAAATGCTCTTAAAGAGAAATATATCATATATACATTTCTGAAAAATTATATTTCTGAATGTCCACATAATGCATCATAATATAAAATGTTGCATTTTAAATAATTCAAAGTTTTTAAAAGTGTTTTAAAAGTTTTCTGTAACCAGGTCTTAGAACGAGGTCTTGGCATAAATGTCCTTTTCTTGAAGATTAATTGAGTCTAGAGATAAAAGAGCGATTCTCCCCATGGAAAAGAACTGTTCGCACTACAATTCCCCATGCTCCTTTTGTGAGCAGCGGACCAATCACTGAGCTCCAAAAACTTCAGGCAGTTTAGCTCCGCTTTCACTTCTGTTTTTTAGCTACTTTCTGACTGAAAGACCTCATAGATGTTTCGTCCCAGAGCTGAATTCCGAATCGATTACCATCTTTAGGAGAGCGCGTATCAGCAGGCGGTTGTCGCTGATGGAAAACAATTTAAAGAGACCCACTCATTGGCTCAACGGTCAGGTTTTTTTGCAGATTCGCTCCAGTGATGCACAGGATCGGAAGTGATGCCGACCCAAGAGCAGAAACCTTCAGGTTGGATTTGAATGGGATGTCCACACCATGAACACCTGAACGATTCCCAATATGCGTTGGGTGGCGATCCACAGACCCACGAGTAAAAGTCTTGTGCAGTCCTTTCTTTTCTCCTCCTTCACGGATTGTGCGGTAGGATCCACGAACATTGACACACGGATACTGGAACAGATACTGATACTGTCATGACACTGATTTAAGTTGAAGGAAAAAGGGCCCCCAACGAACAATAAGACTATTGTTTTTTTGGAACTGGGTTTATTTTTGTTTCATTTTAAGGGAAGCTTACGCCGGCTTTTATTATTTTTCTTATTTCTTTATATACATTCTCTGAGCTAAATTGTTACATTGTTTGTTATTGTTCCATTTGTTAAACAAAGAGTGATCACAACAACCCAAATGTCTGGTCTGTCTTTGTTGATGTCAAACAACTGGCTCTTAAAAACTTAGCACCTTCTGAATCTGGTCCAGATACTGTGGAAGATAAACTATCTGCCTGTTACTCTGTCGTATAGAGGGTTACAGATTTGGCGAGCCAGCCAGGAGCCAGTTGATTTGAATATCAATATTGACCACGTGTCCAGTATGGACTTTGTAAAGAGGTGTGGTGTTAAAATCCCAAACTCAGTTATTGTTAGTGGACTGACACTAGTGAGAGACCAAGATGAACAGGTTATTGACTTCCTTAAAGGATATGGGTCTATCGAAAGAACCAATCTTAGTTGATGAATGTGAATCTGAATTTTACCAAAACCTGATCGTTGAGTATACGTGCGGCATAGCTCTAGAAACATTAGGTGAAATATTGCCATACAAATATGCCTTGCAAGATGATCCCTCGGTGGGTTACAACATCAGAGCCTTGAGCAGTGCATACCAAACTGAAATCAGTGGTAATATACCAAAACATACCTATCAGAACTTAAGGCCTTAGCCAAACTTAGCGGTGCTGAGTACGGGCATGTGCTTAAGGGAGTGATGTCCCAGATTAGTAAAGATATTGAAGCAATGAGCTCTGTATCAGAGGAAGTTTCTCTTACCCATGATGAGACCCCCACCGTATCCCAGCTGACCATTACCTCCACTGAACAACACCCCCCTCCCCTATCCTCAGACACGCCTCACAGAAATGATGGCCTTCCTCCCCCTGACAACCATCCCAATCAACAGTGTGGGTTCAACCCTTTCACTTTCAGCAAATGACATGAATCCGCCAGAAATTCAAAAGGTTGTGGTTTGAACACATTGTCAGGAACGAGGCAGTCCGTACTCATTTTCAAGCCCCCAATTAAGACTCCGCTCCTTTTCTGGAAGACTCCTAGGCCTAATAACGAGACTGATTATGACACCTGGCGCTCCCATATCGAGCTGCTGCTAAATGATCCTAACATACTTCCCCTTCATATCACCAGAAAGATTGTAGAGAGCTTGCTTTCTCCCGCAGCTGATGTGGTCAAAGGATTACGGCCTAATTCACCCCCTTTAGCTTTCCTGCAGCTACTTGATTCAGCTTTTGGCGCTGTTGAGGATGGTGAAGAACTTTTTGCACGATTCTTAAACACGTTCCAGAATCCAGGGGAGAGTGCTTCCGCTTACCTTCATCACAGTGCTCTGCTCTCTACTCTGCAGCTTGAACAGGCGAGAAGCCGCCCGCCTTCATTTGCAGAGCTCCTGCTGATGTTGCGCACAGAGGAAGACAGGCAGCAAGCTAAGGCCAGCCGCATGAGAAGACATATAGGTGCCACAAAACGAGTCCAAGTTCAGTCTCAGAGTGCATGTGCATGCGCAAACTCAAATGAGAAACCACAGGTTTATCCCAATGCCATTGAAGACCTTGTGAAGCAGGTTGCCACCCTGCAGAGCCAGCTGACCTCTTTCATGGCAGAGAAAAAGAAAGATAGGAAAGTAACTGCACAGAAACCCCAGAGCCGAACACCGGACAACGCAAATGCTAACAAGCAAACCCAAATAAGAACAAAGTGGATGAACAAACCCCGGCCCTGGTATTGCTTTAAGTGTGGAGAGGATGGGCATATCTCATCTACGTGTACCGAAGCTCCCAATCCAGCTTTGGTGGCTGAGAACGAACACAGTTGGAGAAGCGATTAAGTGAGTGGGAAATGAAGGCTAACCCCGGCCCACAGTTAAACGACTAACGGCTCCTGTGGTGGGACAGACAGGGGCTGAGACAAATCAATGTCCCTCAGCTTTGAACCTCATAGTCAGCTCACAAGCACACACCAGTATTGAACAATCAGACAGTAGCTCTCCATTCAAGTTTCCCAAAGGACTCGTTGGTACGAAAAGTACAGCTTTTGTGAGCATAAAAGGTCAAGAAGTTACCTGCTTGCTCGACACAGGCTCACAAGTGACAACTGTTCCACAGTCATTTTATGAACAACATCTTTTAGAGCAGGAGATTAAGCCACTCCATGACCTCTTACAGGTAGAAGGAGCAGCAGGACAGTCTGTCCCCTACTTGGGGTACGTTGAACTTGCTGTAACTTTCCCGAAAGAATTTGTTGGAGCGCTAATTGAAGTAACCACACTTGCATTAGTGGTCCCAAATCTTAACACTATTACGGAACCCCTTGTGCTTATAGGCACCAACACCCTTGATGTCCTTTACAACATCTGTTCTGAATTGGGAGTTAAACATCAGCCTATCCCACACGGCTATCGAGCAGTCCTTAAAGTACTTGAAGTTAGACGCAACCAGACAACCCATCCTGGGCCCCAAGGTGTTGTGCAATTACTGGGGAAGAGTGGTCAAATTGTTCCAGCTGGCAAAACTGTCGTACTTGAGGGAGTATCCCCAGTTAATGGATTCCAAAATGAGAAATCTGTCCTGATCGAAACACCCAAACTTGCCCTCCCTGCCTGGTGGCTTGCTTGTGAAGGCCATTATGGTTGATCTTCCCCTCCGGCGGCCCTATAAGTTACCAGTCATAATTTGCAATGAGTCCGATCGCGATGTTGTTATTCCTCCAAAGGGCACAATAGCCCAAATGAATACCTACCAGACTATCTTGTTAAAGCAGCATAATGCTGAGTCAGATGGGCCATCCCAAAAGCGGGCGGAAGCAGAGCCCTCCCAAAAATCCACACTGAGCTTTAATTTCGGTGAATCCCTTATCCCGCCTCTGTGGAAAGAACGCATCACAGGGAAACTGAATAACATGCAGGATGTGTTTGCAAAGCATGATGCAGATTTCGGGCGAACGGACAAAGTAGCACATCATATTAAGCTCTCAGACGACACACCTTTTAAACAGCGAGCACGACCAATCCACCCTCAGGATATTGAGGCCGTTCGAAACCACATCCAGGAGCTTCTTGATGCAGGAGTCATCAGAGATTCAGAGTCTCCATTTTCATCACCAATCGTGGTTGTGAGGAAGAAAAATGGCCAAGTCCGCCTGTGCATAGATTATAGACGGTTGAATCTCCAGACCATAAAGGATGCGTATTCCCTCCCAAAGTTGGAGGACACATTCTGTGCACTAAATGGCTCTCAGTGGTTTTCTGTCCTCGATTTAAAATCTGGCTTTTACCAGATAGAAGTTAACGAGGCAGATAAGCCAAAAACAGCTTTCGTGTGCCCACTCGGCTTCTGGGAGTTCAACAGGATGCCTCAAGGAGTGACTAACGCACCTAGTACGTTCCAAAGGCTAATGGAGAAATGCATGGGGGACATGCATTTGAAAGAAGTACTGGTCTTTCTTGACGACCTGATCATATTCTCCAAGACCCTTGAAGAACACGAGGAAAGGTTGATGAAGGTGCTATCCCGTCTCAAAGAGTTTGGCCTCAAACTTTCCCCAGAAAAGTGTGTCTTCTTTCAGACGTCAGTCCGATACCTTGGTCATGTAGTGTCTAGGAATGGAGTGCAAACCGACCCAGAGAAAACTGCTGCTCTTAAGACTTGGCCCATCCCTAAGAGCCTGCGAGAATTAAGATCTTTCCTCGGGTTCGCTGGGTATTATAGGAGATTTGTTAAAGGTTACTCCAATATTGTGAAGCCCCTCCATGAGCTAACCTCTGGCTACCCACCTTCCCAAAAGAGAGCTAGAGTGACAAAAAGGCCAGAGTACAGAAACCCAAAAGAGCCCTTTGGGGAACGATGGACCCCTGCTTGCCAACAAGCATTTGAGATTGTAATCGAGAGACTTACCACCGCTCCTGTGCTAGGTTTTGCAGATCCTCAGAAACCTTATGCACTGCACACTGATGCAAGCACCACTGGACTTGGTGCAGTTTTGTACCAAGAACAGGAGGGCCAATTGAGAGTGATTGGATATGCGAGCAGAGGGTTATCACGGAGTGAAAGTCGTTACCCGGCGCGTAAATTGGAATTCTTAGCGTTGAAGTGGTCAGTCACCGAAAAGTTTGCAGATTATCTATATGGTAATCAGTTCACCATTGTAACTGACAGTAATCCGCTAACTTACATACTGACCTCGGCTAAACTGGATGCGACGAGCTACAGATGGTTAGCAGCACTGTCCACATTCTCATTCAAGCTTCTTTACCGACCTGGGAAACAGAACGGTGATGCTGATGGTCTGTCACGCAGGCCACACGGAACCTTGGAGGATGACCCAAAGTCACAGAAAGAGAGGGAACGGATTTTCCAGTTCACCAAAGACCATCTCTTTGATCCAGATAATGCTAATGCTGTTAATGAGGAAGTCATACAAGCAATCTGTGAAAGACAACTTATTTACAGCGCCCATGTTGATAACAGTAACACTGGAAACGTTGTTTTAGTTGAATGCCTTGCTGTCTCTGCAGATGCGGTGCCCCAATGCTATCAGCAAGCAGACCAGTCCGGTGAACTTCCTGCCGTCCCTCACCTGTCTGAAGTAGAACTGGCGGATAGACAAAGGGCCGACCAGTGTATAAAACACGTCATTTCCCAAGTCGAGACCGGTGACACACCGCCCCCTACTTTGCGAAATGAACTTCCTGATCTTCCTCTCTTTTTAAGAGAATTAAGCCGCTTTGAGCTTGTGAATAATGTCTTGTACAGACGACGCCAAGAAGGTCCCAAAATAACTTACCAGCTTGTCCTCCCAGCTGAGCTTCGTGGCGCGGTTTTGACTAGCCTCCATGACCATATGGGTCATATGGGGGTTGACCGCACACTGGACCTTATTCGGACCAGGTTCTATTGGCCAAGGATGGCTGGGGACGTAGAGAGAAAGGTGAGAAATTGTGGCAGGTGTGTGCGGAGGAAAGCGCTTCCAGAGAGAGCTGCACCCCTAATAAATATCAAGACCACAAGACCCCTTGAACTTATATGTATGGACTTTCTTTCCCTTGAATCTGATAGGAGTGGAACTAAAGACATCCTTGTGATCACGGATCATTTTACAAAATTCGCAGTGGCCATTCCTACTCCCAACCAAAAGGCCCGTACGGTGGCAAAGTGTTTGTGGGAGAATTTTATGGTGCACTATGGAATGCCAGAGAAATTGCACAGTGACCAGGGACCAGATTTTGAATCCCGCACGATAAAGGAACTCTGTCAAGTAGCCGGCATTCAAAAAGTGAGGACAACACCCTACCATCCCAGGGGCAACCCTGTGGAGAGATTTAATCGCACCTTACTCAATATGCTTGGCACCCTGCAGAACCAAGAAAAGTCCCATTGGCGTGATTATGTCAGACCCCTTGTTCACGCCTACAACTGCACTAAGAACGATGTGACGGGGTTCACACCTTATGAGCTGATGTTTGGGCGCCAGCCCCGTCTACCAGTCGATCTGGCGTTTGGACTACCGCTGCATGGCCAGGGGCACATGTCACACTCCGAATATGTGCAGACCCTTAAATCACGGCTTGAGGAGAGCTACAAGTTAGCCATGAGTAATGCCGCAAAGACTGCACATAAGAATAAAACCCGGTTTGACAGGCGAGTGATCGTTTCAGACTTGGAGCCTGGAGACCGAGTGCTAGTCCGGAACGTCCGTATCCGGGGAAAGCATAAGATCTCAGACAAGTGGGAGTCTACCGTTCACGTAGTAGTGAACAGGGCAGGTACCTTACCTGTTTATACCGTCAAGCCCGAAGTCAGTGATGGTCCATCAAGAACCCTGCACAGGGATTTACTCCTCCCATGTGGATTCCTACCTATGGAGGAGGGCAGCAAGTCTGCCAAGCAACCTACAAAGCGCAGAATAGCGACTCGTGCAAATCCTGTTCTGGATGCTGACCTTTCAGAGGACGACGAGGACGAGTTCATTCCAGTCAACTGGTTCAGTGAGGTCTCAAATGTGTTTGCCCCCACAGTTCATGAAGGTTTAGTACAGCCCAAAGAATCTTCGTCTAATGAACCACGTAGGCAGCATACTGTATCTCCAGGGCCCTGTTCCGTAGAATGCCCTCCTGAACTGTCTGGTCTACCGCATATGTCTACCGATGCCCCAGTCAGTCTTCTGAGATCCAGTAGGCTTACCAACCGTTGCAGTAATACAGAACGCTTATCTACTGAAAGCACCACCCCAATCGACCAAATAACTGAAACTGATTACATTAGGAATAACCTGCCTGGTACCTACTTATCTGAAGTACACCCTGTGGAGACAGAGATCATACTTGGTGCTGGCAATAACATCTGTAATGAACAGCAGTCGGTGTCCTCTGATGTGCCACAGCGTGAAGAGGAAGTAGACGGAACAAAGGCTGAGAAGTCCGTGGAGGGACAGAAACTGGGAATGGATGGAACGGGATCCAGAGAGGAAGTGGGGAGAATGACAGTCACAGATGCTCCTGTCAGGAAATCCAAAAGGGAACGCCAACCGCCAAGGCGACTAGATTATCCTGAACTCGGAAACCCATTGGTCACAGTTGTTAAGTCATTTCTCCATGGGTTGACCACTGTGCTGTCCGATATTTTGAATGAAGATCAAATAGCTTCTGCACCTTCCTTTCCATACCCCCCTCAGATAAAGCACATCTGAGCTCTTCCATGTACAGGGACGTACATGAGTTCAGGAGGGGAGAGTGTAACCAGGTCTTAGAACGAGGTCTTGGCATAAATGTCCTTTTCTTGAAGATTAATTGAGTCTAGAGATAAAAGAGCGATTCTCCCCATGGAAAAGAACTGTTCGCACTACAATTCCCATGCTCCTTTTGTGAGCAGCGGACCAATCACTGAGCTCCAAAAACTTCAGGCAGTTTAGCTCCGCTTTCACTTCTGTTTTTTAGCTACTTTCTGACTGAAAGACCTCATAGATGTTTCGTCCCAGAGCTGAATTCCGAATCGATTACCATCTTTAGGAGAGCGCGTATCAGCAGGCGGTTGTCGCTGATCGGAAAACAATTTAAAGAGACCCACTCATTGGCTCAACGGTCAGGTTTTTTTGCCAGATTCGCTCCAGTGATGCACATGGATCGGAAGTGATGCCGACCCAGAGCAGAAACCTTCAGGTTGGATTTGAATGGGATGTCCACACCATGAAACCCTGAACGATTCCCAATATGCGTTGGGTGGCGAGCCACAGACCCACGAGTAAAAGTCTTTGTGCAGTCCTTTCTTTTCCTCCTTCACGGATTGTGCGGTAGGATCCACGAACATTGACACACGGATACTGGAACAGATACTGATACTGTCATGACACTGATTTAAGTTGAAGGAAAAAGGGCCCCAACGAACAATAAGACTATTGTTTTTTTGGAACTGGGTTTATTTTTGTTTCATTTTAAGGGAAGCTTACGCCGGCTTTATTATTTTTCTTATTTCTTTATATACATTCTCTGAGCTAAATTGTTACATTGTTTGTTATTGTTCCATTGTTAAACAAAGAGTGATCACAACAACCCAAATGTCTGGTCTGTCTTTGTTGATGTCAAACAACTGGCTCTTAAAAACTTAGCACCTTCTGAATCTGGTCCAGATACTGTGGAAGATAACTATCTGCCTGTTACTCTGTCGTATAGAGGGTTACATTTCACTCAAAAGTTTTACAATCAAATGAACACATTTCTTATTTATTGATTACTCACTTAACCAAAAAGAAAATTGCTGGCTGTTGACAATAGAAATAATCCTTAGTTGCAGCCCAAATATCACACAATCTGAAGCAAATGTACGGAATCTTATTGCTGGGCTTTACAGTGAGCTGGAAAATGAAACACTCAGGGAAATGTTTACACACTTTACACATTTACCTGATCATTAAATATTCACCAGCTCGTAAACACACCATCTTCCACCACCTCAAACAGCTACACAATATAAAAGTGACCATGTAAATGGCTCAGTTAGGCTCTAGAAAATGCTCACTGTCAATTTCCCCACACATGCACACCTGAGACACGCCACAGGGGAAAACACACCTTCTGCTCCCTCTCACGGTAAACACCTCTTTAGGAAAGTATAAAAGCATGAAGAAAATAGCCTAAGTGAGTGTGTGGGGGCCAGCATGCCAGACCTGTGAGAGCTCAAACAGCGAATGAATCATGATGGCAGCTCAAACTCACCTTGTAGCTAAACACCAGGACACACACTTACAAGAGATTCAACCTGGAGGGACCCCGGTCAGTAACACGCAAAGACATATTTACAGATGCCCTTTCAAAAACATAGATCAAGTGATCCACAGGTTTTCTCACACCTGTTAGGCTTTTTGCACAAAGGTTTAAATTGACCATACACTGTACACTCACAAACACCCAGGCTCCTTCTGTGACATTGGGGTTTAGGCAGAAAGAGCCAGGGTTTTGGACGGCAGATCCTTCTTTCAGGGCCTTGTAGATGAACATTACGCACACGACCTGCCAGGTCGTATTTGGTTGACGGTAGACTGGTAAGGTGCACATACACTCTGAGCGCACATCACTGCAAATCACCTCAGAGTGTGTGTGACACATGGGGACAGCGGCCTGCACGCGCCGGAGGAGAGCTGTCATACACACACAGAGCTACACGCATTATAACGTGTGTGGGCCCGAGGAGCGCTGTCACCTGGAGCACACACACACGCACACATGGAGAGACACAGATGTCGGCGAGAAATAGACATAGAGAGAGGATGGAGGGAGGGACTAAAGAAAGTTTGGGGGGTTTTGGATGGGGGACAGGGTGTATGAATTAACTCAAGGGTGTTTTTCAAGTCAGCATATAATCATTGTGCATTTGTTTTACTTTCTAGAACAAAGTTTAGGAGCCCAAAGCCAAAAACACCCCAATGTGATTTTCAAACATCCTTTAGTTTCTTTTAGAGATTTTAGAAGTTAATAAATCAGTCAGTGAAGCTAATTTTCTTGTATTGTTTATTTTTAATGATTTGACAAAGATCTAACACTTGGGTACTACTATGTCTTGTTCTTTGTCATTACTGATGAGGTTTTAAAATTATCTTATTTTATTGAATTATGCTCAGAATCTGATAATTTAGAACATTTTTGTTTATTTTAATTCTACAAGGAAAATAGTAATAATGTTTTTTGTGTGAAAATGTCGCTGTTTATGGAGGCTCAGTTGTATGGTGTGGCAGTTTTTAGATAAATAAACATGGTTTTGAATAAAATACAATTTTTGTCATGGCCAGCAGGTCAGTTATGCCAAACTGGCAGGTTTGGACAGGCATGTAAAACTCACCATCACGCAATAGCTGGCAGAAAATATTACCCATGTAGTACAGTTGCATTTTCTTGAATTTTGAAGGGTAGTTGAATCCCAAATAAAATGCTTTATAAAATGAAGGATGAGTTGAAGGATAGCATAAAATAGGAACAGCAGCCTATGTTATTGTAGTGGCAAAGTAAAATTGTATAATTAAAATCAGTATTCTGGATTATGACGTTTCAAGTCTGGCTAAACTTTATTAAGTTTATAATGTAGTGCAACTTGAACTGCCACAACAACAACATCAGACCTGATCCAGATCCATTCAAACCACATTAAACCATACACCACCATATTAATCCAGACTCACAAACACACATACACACACAGTCCTCAGAGATAAAACAAACAGTTTGGTAAAAGTTTTAAAACACACTTCTGTTGTTGCATAAACAAGTCGGTATTGTAAACTTTGTCAGACATGCACACTAGTCAGCCGCTTTCCATCAGCACTTACACACTTCTACTATTGCAAACAGAGTTATTGCAAACATTTCCACCCGTTACTCTGCAAATACTTGTTTCTCAAAGGTGACAGTGGAGTTTGTGTACGATTGAGACATGAGAATTACACAAAACTCTCCTGCTTAAAATGTTTAACTTTCTGTGTGTTTGTGCGATGAGATTAATCTAGTGCTGTTTTTGACCTGTTTACACATACATTTGACTTCCATTGTTATCCAAAGAAATTGATAGAACAGAACAAATCAAGAAACTGACAACATGATAACAACAAATTAATGGTCAGGGAATGAAATGCAAAACTGTACCAAGCTAATTGTTAAAAGTGTCTTAATGTTCACTACCGGTCCAGTCAATCTCATCCAATTTCGAATAATGACTTGCTGTAAGACACATGACGCTAACAACGTGTTCTTTAGATATAAACCCCATCGAAAAGACAGAATTGTCTGGGAAAATCTACAGTTTTTTTTTTCAAAAGTGAGTACACGCTCACAATTCTTGGAAGTATTTGTTATAGATTTTCATGTGGTAACAAAAAAAACTTGACAACAATGTAAACCAGTGAATATACAACTTTTGAAATAGAATCAATTTATTTCTCCTATCAAAAAACTAAACAAAAAAGGTAAAAAGGGTAAAAATTAAAACTCTATTGAGCAGCTTTGGACAAATTTTTGCTTTGTATGTTGATGAGACAGCAAATTTACTCTGTTACAGTAGTTTGCATTCATTTGCATTCATTTGATTTGTTTCATTTATTTAGGGATTTAACATGAAATGAAATATGAAGTAATTCTGAGTAATGTGAGAATTGTACTCAGTTCTGTTGTAAATGCTGAAAACACAGAGACATGCACACACGCAGAAAGAGGGAGAGAGAGAAGGGGAGAAAGCATTCCCATGAGTGCATCCAATCATTAAGTCAACAGATTACAAGCATTTAAAGCCTGAGAAGCTGTAATATGGAATGGTCAGTCCAGACACAGAGACACACCCACACGGATTAAGGCTCTCATAAACACATTGATGAGCTTCTAAAGGATAAGGCTCTGCTAATTTGGCATTTCTACATCCGACAGACGCTTGGCTGCAGTTTCTCAATGTCAACTTAAAATACTAGATTTAAATATTATCCCCAAATATTTCAGATCATGTTAAGATGTCTCCCATGCCTTAAAGAAGTATTTTAAGAAGATATTGTTTAAAGGAGCCACTGTAGCCTAAAGCCAAGCCACTCTTACACTGGGTGAATTAATTGCTTGCATCAGTCCTTCAACAGTTTAAAGAGAGAAGAAAATATGCAGTTTAAAGCTTGAATTTTAATCACACATTAAAGTGTAATACCACATTTCATTACCAGAGCTTCATAACTTCTCTTAGGCTGTATTAATACTTTTAAAAGAAGCTAGAAAAACATTTTAGGGAGTGGTCCATTATTGATGGGGTCAGTGTGTGTACATGTGTGTAAACTGGAGGGGAAATGCCTTGTATTGGTGAACTTGATTAGTGGAGAGTGATTTCGTCTGCTGTCATTGATTTTATCTTCTCTTACTGCTGTGTGGGTAGCGTGTGTCTGTGTGTATCTCTTCATGCTTGCTAATTTTCAAATTAAGGTTAAAAAAACACACAAAACATGTTGCTTATAAAACTATTTTCGTACATCAGTTAACTTTGTTTTGACATGGCATGCAAACCCTAGACAAAGCACACTTGACAATCTGCAAAATTGTTGTTGAGTGTTGAAATCCTAAATGAAACAACGTGTACATGACAGAAGGATCTGGACTTCTGGAGTTTTTTACATTGTCCTATTGTGTGCATTGACTCAAATAAACATATGGATTAGGGATACACAACTATTTAGTAACTGAAAGTAATTATATGTGCTAAACCCATCATTTTGTAATTGATGACTAGTTTTTTTGGTTGTTTAAACATCAATTTAGAAGCATGTTTCACTTATATGTTTCACTTAAGTCTAATATACACTGTGGCTTCACCATGTAGAGTTTAAAGACTGATTAAAATATTTTAAATTCAACCTGAAAAAAAAAGCTAGTGGAGGGTGGCCAGTACTGCGGTAATGTGGTCATATTTCCTAGTCCCAGTTAACAACCTTGCTACAGCATTGTATGCTAAATTTAAAAGTGAGTAGCCCTTGGGTAGTCATGAAAGCATAAATAAGACCTCCACCATGCCAGAAAAACATAGAATAGGCTTTACTATTAAAACTTCACACAATTTGATCAAAACTGAGGGATATTTGGTAAAAGATGACATACTCTATTTTGAAAAAGAAAATCGAATTCAACCAAATTTTTGTTAAATAAATTCTAATAAAACAGCTTTGAAATAGTTACAAATGACTGTGAAGCTCACTGTGTAGACATTAGAACAGTTTGGGGTCTTGTTTACTATATCTTTAAAAAGCTACAAACTCAACTGAAAGGGGAAAGTTGTGTTTTGTCCCCTCAGTGCCCAAAGCGAGTGTGGGATGTTTTTTGACCCCTGTGTGTGTGTGGCTGCTTGGGGCTGAGGCTTCGTGCCAGAGGAAGACGTATGAAACGCAGTAGAGGTCAGAAAGCCACATGTCCTTAAAACAAACCCTAACCTACTTCCATCAAATGCAAGGACAATACAAACATGCCTGGATCACATTTCTGTGCTTATGCCAGTTTAAATATGACAAATGATGAGGAAAAGATATATTTTTTATCATATTTACAGTCACATTTAAAAGAAAAACAAAACAAAACAAAAAAACCTGAATGCTTTAGTCCACAAGTAATTTTTGTGATGATATTAGCTGTTTAGAGCAGAATTAAACGTATTAAACGTATTCAAAATTGGAATGATTCCAAGCCAATAGTTTTTTTTTATTTAGATTTTTTAGTATCAATAATGCACTTAATATTTAAAACAATAAAGAAGGAGTTTCAAACTTTTACTTTCAAGTCATTGCTTATAGGTTTCATTTTTTCTTTTATCGTTATCAACTTTTGTGTATTTATGAAATGAATATTTCAAACAACTGCGCCCAGTAAAAATGTGTCTGGAAGTTCTTCCTGTTGAATTTTCCATGAATGAAGAGCAAAAACCACAAAATGTAAATTACAAAGCACATTTATTTAATGCTAATCTTGCTGTCCTCCTGGTCAATTTGCACATCTTTTGATTTAGAGACAGAACTGACATCTAAATAAAAAGGGATAAATAAAGCAGGACAGATATGCCTAAGACTTGATCAGAGCCAGTGCTGTGTCTGGACTGATCTGAATGCAGTCAGGGTCTCTGTGGATTACAAGATAATCTGGAGTAATCCAGTGAGCATGCACAGAGAAATGTATGTAATGTGAGTGTAAACCCATCTGTGCAATGACAACAGTGTCACTCAGTTGGAAGATTAAAAAACCTTGCATGGAAAGTCAGGCCTGGCCAAAGAGAGGCAAATAGAGAATTAAAATAAATCAAACGAACTCTCTTGGAGCTGGGCAAAGCAGGTCTAGAGCGGAATTCAGACAGAATTCAAATCATTTACAGCGTTCGCTTCAGCTTCAGAGAGAACTCCAGATTCACTCCATGTCAATTGTTATTTCCAGCTTTATTTTTATATGACAAAATAGATTCACATTACTAGCCATTATAAACAGCAACAGAGAAAACAGAACATAATGTGAGAAAATGCTAAAGCCATTGCTTTTTCCCATTCTATATGCTGTATTTTTTTTTTTTTTTTGTAAATAAAAAAATCTGGCAAGATTATTTAAGAATGCATGCCGGGCATGATGATGATTAATTCAGATGATAATTGTTTCTCAAAATAAAAATAAATAATTTTTTATTGAATGAGTGAATAGGTTTTTAAATGAACGGACTTGATTAGTTTGAATGATTTCTGATTATGCTCCCTCCTTTGCATCTGCTTTATTCAGCCTGTTTTGAAATAACTCAAAGCCTCATAAAGGTTTGTTTGAATCCGTTTTATATTTTATATATTTTATATATTTTGATTGGTTTGCACTGGTATAGGTTCTACAGCAATGTTGTCACATGCTAATTGTAGGTCTGGTAGGTCTGGCATTACTGGTGTGAATACAGTTAATTTATTGGATAACCAGCATACACATAATTTAGAATAACTAATTTAAGGATCATATACTGTAAGAAAACTCGATGTAGATTGCATAGAGTTAATGAGATGTCTGCAATGTTTACACCATGTTGTGCTAAAATTCAATAGCTTAAAAGCCTGATTTAAACCTCTGCGACGAGACAAATTGTAGCCTGTGTTACACCCCAAATAATTCTTGGCATCACAGTGTAAGGTCTCTGATTAGTTGCTTGATACAATATCAAATAGTATACTATTAAAGCTTCTCAGATCGAAATTGATAAACAAATGCGCCATACACTTTTACAAATATGATTTTTAAAAACTAATTAAATGAAATCATTTAAAACAGTTGCATTGTTGCAGTTTCGATCCCTTAAAATAACTTTAAGAAACTTTTTTGACATGACACAGAATAAATATACACATTTTACTATTATTATTTTATTATTATCATTATTACCTCATTTATTTTATTCTTAGATATTTGAAAGCTAAAGTTGACTTGGCATGCTTAAGTAAATCTGTGTTTTTCTCAATTCCTCCTCTTGCTGCCATCTAGTGCTGAAGCTAAATATGTCAGACAATAGTTTCCAAATGGCTTTGCTGAACATTTAGATGAATCAATATTCATAATGTAAGAAATGCCATGCATGCAGGATTAAAAGCCACCACAAATACAAGAACACGTTTGCTATATCAAAGACTAATGACCAAAGAGCAACCAAATTAAAACCCCAACATATTCAACAACACAACAACAAGCCAGAAAACATGGGAACGATTGTACAGTGGGGAGCATAGGACAACAATTTTTTAACTAAAAGAACCATACATTTTCTGTATTTTATTTACAGTTTTTTTACAATTGCTAAGACAAGTTTGCTTAACTCTTAACACACCGACTCAGTTAAAACACACAATTGGAAAACAGTTAATTTCATTCTCAAAACCCCTCATTGTAAACAAAACTCCAAACTCATTTTCAAAATACAATAATACAGTTTTCAAAACACTAACACATGTTTTCTTCCGACAGCAACATTTAGTCACTCATAACACATTGAGAAAAAAATTGGCTTTAAAAAGACATAGTTTTGGTGTTGGTGGAGCTCGAGTATAAAAGAAGTTCAAGCATTTGAAATTTGTGTTAACTGTTTGCATTTTGTATCAAAGCAACAAAAAAATTGTTAAATGTATCGCCTACCTAGACGGATGTTGTGCTAATTGTGTTAAGTTGTTAAATTTATTGATAAATTTATTGTCTTAGCAATTGTGAAAAACTGTAACTTCTGGCCCTTACTGTGGAATGTCCCTTTCATTTGATGATGGGAGTAAAACACACACACAAACAAATCAGATCTGAACTGCTGAAAAGCAAGAAAACTGTCAAACAAGTTAAGTGAAGAGAATTTTCCATCCAGGGACAAAATAAACACGAACCTAGTGTGCGTTTTTGTTACTTTTGTCAATGGTTTCCTCCATGAAACTGTATAGTCACATTGATGTCTCAGCGAGGGTCTGTTTCCTCTAGATGATTCTGCATTTAAAAGTAAAACATAGGTGTATTAAAAGTTCAAAGAGAATTCCACTCAGCACATTTAGAATCACCCACAGGAAACAAGCCGATGGGTCTTCCTGTGTTTATTTACATTTACTTTTCAAAATATGATGAAAACCTTTGTTTCACCAGTTTTAAAGCTTTTACTTAACATATATGTAAAATGGAATCAACCATTGTATACTTATAGAAAGAATGTTTTGCTGCACTGAATCTTTTTCATAACTTGGAAAGTGGTTCAAGGTTGAATTAGTCCTTAAACAGGTTTTATCTGAAAAGCTGCTCTACAGTTATTTTAAAGCCAGAGCGGAATGAAATGGAAATATACAGAGTGACCATTTGAGATAAGTGTTCCCATAATATTAAATAATTTAAATGAATTAAGGTAATTTTATATGTGATTATTTTGTAGCATTAGGCATAATAATGTCCCTTCACTCTTACTGACAGTAAAATTAGTGCTTAGTGGGTGAGTCTTAAAGGTTTTTGCATCTCTGTTCTGTCCTGATATCAAAATTACCCTTAAACATTCTAGGGGTGTTGTCATGGAAACTTTGTTCTTAGTTTCATGCATTCCAGACTTTAGATCCCTATGTTTTTAACAAATTCTAAATTGTTTCAGAAAAATAATAAAATTATAATATAAAATAAATACGTTGACTAAATAATAGAAAAGAGACAGCCTCTTTCTTTGCTTTGTAGTGGTTTAAAATGACATATAACGTTTGAGCCCTTTTTGCCACCTCTTAGTTTAAATGTTCATAGTTAGTCCCCAAGCTATGGGTTTCTCTCTCTCTCTCTCTCTCTCTCTCTCTCTCTCTCTCTCTCTCTCTCTCTCTCTCTCGTTTTACCGTTAGGAAACTCCGATACTGTACATGGCCATATCCCCCCCTCTCTGTAAGGTTTTAGTTTTGGATGAAGACAGTGAGACATCCGATTAAGGCCTGTGAGGATTCTGAAACACACTCGTTTTGTGTGTGTTTTCTCCCTGACGGACTAAAGTGAGTGTAAAACAGCTGGAGCGTGAGACACACACAAGCACGCACCGAACAGAGGCCTTGACATAGACAATTGAATGGTGCTTCCCTAGAGTACACGCTCAGACACACACACACACGCACGCATGCACACGCACACACAGAGGCTGTGTCAGAGTGTGGATGTAAGGAATAGAGGCCTAGACAAACACAAATGAATAGTGCTTCCCTTGAGCACACAGAAATAAAAAGAAGTCTTCCCTTCACATTGTCTTGCTCAGAGATAATAAACATCCTGGGATTCAATTTGAGATCAGCAAATGTCAACACATAAAAAATTCTACAGTTTTGGGCTTTTCCGATTCTTCTTTGTTCTGATGGTTTCTGGTTGAAGACAAAAGTCACAGGTGATTTACAGCCAGGTAAACTTGGTGTGCAAAACGATGTGCAAAACTCATCAGGCTTCCTCATCGCTAGATCCAGGCCAAAATACATTTTTCCAAATTCTCTGCTCTCATAGATTAAATTGGCTGTTGTCAGTCTAGATTAAAGCTCAGTATAAACAAAAATGCTCTAAACCATCAAAAATTCCCATGCAATCTCATCACAATGAATGGTTAACTGAATAACTTTAGCTTTTAAAGTACAACGTAGTAATAATAATTAAATAGGTGAAACGGAAAATTATTTAAAAAGTTTATTTAAGTGATATGTTTTTTTTTATGTGCCATGTCATGATAACGTGACTTTTCTGACATCTCTGACATCTTGAAGTGATGTTATTGAAAAACATGCCTCAAGTAGTATTCTACGGTGGCCGAGAGGTGCAAATCTATTCACAATTAAGAAAACAAGAAAACAAGAAAACAAAACAAGAAAAACACAACAACAAAAGTGAAAACCAATTTACAGTTCAGACAACACAACAAAAAATGTAAAAAAAAAAAAAATAAATTCAGAAAACACAATGGCAAATTCAGAAAACACAATGACGTTTCAATCAAAAGTCTCGTCCAATCAGTTGTCGGTTTTCAAATGGTGCAACCCCTTTCCTTTTTTGCCGGAATGTCGCTGTGCTTCCTGAATTTGCTGTTGTGTTTCCTGAATTTGCCGTTGTGTTTTTGAAATTTGTTGTTGTGCTTTGGCTTTTGTGGTTGTCTTTTCGCTTTTGTTAACTTGTTTTCTTACTTCTTAATTGTGAATTGTTTTGCACCTCTTAAACTAAGCTTTTGTTTGGATTACTAAAGAGTTTATTAATCAGAAATGACTCGATTTTGTATCTGCCCTTTAGAGAAAACTTGGAAAGATGGATTTTACCTGTGACCAGCACTTCAAATTCACATGGTTCTTCAACAAAAAAACAGTCTGATAAAGTGTTTATGACGAGGCTGGCTCTGTCACTGGGTGCTTTTTCACCTCTTCTGTGTTCATTGATTTGGAGGTCCACACAGTAAGTTTTAATACATTATATATTTAATACACTAGGCTTAAATATTTTAATAAAATACGCAATTTTAACTCTTCGTATGGCTTTTATAACTTTATAAGGAAATCTGATTTCAGCACAGAGACTCTGCATTTTATCTTTCCTAAAATCCTAAACATGCACGCAATACAACAGTCAATCGTGTGGAACGCACACTATAGGGATGTTACTAACGCTACACACAATTGGGCAAAGCTAGCCCATCAAAAAGTAAAGTACACAACCAGATCTTGTATTGACATTTTACACAAGTACACCTATAACAAAATAAATCATTCAAAAAACACACCGACATTAGAAAAGATTGAGTGTAGAGTAAGCCTGTCTGATTTACCTGTAAACACGCCGCTGAGGAGCCTATTCCCTCCTGTTTCTGTTTCATTCTTTGGACTCAAAGTTCGTGTCAGACTCTGATTCACACATATAAGGTGCTTTTACATCCCAAATAGCTGTTGCCTGTCGATTCTAATGTTTTAAAACAATAAAACGTGTTTAATTCATCGCTAAATGTTGCTGTGCTTTGCTCAAACTCGATGCGCGTCTGTGGGAGGGACCGGTGTAAACAGCACGTTTTTGACGGGCCAAAAATACAAGAAGACCTTGTTTTTTGAAAAATATTGCATTTTGAACATTATTAACAGTGCAGCTCTAGTATAGAGGGCTCAAATATTAATTCTAAGTGCTATAACAAGAGACCCTTAAATAACTACCTTTCTTATGAAGAATTGTAATATAAGACCCTCACTTTTTAAGCAAAATTGGAAGCTCCTTTCTTTAGCACAAATTATGAAAACAGTCTCTCTCTCTCTCTCACACACACGCATGCACGCACGCACACACACACACACGCACGCACAAGCAGGCTGAAATGACTCCCCGAGAGGCTCGTCAATGTCTCTCCTCACTTTCCGGTGGTGATTTTCAGGAAATTCTGTTTTTTAATGTTTTTGAGCTTCGGTGAGGTGGATAGACCAAAATAAAATAATTGATCAAACCATTAGAGGCAGTTTGAGAGTCTTTGGCTCTGTGATTCAGAGAAAAATCGAATGATTTACAGCTTTCACTCAAACTTCAGAGCTGGAAAAACTCCAGACTCACAATAACGATCAAACAGACCACTCATGTTAAATGTCATTTTTCTGACTTCATGAGTACAAAACAATAAACATACTGAATTGTGTACAGTATGAGAAATAGAATGTGCAGTTATTATTATTTGTCTGTTTCATCTCTTTTCCCACTCTCAATATTCCCTGTGTGAGTTAGTGTGTTTTTTTTCCTCCTGTCTTAAGCAGAGACTCATTGGCAATGATTATGTAATAACAGATGGGGGATGAAATTAACACGTTCAGCCTGTGTGTGTTTGTGTGTGTCTTGTACCCCAGCAGACCAACTGCACCTGTCAGAGAAGTAACGGCCGGAATTTTCCTACGCTAATTAACAGAGAAGGAGAATACTGATAAGATAGAGAGAGCAAAAGAGAGATAGAGAGAGAGTGATGCTGGCATTTACACACACACACACTCGCATGCGCGCACACACACACGCACGCACACACTATCTCTCTCTTTCTCACACCCTCTCAGACACATGGACACAGTAAGACACAAACCTGAGGGAAAGACAGACCAATTGAAAGAAAGAAACAATGACACATGCGGTGTCCTGTATTATTGGAAATGTAATTAGTTTTAAACGTATCACCATTGTTAAGGAGTACCTGGAACTACTGCCTTCGGTAAGATTTTGCTGCATTAATGCCATAAGGCAACACAATTGCAAATATAAGAAAGTTTTCTGATAATATCCCATCATAACAACATTTTCTTTTTACTGTACATATTCTAATGAGAACAAGGGATCACAAATCTTTTGTGATTTCCTGCACATTCAGAGAACTTTAGTCCCATTTAAACACATGAGACATCATTGTAAGGACCAGGATGTCTGCTATCGAGCACACCAAGACTTGAGTAGCTCAAATGAGTAAAAATATATAGAGCAAAAGCAAATGTCCACTGCAGAAGACGTATAAGCAAAGTGTCAGGAGACATCACTTTATTTTATGGTGTCAGTGTGTAACTGGTTAAATATACTGATAAAAAATACAACTTTTTTATGAAGAAGATTTGACTAATATAACTATTTCAGTGTAATTTGTAAGAATACATTTAGAAAGTAGAATATTGAGTGAATCTGACATTTCATTTATAATAGAATTAGAACAGAAAACTGACTTTGTAGAATGTCTTGCTTACTTTATTGTTATTGCTAGTACCTTTGCTGTTTTTTACAGACCTCAGGCAACTAACAACCATCTCATCTATCCACAATTATAATTCCTAACTGGAAAACGAGTTCAAAACTTAACTTAAACTATTTTTTTGTTCTGACAGATTTCCCACTAAGGTTAACTGAACATATATCTTAACAGTATCAGTTCTTCAATAACTCAAAATATTTCCAGAAAGTCAGTTTGGATTTTTGTAAGCTATAAAGCCTAGTGTATATATAATATTAGTATAATAAGTGTGTCCCATTACTTTGGATCTAAAGATTTCTTACCTACAGAAACTTTCAGGAATATTATGTTGTACTGAACTCATAGAGATGCAGCATTCTTGGCCTGCAACGTTTAGTTCCAAACGCAATTAACTTGAAAACTTTTCAAGAATTCAAGAACTGAGTTTGAAATCTGTGTGACATCATCTTTATCATTAACAAAGAATCTGAACAACACAGGAACATTTCTGGAGCGGTCACCAGGCTAAATGCCTTTTTTGCCCTGCTCAGGATGTCCTGTCTTGGAGATATGCACTTCTGTATTGTCAAAATAATTTAATTTGTTTTCATTCCAGATTCAGATGAACATCATAAGTCCCTCCCTGTTAATTAAATCTGCGCGTTCCCGAGAAACACTGGGGCTCTTTGCCATTGTTCCACCAAGAAAAATCAATAATTAGCATAATTGCGCACATTTAAGGAAGGAAGCTTGGATATCTCACACACATGGCTCTCTTCATCTCTTTCTGTGTGCTTGTAAATAAAATAAATAAATACACCCATCAGAGGTTTTAAAAAGAGCTTCCGGCCGCAGCTGGTGACACAAATGTGCTTTCAGTTTATCCGCCTAATGTATGGAATCAGAAGCACGCTAAAAACTGCTATTACAGGTGATGCGCAGATTGAAATCACAGGCCTGCCGATCTGATCGCCAAGAAAATTGTCCTAATGATGGGTTTGCGTGCTCCGGAGGGTGGGGTGCGCGTGCGTGCCTCTGCACCTGTGCGCGCCACCCGCTCACAAGCGATGATGTGGAGTGATATCATTAGGCTGCATGTTCATAAACAGATGTTGAGCTCGTGCCCAGATCCTGACAGCTGAGCGCGCATGCAGGATGAAAGCATGTTATTTACATCCTGCGTTTAGGTTTGTAATGTTAACCACCCCGCCATTAACAAGCGTGCGGGATGATAGTGGCGCTCACCGCTAATAGAAATGGAGCCAAGAGTTAAGTACATCTTTATGCCTTTTTGTCTGTTTGGATAGATCTTCTATGTTTGGAGCCATTGTTTCAGTGTCTTCTCCTCTGAGAAGAGGAGAGAGAGAGAGAGAGAGAGAGAGACATTGTTTGGCTATGTGGAAGATTGTTAGGTGCAAGTGGATAACACAAATAATAACATAATCAAATGTATCTCTCGTAATTAAAACAGAGTAAAAGTTCGGATTCCTCCAACCAAAAAGATCATCATGATAAAGATGTAGTCTAACATTTCAACATGAACATCACTCTGTGATCCTGTCTTCAGTCTTTAAAAGTTTTAAAGTCTAAATTAATATTCCAATCAGAGTTATTGTCTTGCCATTCAAGTCATTGTATTTGATGAGAGTTGCTCCATGACACAAGATGTACAACAAGGTTGTGCTTTCTTCACTGTAAAAAATAAACCTGCAAAAATACCAGCAGCTGTGGTTGCCAGAACTTAGCACGGTAATTGATTTAACAGGATTGGATCCGCTGTACTGTAATTTTTATAGATTTTATTTCATTACAGGTCTATAGCAGGTTTTGTAGAATACAGCCTTTTTCTGTAGCATTTATACGATTTTAACTGTTAATTTTGCCCTGGTTCTTAAAGTCCACATAGAGCAATTTGACCGTGCAGGCGATACATGTGCGAATATGAAGAAACACCTGCCAGGCAATCAGAGTCAAGTAGTCAGACAGACCATGACATAAGTTTAGTTAATGTTACGTAATGCCAACTATATGATAACACTGTAAAAATGTGAATTTAACTCGTTGCTGACTCGTTTGGTAGAGCACAACTATTTGAAGAAAAGACATTTAATGATAAATTCTGCCTTGTGAAGGTTATTAAGAGTCCAGTAATAGTCTAGAGGAAATTCTTCTAAAGGTTGAACATGCAAAGTCCTTCCAGAACAGCCTCTAACCGTTTACATGTTTTTCAAAGATAATTGGAGTGTCTTTAGTTATATTTATTTACTTATATCTATTTATTAATGTAAATATTTGCTTAAAAATGAAATGTATAAAGTCAATTGCACTTAAGCTTTCTGAATGTAAATGTATTAGTAAATGAAATCCATTAACCAGCTGAACAATAATTACATTTGATAACCTAGAATGTGATTTCAGTTTGTTCATCAAGCATTGCTATTTGTTGATTGAGGACAGAAGGAACATGTTTTACATATAAAATCTTGATGCCAAAAATCAGTCCACTGGGCTCTGACTGTGGTCATTAGGCCTGATGCTCTCACGTGTACACAAACTCACAGACGTCTGGCATGGGTCTGAAGGTGCGATGTAACCTTTTGTCTTCACCTGGGGAAGCCGCTCTGTCTCTGAGTGGCATTCGCTCTTCACAACCTGACCTTTAATCAGCAGAGAGGGAGCAGTTGGCACCGGTGGCACACGCTAAAATCATGCTAATGCTAATTCTAATGAGGAGAGAGACAGGGACATCCAGTGTGAATTCATGATCTGTACCCCTTTCTATTGGTGTATGTATTGTTAAAAGTTTAATGAAACCCCACCCCCCTTAGCTCCAACTCATCATTGAGATAATAAAAGGTACACTATGTGATATTTAGCCACTATAGATAACAGTAGGGGAGTATGGGTCTACATTACTAGCTGCATTGCTAGTTACTATCTACCTCGCATAATACTTATGAATAATAAATACCCAAAAAAGGTTTTTCGATAGCTCATTAAAAAATAGCAAAAAACCTACATATTTTTCTTTGCTTATCTAATTGTTAATTGTTGCACACTTCATACTTCCCTGTTTCTTTAAACATTTGAACTAAATCTTATACGCATTTCTTCTATTATGCAGCGAATTGAAGGTGGATATAGGCTGCAGAACCTCCATTATATAACAAACGGAAAGTTTTTAATATCGCTTCTATTTACAGTTTGTGTTTGACAAGAGCAATCCAGTTTCTGTTGTTTAGCTGACAAATCTCTGTTCTATTTTACAATGCTTTCACTCTTTCAGGTGATTTAATAAATTGGATGCTTTTTTCAGTTGAAAAGTTTTAATTTCTCTCATAGCCGACAATGAATGATAACATTCTTTACTTTAACAGAAATAAACTCAAAATAACAGCATGCCGAGTTTGGTTTTGGTGGTACTTGTGTCCAAAAACAACACTGATAACATTTAAAATGTCTTTAATTGACAAACTCGATTGAAAACACACACGCTTTCCTTCAGCAAAACAATAACTCAACAGAACAAATAGCTATTTTGAAAACTATATGAAAAAGAAATATAACTACAGTAACTAAGTAATGCATGACAGGCCACCACTGGTCATCAGCTGGTCATGTTCAACACACTTTACTTGGTAAAAATTTGCATACACAATTAAAATATTATCTGGTTAAAGTATTACAAGGAAATATTTTAAATATAGTAAAGAGTAAAGTGTTTGGGGTCAACCACACAATCTAAACAAATGGTTGATTTGGTAAAATATCAAAAGAAAATTCAAGAAAAGGAAGGAATAACTTTACAAATATTTAGAGGATTTTGGACAATATTGGCAGATTAAAGTGATTTCTCCAAGCTTTGTTTTTCACCATTATGTTGTATAATAATACATCTTAATTGCAGATTAACACATTTAACTTGATGATTGATGATGGACCATCATGATGGACCATCATTATTATTAATAGTATTGCTTGAAGCTTGGACAATCAGTCATTCTAGTGAAGCCAAAAAGAGACTAATGTAAATAAATTCAGTGAATTATTTTTTTAGCAAAGCTCACAAACACAGAAAGTAAACTGAATTATTAAGACATTACCAGTGGCTCTTTATACAGATCTATGAAAATTACACACAGATGTGAATGAGCAAGCACTCTTACATATCTGAGTTCTTTATTAGATTGTCTACATTTCTCTGTTTTTCAAGATTAATTATTCATGCTGCATATTTCAATACAGGCATCCTCAGGTGAGATGTGAATGATCGAGAGTCTAATTCTGAGCATTAATGTCCGAGTGCTCACATAAATCTGTCTCGCTGGAGTTATTTCACATTGCAATATGTACACATTTATGGCAGTGCTCGGAGGAAAAACGCTTCTTTTTGACCTTTTGCTGGTAAATTTGTGTCACACTCCCACCGGGAAAATGATTTTTCACTTTATGTAAGAAAGCTGTGTCAGAAAACACAGTAATCAGCATCTTTCTCTGACTGGCGCAGGATTTATTTGCAAATATTCAGTAAGATTATGTGTTTATTTTCTTGCTCAGATTCAGTCTGTCTGGTAAATAAATCATTTTAAATATGATTCATATTTTTGTAAATGATGGAGGGTGAGTTTGTCGACACTTTACATGTAATGACATTGTTGTTCTACAAAGTATAATAGATTTGATGGTCATTTAAAAACACATTCTGAAATAATAAGTACATTTTATGTAGCTTATTAAGATGTCATATTATTTCAAAAATAGTTCATCACAATATAAATCTCCACGTCATCTTGGGTTTTATTTAAGTAGTCTTGCCCTGGGCTTTTCTCCATCTCGCTTTATGAATATTTTATTATTGTTATATTTTTTCATAAAATATCCATTTATAAATGAATGACCTCACTCTACATCCATCTTTGGGTGTGAAAAGTTCAGTTGTTCTGGTCTGTTAGAGACATATCACATAATTTAGAGTCAAGATAAAATAACTTTTTTAATTTTTATAAAAAAAAATTGGATTTATTGAATATGAATATTCATATATATGTATGTGACATATAACAATGAAAAACCATGGTTCTCTGGAAAACTAAATCAGCCTCGTCAAGCCAAGGGTGCTGCCTACAGTCTGTGCTTTGTACAAACAGGCTAGAAATACATTGAACAAGGAGATCAGAGCTCCCAATAGAACATACTCTGAAAAGCTGCAAAACCAGTTTGCTACCAATGATCCTGCTCCAGTGTGGTCAGGCCTAAAGACACAAACAACAAAGCGTCTTCATCAATGGGCAAATCAAAACTTGGTAAATGATCTGAATGAGTTTTACAGCAGATTAGATACACCTTCTGATTGTCTCCCTGAGCAGCCATTAACACCTCCAGCACCCACCCTCACAAACAAACCATTCTCCCATTCCTGCTTTACAGATCAGCAAAGTTGATTTTTGTCAGCAGAAAGAAGAGGAGGAGGAAATCACCAGGTCCTGATAGGGTCTCACCAACATGCCTCAGAACCTGTGCTGAACAACTGGCTCCCATTTCTCTGATCTTCAACAGATCACTGGAGCTGTGTTAAGTCCCTGCCTGTTTAAAAGGCTACACCATCATCCCCATATCCAAGAAGCCTAAATTCTCACGTCTCAATGACTACAGACCAGTGGCCAGACATCTGTGGTAATGAAGTCCTTTGAAAGACTGGTGCTGGGCCACCTGAAGAACATCAATGGACCCCTACTGGACCCCCTGCACTTTGCCTACAGATCTAACAGGTCTGTGGAGGATGCAGTTAACATAGGGCTGCACTACATCCTGCAACATCTGGATAAGCCAGGGACTTGATAAGCCCTTTTTGTGGACTTCACCTTAGCATTTAATACCATCATCCAATCACTCCTTCGAAACAAACTCTCTCAGCTTTCCGTCCCTGACTCCACCTGTCAGTGGATCAAAAGCTTCCTGACAGACAGACAACAGCTTGTGAGGATTGGAGAATTCACATCATGCACCCGAACCACCAGCACGGGTTACCCCCAGGGGTGTGTTCTGTCTCCACTTTTCTTCTCCCTCTACACCAACAACTGCACCTTGCACGACTTCTCTGCAAAGCTCCTCAAGTTTGCAGTTGACACGACCATCATTGGTCTCATTCAGGATGGTGAGGAGTTTGCGTACAGACAGGAAGTGGAACAGCTGGCTCTCTGATGCAGTCTAAACAACCTTGAGCTCAACACCTTTAAAACAGTGGAGATGGTAGTGGACTTCAGGAGAAGATTTCAGGGGACTATTCATACAGCTGAGAAGATCATCGGTGCTTCCTTGCCCTCCCTCCAGGACCTGTACAACACCAAAGTGAGAAAGAGGGCTAACAAAATCATTCTGGACCCCACTCACAACGGCCACCACCTTTTTGAGCTCTTACCCTCTGGCCGCTGCTTCAGAGCCACTAACACCAGGACTGTATGGCACAAACAGAGCTTATTTCCCAAAACGATCAGTCTGGTAAACTTTGAACTCTTAGCCCTCCGATATCAGTTACCTGCACCTGGACTCTCGCACATTTCATTTCCTTGCATTTTGCAGTTAAGCACACTATACTTTATATACACACATGGCAATAAAGCTGATTCTGATTCTAAATGATCCCTCAGATCCAGTACTAGACATTACATATCATGAAAAAAATAAAAAATTTAAATCCAGACTCTGGTCCTTTATTGAATACAACTTTGTTTTTGTTCTGACAGAGTCCAACTAATTCAGCCTTTTTTTTAATCAAACTTGACTTTGAATATGTAAACAAGTGTTATCTTTGGAAAATACATTAATGTGTGGTACAATCAACATTACATAATTGTTACCTGTACAAAGCACTGGACCTCATGCTACCTCATTCCCTTCCATACTTTCTTGTTCACTTTAAAATCTCCTCTTTCATCAGGCCGTGATCATCTTGGTCGTCACCTCTAATGTTTTTTTATATAAATGTATATTGATATCTATTTTCATGTTATTTTAACATTTTTTAAGGACTTTTTAAAAAGGTGGCGTGTAAAATATTCTTTCATATAGTTGTTAGGCTAATGATACAGCTTATCATGTGCACTACATAGCTATCGTGATGTTAGGTTCCTACTGTAGAGTGTTCTAAGTATGTGTATTGGTTTCTCATGATGAACTTAGTAGAGCAGATTTAATAGATGATTGAGAATAAATAGTTCAATCATTCATGGATTTGTCTCTTGATGAGACTGCTGCATTCATATCATATTAATAAATCTGCCACTCTTCAGCAGATGGAGATACTACACCAAGCTGACGTCACAAAAGCACACACACACAGACGCTGGGCCACACATGCAAGCACACTTGCCAGCTGCTCCTGTCTTGTAATAAATGTGTTTCATTTTGGCTTGAGTTATAAAATAAGCATTAGCTAAAGATGGTGAAACTGCATCACTGATCTGAGTGTTCAGGATCCAATCACTGGATTCACCCAACACGTTAGTGATATTAAGAGTAAAGCTATATATTTACATTTATTTACATTCATATTTTTACTGTGTGTATATATAATGTAATATTTTCAGGCTGCTGAAGAGCATAGCAAACTACATCAAAGACACTTTAATACGCTCCCCACCATCCCACTCTAATACTCTAATACCTGGACTAGGACACTTTTCACCTTAACTTTTGCACAGTTAATGTTTCTGCACTTCATTTGAACTTTTGCACAGTTGAACAACTTTACTTTTTTATGTTTTTTTTTTAATACTGGATACTCAAAAATGTGTTGTTTATGTTCCTGATTCTGACTCTGTCTATATTCTATATTTTGTCTGTATGGATAATTATATTTCCAAAAAAATATCCATGTAAAATGACTGCTGCCCACCAAAACACTCTGATTTTAAGCAAGTTTAAACAGTTTAAAAAGCTGCAAGTTCCAAATTGGAGAGAGCTCCACAACTGGGGAGCAAACATACTAAACACCTGATGCCAGTATGCAAAGCTATTTTTACATTAGAACATTATTCACCAGATTTGGACTAACCCAGTGCTGAAAAGGGACACAGAAATTACACATTTCAAATACTTGCTACTTAATGGTTAAAACAGTCATTGTCTCTTTAATATATATTATCAAAGATAATAAAGATTGGAAACAAATAGCCTTATTTATGAATTATAGATTCACAACAAGAAGCCAACAGTGAACCAGGTGTGTTTGTGTCTCCACCAAGTCTCTGCCAAACATCTCCGGCGTTCTAATGAATTCGTCACATTATTTACCAGATACACAAATTCACCCTCACATCTTATTTAGTAAGCACCAAGAGGAAACGTAAGTGTGTGTTTGCATGTGTGTCAGCAGCAGGTGGAGGCTTAGCGGCTACTTGTGAGCATGTGTGTAATTTTTTTTCTTCTTCTCATTCTACTCTGTGTGAACCAAACATACTCCAGTGATTGCTCCTGTGACTTATGATACAAATAAATTCATAATACAAAAATCCTTAAATTGGGATAAGTGATCAACGTTTCCATTAAAAAATCCAAATGCAGAGCTATATTGATAATACATTAGTACTGTTAATAAAGACTTTACAGCTCAGCATAGTGAATTAAAAAGTTCAGACATTTTTTGTGGAACAAAATGCAAACAAATGAAAACAATTTTTCAGCTGATTAAAGTATACCTGTTTTTATTATTTCAATGGCTTATCGTACTGTGATGATATGTTTGTGTAAAATCAATTTCTTCTTTATCTGTATATTTAGTTTATTTCATATTAAGACAAGTCATTTAAAGTTTAAATTTCCCCTCCAAAATTTAACCAGCAACCTTTGGAGGTGCTTGGTTGTGTGTGCATGTGTGTGCTTCTTTCTGTTGAGCAGCAGATGGGCAGCCAAAGCTTGTCGTCACACTTACCTTCATTGCTAACACACACCAATCCCACAATCTGGACCATGTGCCGTTGCCAAACAGACACACAGACACATGCAAATGCACTGACCGTCAGCCAGGATGACAAACACTCACTCGGAGTAATTAAGACGCCTATGAACGAGAGTAAAAGCCCTGTGAGGAGGATCACATCCTTAAACAATTGTACATGAATTTAAGGATAAAGCAATGTGTATATGTTCAATGTTTGAATAGCTAAAATAAATATAGACTTTGTAATTTTTGTTACACCTTTGGTTCTTAGATTCTAGTTAACCGCATCTACTGTAAGGTCACTTGTGTCTCTTTTTCACTGGATTTTTATAATGGCACAGCTTGTCAATGTTCACTTTTGGTATCAGTTCTGAGTGGGCTTGTTTAACACACACAATCACTTAAGAATAATATGAGACATGCTGGATATGTAAGACTAATAATAAAACAAATTATATATGTTTCTGCATGGTAAATAGCAAGAGTGATCTTGTAATGCTGTGTAAGAACCCCTGAAAGCACTACAGAGCAATCAAGTTCACTACATTTCTTTCCAACCAGTCAGTGAGCTCAGAAAAAGACAGTGATCAACAGGATGTCACATCACAATTTTCTTTCAAATAATAAAACAGTATCACTTTGGCTTGACTCAGCTCACTTTATAGAATCGCTATGGTATGGCAAAATGAGGTAGGATACTGATCACATACCATGATGTTGATCATAAATGTGATAACTATGTTTTCAAGAGCAGTAAAATAACAGTACAGCTTACTGCTCTATGTTGTACTCATCTTCAATGATCAACTGAAAACATACAATTTAAGCTGAATAAATAATTTTTTACATGAACATTTCTCTTTCAGTGATTGTCACACAGATCTCTTTGAGAGAGAGAGAGAGAGAGAGAGAGAGAGAGAGAGAGAGAGCTCATGTAAAGGTCAAGCTCCTCCAGCAGGTTAAACAGCTAATTATCAAATTTAGTCATGGTTGCACCAGGTTATGATCATTGACAGAATTATACAATAATTAAAGGTCATTGGATTTGCATTGGAATCCATTATTTCAAAGTCATGAGCATGCATCTCATTTACTCTTTCAGAAGAAAGGAAAATGGGAGGGGGAGAGATGGACAGGTGTCGTACAGAGAGGAGAACTTATACACAGATAGAGAGTTTTGCCATAAGCATGCTTACTTACGATTACAGTTTTCTTTCATTTTGTCTAAACGGAAAATTCTTTACAAGTTGGCTCAAGACAACTGTTCTGTTAATTCTTTTTTGTACTCTGTCAAACATTTTGCTTGGAGCACCTCTTGGCTAGTTGCTAGTGAAATTATGTTCTTTCAACACATTGAGAGATGCCAGCTGAGGTGGCTTGGGCATCATGGTTCCTGGACACCTCCTCCAGAACTGCTGGGGGAAGTGTCCACGAAGAGTGAAGGCTGCTGGCAGTGTGACCCAGCTCAATACAATTATTATGATAACGAGATGAGTTGATCTAGAAGTAAATAAAAAACAAATGTTTTCTTCCTTTCTGAAGATTTGAAAACAAAAGTGACTTACAGTAGGGGTCAATGTGAGCAATTCAAACCTTTACATGTGGATGAACATGAGCAAAATCATATATTACAAAATATTATTGAGTTGCCCTGTATCCAAATAGTCTTTTCAGACAATTTAATTGTATGCTCTGGATATGAAATGCTATCAGTAAACCCAACAAAGCATCTTTTCTTTTTCTTCTTGTGTACTTTTCCATTGTCTTCATCCCATGCTATTAAAGCCCTCAAATATCTCTGAAGATATTTGCTTTCTAATTGGAAGTAATTAACATTGCCATCTCTCAGGCTTCAAAGTTATATTGTTCCTTTATGCATCTGAGTAATTAATTTTTAATTTTACAGTAGCATGCAAATGCTCATCCACAAATATTATTCATAATTTTTTACGGTGCCAAATACTAAAATATTTATGAGCCTGCCCACAAAAATGTCTTGAAGCTGAAGGAGGGAGAATTTTAGATATTTAATGGGATTATAGATTTTTTTTTGTTGTATTTGGTGGTTATTTATAACACGTTTTGGTCATTGCTTACTCAGTCACCTCAGTCAACTAATTATACTGTACTCTCTCTATTTTAACACTACCAACACAACAACTTTTACCAGTGTTTATTTTATTCCTGTTTAACCCTAAAAAACTGATATCCTTATTTTTCCCTGCTATTGAATTCAGTTTTAAACCTAATTTGGTATTTAGATTATTTTCAATTATTTTTGTTCAGTTTTTTGCTCAGTAATAATAAAACTGGCTTTGTTAATTTTTTTGTTAAAAAATAATGTTGAGCTTTTTGATCTTTTTATCCTGCATCTGTTTGCTTTTTCCAAAAGTTACTATGTAAATTTGATCACTACAATGTGACTAAACTCAGTTCCTATTGGTCTGAGACAGTGACATAACAGTGATGTTGAGAAGGTATGACTTTGTCACTCCGCCCACCTCAATTTGCTTGGGTTTTCAATGCTAGAAATGTGGGTTTTAAGCTGACAGGTGTTCATGGATCCAGAGAGTCACCTCATGAGTTCACACATGCACATCCTCACCCATACACACAGTCATTTCACACACACTTGCATCCACTGCTTGCCCAGGTGCCCGGCAGATGCTTCCTATCTGAAATCATTTCTGGCTCTGAACAGCCAGAAGGTTCAGACATGCAAGGCTGCATAGATTTAATGCAAATCACATAATTACTTTATTCAATAAAACAGGCCATATATTATAAACCTATATCCATAACCCTTAACAATCCTAAAATAATGTTTTGTTTTTACTTTTTTAATTCAGACAGGACTTTTACAATTAATTAGGCTGCTAAACCTAGATACCAAATACAGTACAATGCAAAATTCCAAACCTTTTATATACGATAGTAGTTGAGAGAGAAAAATTACACTCCAAAGCATCTCTTTACAATCAAATCTACTGCCATACATTTTTTCACAACTAAATAATTTAGCAAGTGTTTGAAATTGCTGAAAAATTCTATAAGTGATGTTTACAAACAAAGTTTCGGGTGTAACACGCGTAGTCAATAAGCGCAGGGTGAACTCTTTTTAGCTTGGAGTCCCACCCTTTATAAGTTATCAAATTGCCCAATCCCATTGAAAAAAAAACCCTCCACCACCCCTTTTGCCTCACCACCCCTTGCTTCACACACGCTTCAATTATTTCCCACACCTGAAGCCCTCCTATGGACAGCTCGCCTGGTATGCGTTTATACACGTCGTTTCTGCTTGCGCTACCAAGGCTAATTTCTCCAAGTGCACACTCGTGAATATGAGAAATGAAGAAGGAATTGAGAGATGGGAAAAAGGGGTTCGTGGGGAAGAATGTGCTTTTAACATTACTAACGCACACATTTCTGTTACCTGCATGTGTAAACAAACATACAAACTCAAAGAATTCAAAGGAGACATTTCTAACAGACAATCATGGATGAGTAAAGCGATAACCTGTGCACTGACGAGTACTGTATATACATGTGTGTGGCACTGTTTGTATTTAGACCATTTTCAGCACCACAGAGACTGTGTGAAATCAATCTGGCGCCTATAGCATTTGCATTCATTTAATTGTTCCAGAGATTCAACTTCCTCTCTCTCTCTCTCTCTCTCTCTCTCCCTCTCCTTCTTTTTCTCCCTTTCTATTGATGAGGTTACTGTAAATCTTTTTTGTTGTTTGAATCTTTAGCCTAAGCCTAAATCCTTGTTTCCCATTGCTCTGGTATTACTGTAAATTTCATCCCCAGTTGGTTTTTTATGAGATCAAAAATGAGAGAAAAACATCTCCTTGATTACATGTACAGGTTCCAAATGGATTTTATCTTGAAACAAGAAACTTTTCAGAGAGTTATGATCGGAAAAATGTAAGTTGTCCTCAATCTTTTGTGAATTGATCTTCCTTGTTTATAATAATCTACCAAATCTAGAGTGACAGACAAATCTGCTACTCAAAACTATCCACTTATGTGACCCTCTTTCGGTTCAGGTGTTGACAGGTGTGACTCTCTAGGCTTGATTAGGAGTTATAGGATGAAGAAATTAGATTTTGAAAATAAAATATAACTTTGAAAGTGACCTTCTTTACAACTTTTTAAGGTATGGCACCTGCAGTCAATCCCATATTCTTATGTGATCAATAATATGATCATAATTAAAGGCTAAGACCATGGGTTTAAACTCAATTCCTACTAAGTCAAATCATTGTCTTTTATTTTGATTGAGGTCCTACATGGACAGATTTTGTGCTGGCTCCTTGTCATTTTTACCTCTATGCCAAGACAAATTGAGTAATTTTTTGTGTTGTATCAAAAACAATAAATGCACCCAATTTGACAACTATTTTGTATTTTACATTTTTCCACAATGTTACATTTTTAGGAAAACCTGGGAAACTTTGATGTCATCTGGTATCTTTATAGTTATATATACAAAATGTTGAAATGCGTTTTTAAAAATATTTCTGATATGTATTTGTTCTTTAATTTTTGTCTTTTACACTTATATGTGTATGCTTCTATTTGTGAATACACTGGGGAAGTAAATGTAATGTGGGCACTCAAACTATGAGAATGTAGTGTGTGGGTTGCTTTATGGTTGGTGGGTGTGTTAGACACTCTGTCCATGATCGCGTCACAGATTGCAGAAAGTTTAGCCAAAAACGAGAGGGAGAGAAAGGGAGAGGAAGAGACAGAGTGCATCAATGTGAATGAGAGAAAGATAAAGTGCCTCGATTCTCACAGAGATGCCCAGATTCAGTGTCAACACTGCAATCTGTGCTTCTGTCCACACCGTGAGCGCTGTGAGACACACATGCACAGACACAAGTTAGGAAGTGAGGATTTTCCTCTACCTTTAAAGACTCAATTACCTCTTCCACAGGGAATCTCTGCTGGTCACCTTAGAGTAATGAAACAAAAGTGAAGCATTAAAAAAACAAACAACACTTAAATGTTAACGACGTTCAGATTTTTCAGTGCATGGTTTGATATTGCAGGGTAGGTGTTTGTGTGTGAGTGTGTGTGTGGTTAGATGTGCGGTGGCAATCCATCTTCAAACTGTAGGGTGCACCAGTCATCTATGCTAGACATATTTTCCCACACACGCACTGAACACGCCGGAGTCTTTGCTTCAAACAGCTGAACAACGTAAACAATCACCAAACAAGAATCTTTTCTCACTCAGTCTGATGTGGTTTCACAGTCTCCATTCCTGCTTCATTAACAACCATAAATTACTTTTTAAAATGTTTGAACATTCAATGTTAAGTTGGAGACCTATAACATATAATCTAAAGTTAATGATGTGCTAAAACATTGATATTTTTATACCCATATCATTTACATGAAAACATGAGCATTTAAAATAAAAACTCAAAAACTATTTGGATTTAAATAAAAGAAGACTTACATTTTCATCACAATTTAATTTCCATTGATTTGTCTCTTCTATTTGTTGCATCAGAATCAACTCAAAAAAAAAAAAGAAGTAGGAGACACTGAACAGCACGCTCTTAGACTTTAGTTTTTCTACTAACCTGTCCTGTGCATTCAGTCATACAGTTTCTGGATTGAAACCAGACACAAGCCCAATATTTGAGCACAAATATTCCACTAATTATGTTTTTCTCCATCGCTGTGGGTTTCCATCAGTAATTCTGTAAATATGCAAAAAGAAAACTTAAATTGCAAAAATAAACTTTATTTTTTAATGAGAACCATATGAAATCGGGGAATGTTTGTTGAATTAACAAATAATCTGCCTCTGGATTCACACACCATGTAAACAAGCACACAAGCTGAACCTTGCTGTTTTTCTGAAAGCAAATATTAAAAGTCATTTACCTAGAATAGGTTTAAAAGCCAAAGTTATTAAAACAATTCATGTCATGTGTCATGTTTTTACCATTTTCATGCATGATTTTTCTGTTGAAAACAAATGTTTAATAGATATGTTTATGTTCAGGTTTTATTATATAGACTTAACAAATTATTCCTTGACATCAGTGATAGTACCAACAGCTATTATTTCTACTCCCACTACTGCTACTTCACAAGTTTGATGCCAAATTACTTTGCTTTTGATAGTTTTTTTTCTTCTTAAAAATGGTTGGCGGATATTTATTTTCTTCGGATACATCTATACACTGACCATTATCAGATATTTTACAACACCATTTACAATTCAGTAGGTGGCTACTCCAACTGCTGGCAATCTCAGGTAGGTGGAGTAGGTTCTTATTATTCATCCATAGTGAAGAGAATATGAATGTGATAATATACCTTGACAGCCCAATATTCCATAGATTCCTTTTCTGTTCACCACAACGGAATGAACCACTAACTCATCTAGTATATGTTTTACATAGCGGATGCCCATCCAGCCACAACCTGTCAATGGGAAACATCCACACACACTCATTCACATTCATACACCATGGACAATTGGTTTTAACCAATTCACTTATACTCCGTGTCTTTGGACTTGTGGGGGAAACAGGAGCACCCGGAGTAAACCCATGCGATCGCAGGGTAAACATGCAGACTCCACACAGAATTCTCAACTTCGAAACAGTGACCTTCTTGCTGTGAGACGACTGTGCTACCCTCTGCGCCACCGTGACATCCCAACTTGTTGAACATGGAAAGTAATTGTTTGATGGCACATTGACGTTTTCTACGCAAATGTTTACTAAACCCTTTCTCCAAACCCAATTTCAGGAGTTCGCTTACATAAAGTAAGCCCAGAAAACGCAAGAGTATGTGGCGTGATTAAGATAACTGTACTGGGCGAGCTGTCCACGGGAGCAAAAAATTAAAAAGAAACCGGAGTACTGTCCCTTTAAATTCTGCTAACATCTCAAACTGTGAGGCAGCAATAAAAGATTAGTGAAAAGTGTTACCCTCAAGTTAAATTTAAAGGCCTCTTCTGAACAAAAGTGATGCTTCTCATTGAAATAAAGGGAACGAAGAAGAGAAGCAGAAACCGAGCGAGTCGTGTGGTCAGTAGCATCTAGCGGTTTTGATAGAACCCAATGCACTTTGGAAGACTTTGTTACGCTTTTCATTGTCGAATTGGAAGTGGAGTGGTTGCGGTTTTATATCTTGAGTGGGCAGAAGGATTGAAAACACCTGTAGATTGTTCGATAATTATCTGATCACTCCTTCCGAATTTGCGTTCACGGAATTCACACAAAGTCTATTTTGGTGTGATTGTTTTGTCTTTGTAAAGAAATTCACTAGCATGTGTTGAACCATATATGTATATGGTTGTATATGTATGTATATGGAACCATAGTACGAGCATACTCAATGCACTAGTAGGTAGTGTCGGTCCCAACCACCTCATTTGAATGGTTTGATTATTTTTTACTGTATTTCTTTCAAATTTATTGGACCACTTTTTACTTTTTTCCTGAAGAAATGTGGTTGATATCAACATCTTAATCAGATAACAAACCAATGTAGTGAACCTTTTGTTGCAACATTCCTTTAAAGTTTAGATTTCTTCAATGTTGTTCTGCTTTGCTACATGCCAAAAACTACAAATAATGAAGAAAAGAAAATTGCTTGGGAAGTTAATGCAAGCCTGGTTTGCAGGGGAAGTGTTTACCCTCATGGCCCGGGAAAAGTGTACTGTGTATATTTATGTCTAGTAAGTAGTCTGAAGTTGTTTAAGGGTAGAACAATGTTCATTCAATGTTTATTCAGTTCAAAGTACTGGATGAAGGATGACAAGTGAGATTTTTACTTACAAAAACTCCCCATTACAACTCAATATCGTTGCAATTACATAGAAACTAGGAAAAATGTACATATAAATAGATATTTGAATATTGTTTCCTAGCCACACATAAACTCCTAAACATGCATGCCAAGCAGCAAGTGGACAAATGGATCGATACTGGACACAGAGATCATGAGAGTCAGCCTTCACAAGCCCACTACAAACGCTAATATCAGATCAAACATGAACACACTGCCTCAGGACATCAGATTTGCAACAAACACATACTCACAGAATCCCAAAAATCAATCTTCCACTGCTGATGCTGTCTTTGAGAAGCCTTCTCAGCATTGATCAGAAACTCTCACTCAAGATGCTGTATAGATTAATAATAAAACACACACACTCTCTCAACCACACACATGTATTTTTGTATAAAATATAATGTGAAAATCAGCTAATTTGTTCTATAAATTGTTACAAATAGTCAAGCAGGACTTATGACCTCTGATTCTATGAGCGTCATTACCTTGGGTAGTGTTTATTTGTCTTTATCACACCAGCATTGTGCTACATGCTAAATTTATTAATTATTTAATTAATTGTATAGTTTTGACATCCCCCATGAACTGCTAAGACTTTATGGTCACCCCCAAGCAACTTTGTTTGTTCTTGTTTGTTCTTACAGACATGAAGTTTACAGGAGAATGCAGTAAAGAGGGAGCATTTGTGATTAATGGATCTGTGTTATTATTGGGGGTAAACAGAGGAGCTTGGGAATCGCAGACCTACTGTAAATATTAAGAAAAAAAATGTGAACAGGAAACTATCTGTGGGAATGTGAACCGATTCTCTTTCTGTTCCTTTCTTTCTCTGTCCCTCCTTGTTCTTGTTTATGTCAGTCATCTTTTAATGTATATCTCCAATTGATTATGGTGCTGATGTTAATAAACATAATCAACAGCAATACCTCAATCAAGGTTCCATGTCAAGAATGTTTGCATCACAGGAACTCCAGACTGTAACAACATCCACACACAGACCTGATTACAAGCTAAATCCATCAAAGGCTCCCTTTTTTTTTTTGATTTAACACCAGTTTGCACACATGGATGTCTAGCAAATCCCTCTGAGCCCAAGTTGCATCATTCACTCTCAAGCAATTTCACTTTTTAGGTAAAAGATGAACAAAAACCTGTTGGAGTATTGCTACACAATATTTAGTCTCTGTACAAAGTCATTCATTTTTTGGATTGTGGTTGGTTAACAGTGATTAAACACAAGTCTGTACAATATAGCGACAAAGAAGGATTCTTTGATGATTTGGGTATGCAGATGGTGGCCATGGTTTTGCTGTTGGCTTGCTTGAGTAATAAAGATGCTAAGAGGTGTTTAGGTGGTAGATGGTTTTAGGCAATTTAAGGATTTTTAGAGCTTTGCTAAAAGGTAATTTTTTTGCATGTTTTCTACCGAGTTGAAACAACTGAAACACTTACTAGGGAGAAAATATCACAGAGTTGTCAGAAGTGTTAATGAAGATGTGAGTTGCCCTTCACAGTCACCAGATATGATTATATGTGGCTTTTGGATGTCCTAAAAAGGTTTTATTCTAGCAACTTTGGGTTGTATACTGAATACTATTGTAAGAAGTACTGGTTGCATTTCACCTGAATATAGTGAAGGACCTGTATCTGTCATTCCACAAAAAGAACATTAGAACATACCAACCATGAATGAAGGCTTCATTTTATCCCTATTGATTTAAACCAAGTTTTGAATGTATACCCCATTCACACACACACAAAACGACTCAAAATTGCTTATTTTAGTCAAACATAAAAAAAGATTTATGAAATAGTATAATTATAATTATTGACTCTAATGGAGACTTAATCAAACTGTCATTGAAATAATATCTGAAAGAGTCTATAAAAACATTGTTGAAAAAATACTGATCACTCTAAAAAAAAACTGTAATGAAACTGGCAGAATCAAGGAATGGAAGGAGAGATTTGAAATATGAACCAGAATCTGAACTAGAGCCAGCAGGTGTTTGGCATATAGTGGCAACTATTCAATCAGCAGACTATCCCATAATTCGAAGAACGTTTCTAAATACAAAAGACCAAAATCACGAAAACGAGGTGACTCTGTGAAATTAACAGGCCATTTGTCCTGTACTTTTATTTAATTTTAATAGTATAGAATGGCTTTCAAAACCTGCTTCATAATGACTACATAAGGATAAAATAAGATGGAGAGAAAAGTTAGCTAGTATGTACACATTTCAAGAAAAAAGTTTTTTTTTGGTCAAACAACTCATGATTTTTTTTAAAGGATCCAATGCACTGTTGGTTGTACACTAGGCTTCAGGTGTTTTAAGTTTCACCTTCCAAACACTATGTGCATATTATTCATACAGATATTAATGAATGTCTTGTTCCTCATCTTCCTTACTCTCTATCTCTGTTTTTCTTCTGTCTTGTACTAGTTGCAACTGTTTGCTTAAAAGAATATTTAATTTAAGGTCTAAGTTCATCTCAATTAGGAATGCAGTAGTTGACATTTTAACCGTGCGTGCATGTGTGTGTTTGGTTTTTGCATCAGCATGACCTCGGTCTCGGTTAAATCTTCTCTCTGATTCTTGGCCAGTTATTTCCTCTACTCCTCCAACAAATTGTTTTCGACCACAGATTTTTGAGTTTTGTATAAATGCATGGATTGAAGTGTTCAGTCATAACATCTATTGTAAGGTTTTTGCCTTTTTAAGCCTTGAAGAAGTTTATTTTATTTTTGTATTAAAAAAGTCTGTTTTAAATTCATAACTTGTGAACTGTAAATGTATTATGGTGGAACACTACACATCCCAACTTCTCCATGTGGAAAAATGTCAATTGATATTTGTTGTATTTCTTTATATTGTATTGTATTCTATTGTATTAAAGACAATCTTTCATCGTTTTTTTTTTATTTTTATTTGGTTTTAAATTAAATGATATTTGCAGTGAAGGTCTCTAATCGATTCATCCCAAAAACATGACGCATCAGCACTGAATTCATAACTCTTTATAATAAGGTTTTCATTTCTCAGATATGTATTTTTTGTGTGCATAAGTGTTTTATTTTTTTATTTTATAGTCATTTATGGGAAACAGAAAGGTGCTCACCAAAACTAAAATTAAACCATTCCCTTTCAATTTTATTTCCTGTCTTTATATTCAATTATTTCATTCATTTATTTTTTTTTTATTTTTTAGTTTGATGCATTGTATTTTTGTCAATAGCTTTCATCAGAATCTGTACAAAGAATGTTATGATATCGTTCCAATGCAGCCCATGAGAGATATTCTCCACAGTCATCAGGTAACCCATTTTTGATGATTCTGATGTCTTCTATTATATGGTGCTGCACAAGGTTGAGAAGTGTTTTGAAGTCAAGAAAGTTGCAGAGAAAAAAAAACCTTGTGCAGTAAATATGATCAAACCACCTTCATTTCCATGAGAATAAAGAAAATGAGGAGTGTGTGTCTGGAAAAAGAATCTAGTTTTTGTATCTGCTCTTGGAAGGGAGCATTCAATGGCATTTGAGCTCCATAATCGCAGCAATTTCCCAAAGATCTTTAACTTCCGGCTCATAGAATCAGATCCAGATGGACTCTGGTCCAAACACACCATCACTGTCCAAGTGCTTAACCATGCAAATCAAAGACTCTTTAAAGACAACCGTGCTGGGCTTCTAAACACTTTTTATTTAAATGAGCTGTGGTTTTGGCAGCGTGTGAATGGCTAAGTTGTAGAAAACAAAAAAAAGGATTTAAATCTTAAAAGATAGTTTACCCCAAATGAAAACTTACTTCTCATTTGTTTCAAAAACGGTTTGTTGGTTTCTTTTCACCCATTGACTTCATTTTTCTGTTCTCTTGCTTGTTGGACTGGTTTAAGAGAGTGCAGAAAAACAACATAAATTGCAAAAAAATTGTATTATTGCATTCCTTAGGGCGATTTTTAAGAGAAAATAATTTGCCTGAAGCATTGCCTGAGAAAATGTAGTCAAATTTCAAGATAAATCACACAATCTTAGGGGTTTAAAAAGAAATGTGCCCCCTAGGTGTGTAAATCCCATTTAAATGACCAAAAGTGACCATGTGTTTCATCAACCCCCCACCTCAAGCCCATGGGGCTTCGACAGAGTGCATATAGTAAGCTCATCATATCTGCTGTGTAGAAGCATCAAGGTTGTCTTAAAAACTTACAAAATAGTAAATTATCTTGTAACTGACAGTCATTAATACAAAAAAAAAAGATCAATTTCCTCATGTTTAAATAAAAACAAAAAGAGAGGAGCGGTCAAGTTTAGTTGTTCTTTACTCATTAGTGAATAAAATATTTTACAGAATTCTGCATTTTATCTAAATGATCTAACATTGATCTAACATTGAGAGATCTACAAAAAACTGTCTCTCCCTCGTAATCTGAACTGAATAAATTTTGATCATTCTTGTGAGGCAGAGTCTATGTTCTGTCTCATACCAGCACTGTCCAGTACTGCGGAACATAACAAATAAGAGACCGTCTTAAATTGTTTATCTGCAAACAGACAGTTGTTTAAATAATATGATTTTTAGGGTTGTCCACTTTTTTTCTTGTAATTTTAATTATTTGGGCGTGGCTTTAACTACGAAAGACACTGTTATAGACCTGCCAATGATTAACGTTTGTCTGTAGATGACCACTTGCTATGCTCCAAATTATGCTCCAAATTATTATGCTATTTTTATTTACTGTTAAAAAATGACTTTATGTATTTAAACTTAAAATTAAAAGTATGATCGGATTCTTCATTCTCAAATGTATGTCCAAACACCAAGCAAACAGAATCCTATGTTCCCAATCATTTTTGTTAACTGAGTGTGCAAATACAACATTTTACTCTTTATGCAATATTAGATGCTTAATTTCTCTTGTCTCAGAGCAGAAATGGTGTGTTTCCACCTGCAGAATTAGTGTGCAGTGTATCTTCATTGAAATTACACCAGAGTCACATTCTCTAAAGCTACATAATCTAACTCTGATATTAACTGTCTCCACAGAATTAAAAAACCTTCCTCTGTCTCACACGCACATAGAAATTTTCATTTTAATAACACTACTGAGAGATTTTAATAATGTGTGCGAATGGTGCTTCAATAATTGATCTAACAGGTAGTGAAGTCCATTAAAACTCAGAACAGCCTCTGTTAAAATGTCTCAATTTATTAAAAGGGTTTCTGTTCACAAATGAACAAATTAAGATTATAATATAATAATTTCCTGGTCAGGCAACTGGAAAATTATGATGTGTGGAACTATACATCATGCATTAACATGTTTTATTGTTCATTGTTAATGCCAAAAAAATAATCAGTTAAAAATGTCAATCGCTGTCAACATGATTATTTTTGACATTCAGGGGTGTCCAATGCCGGTCCTGGAGAGCCACTGTCCTGCACATTTTAGTTGCAACCCTGCTGTAGTATGCATACTACTCTACTTCAGCCAATCAGAGGACCATAATTAGTGCCACAGGTGTGTTTCATGATGGTTGAACCAAAAATGTGCAGGGCTCCGGCTCTCCAGGACCGACGTTGGACACCCCTGCACTACATGTTTGAAAATTTGTTGTCCATCAGATCAATATTAAATCACAATTAATAATTGAATTAAATCTTGTTGGAGTACAAGGGGATCAAAGAAATGAGTCAGTCCATGGGATTTCATTGGTTATCGGGAATAAAAGGTTAATCATTCATTCCCTATTACACTTTCTTGGCCAATTACCCCAAAATGAATTGTGTATTTGATTTTACATAGCCATTTGTACACCTTAGTCCCTGTGTGAGTGAAGTCTGTGTGTATTTTTATGTGTTTTTGGTTTGTCTAATATCATGATTTACATCCAGGGACCCGTTTCATGCACAAACAAATACAGCACCAAAAAAGTATAACCATTTTTCAAAGCTTCTGATTGAACAACACAATTTTACTTTTAGTTTTAAAATTGTTCAACTCTTGACATGCTCGTGACCTTTAATTGATCTTTTTGAAGTTGTGCTTGTATAGATTAAATAATGAATTTATTGTTTAAGAAAACCAACGCCTGTGTGTAAAAATACCACTGCACGTGTAGACATGGCCTCAGAGTGTCCTGGTTAATTCCTCCCTCAAGCGTGTGTGTGATTGTGTCTGTCTCTGTATGAATGAGTGACGGACACAGAGTGACATAGACAGACATGCACACATGCATGCACACCTTTGTTAGGGCTCATCAATGACACTCTAATGAGTCTCTCTCACCAGGTGACGAATGTGTGTTTGTTTTCCTGACACCTACCTGCCTCGCTCTCGACCTGTCAAGACAGACAGATTTAATTAACATAATGATCAAAGTGCCGTGAGGAAGTTTGGCTCCAAAGTAGAACCCCCTGCCACTACACACAGGCTAATTATTAGCATTAAGCTTACACAACAATAGCATTTCATTCAAAGAGGTTTAGTTTGTTATAACAGCTTGATGCCTGGGGCAATATTGCAGTAAAACCAGACATGTCATGTCAAATTTGATTTGTTAGTTTTTTCCATTATGTGTGATTCAGATATAGTTTTCTTTTTAAAGCAGCGTTGACTGTCATGGACTGGTTCAGGATCATTTCACAACATTCAAATCACTGAAGGATATTAATAACTTAAGATTAAATAGTTAAACTAAATGTTGGTAATGGTGACAAAACCAAACTTCTCTGATTGAGATGAAAATAGGGAGAGTTGTTTGCATCTGAACGTTTCAGATTTACATGGTTTATTGATGCCACAGGTGCGTGATTGCAATGTAAGGCAAGGTTTACCTCAGCATCCGAGCAGCGGATATGAAAGAAGACACCTGAGGAGCTTTCAGAGATAAACAAGCTGGCTGATCTGTGTTTATAACTCTCTCAAGAGCTGATGCAACAGTGAAGATATGTTTGATACTCAAATGTCTCTAGCTGGTTTTAAACTGAAGGTAAAAACTGTTGCCTCCTGCTGTTTTTCTATTAGATTCATTCTCCAGAAAAATCTTAATGGGACATAAAACCATACAAGAAGTTAGTATACTTTAATCACTTTGAACTGGGAGAGTATGATGATAGAGTTACAGTGTTTTGGGGCATATGATCCACTTAAAATAATCTAAATAAAAATATTTCTTTATGTAGAAATTATCATGCTTTCTTACAGAGAAATCTAAAATGAATAGCATACTGCAAATGCCATGGATAAATGTAATTTAAAGTAAATTCTTTTTCCAATTTTTCTTTAAGATGTGTTCAGATGAAACATTCAATGGACAAAATAATTTGTCTACTCACTTTTTCCATAACTGAACTCAAGGAAGCTCCTGGTTTGGCATCGGTGACAATTTCCACAAAATCGATGCCGCTACCCCACGCTCTGCGCCCCATACAGTAAGCATTTACTTTATGTTTCAATATACATTGTTTTCCTTTTCAAATAATTCTTAGGACATGTGACTGGAAAGATCCCATTTTCTAACAGAGATTTTCAAATCACAGTTTTTGTAAAAGTCTTAAAATATGTTTTTTAAAATAAGAGCTATTAAATAATTTTTCAGCCAAGTTTTTTTATGCTGTGTTGGGGAAGTGAATGATTAATTTAACTTTACACTGCTGCTGTATTCAAACTCATCAGTAATCAGCACCAACACATCAGCAACAAAGATTAAATATCCCTGAACTTGGTCTTGGCCTTTTTGGAATGCTTATTGTGAAAGGGTCACACCTTCGTTCAGGCCTGGCGAGTTTGTTTCGACACACACCATTGTAACAAACTCCTGCTTTGTTATGTGATTAATTACACACAGCAACATTTCTGACCGGATGAACAATTAGCCAGAGCTGTCAGGTGCTCTGTCATTCTGAGATGGCAAAATAATTGAATAGCTCTTATAACAGAGAGAGAGAGAGAGAGAGAGAGAGGAGAGGAGAGAGGGGATAGAGAGAGAGAGAGAGAGAGAGAGAGAGAGAGAGAGAGAGTTTGAGAGAGAGAGAGAGTTTGAGAGAGAGGGAGAGAGAGAGAGAGAGGGAGAGAGAGGGAGAGGGGGGGGGAGAGGGAGAGATGGATGGATTGATGGATTTCAGGTTTATCAACATTTGTTCTAGTTGTAAAATATGTTTATTTTGTTTACACCATGCCATAAATGATTTTGAGAATTTTTTCATTTCTTAACTTCATTCTGAGATCTCTGTGGATCTATCTGATAAAGGTTTTGCCAGATAAAATAATTTATCTCTTAAATTAAGATGTAGTGTGAGTTCTTGGACATTCCTCACAACTTTTTTACTTTTTATTTTAAAAAAGTAAGTGACTCAGCAGTGAATTGTGACCAATGTGTGCATACATTCTAGTTAGTCAATGTAGACATAAACGTAGGCATAAACATGTTTACTGTTTAGTTAAAAACTATTTCAAATAATAAACCAAAATTAAACAAAATCTAATTTAGTATGTAAATAAATAGTTTAGAAATCTCTTTTGTGACAAGCCTTTTAACTTTTCAGAGGGTGTTGTGGGTAATGTAGTTGGGTAAAGTAATTTGTTTTGAATGCTGGTGAATTTATTAACAAATGATAAGAACGGATGAGTTGCAAATAATATGAAGAGCTGACCTTTTCTTTCTCACCTCTCTCTCTGTCTCTCTCACACACACTCACGAACGCATATGCACACATGCAGACAGAAAGACAGTTTAAACCTCTGGGTGCAGAAGCTGTTAGCTCTTCCTGATGATAGTAGGCAAACATTAACATAATAATTAGTGTCTTGTAATTGTTTCATTAAAACCAGTTGTTCCATTTCTCCTCCTGTTTTCCCAGAAGACGAGCAGAACTTGGACGGCAGCCAGAGGGAGGGCGGCCATGTTGTCACATGCACACAAATACTCCTCATCCACGACCGACACACACATCTGCTTTATTTTCTGCCTCTTTCCGGAAAGAGATTTGACATGAAGCTGCTAGGAAATTAAGACGATTATGACCCTTCGCTGCTCTTATTGGGGAAATGCACAAATTTGCTGTGTGGATTATGGTCTTTCATTTTAAAAGATGTCACAAATAAATACACTTTAATTTTGATTTTTTTTATGTAAATAAATTGGCTTGGATGCAAATTAGGATGCATAATCAGTTCTGTGTCAAGTCAAGCCCTGCCCAATTATTCAAAAGACATCTCTTTTTGAGAGGTCAATCAACCAATTACAATGTAGCTTTTGTTTGTGTTTGTGAGGTTTAATAATGTTGTGAAGCTGAAACCTTTTAAATATTGCTACAAAACTCGTTCTGTCATTACTTCATTGATTGATTGATTGATAAATTTTTTTGTTTGATCATTTGTTCATATTAGAAAATATTGATCAAACATTCAAGCATAAGTTTCGGTGAGGTTTGTTGTATTTTTGGGAGGTTTGCATTAGTTTGTTAGTAACCACATGCACTTTCTTAAAAAGTATGGGTATCATGGGTTTTCTTTTATCTTCCTCTACTTTTTTAAGTTCAGACACTTGCAATTTCCAACAATTTTAATCACAGCATATCAAATGAAGACGGATCTTAAACACTTCTCAGATGATATACACAACCTTTCTCTGAGTTAACTTGTGGTTGCATGAACTCACTCCAGCTCCTAAAGATTGATTCCCTTGCGGTGAAACATACCCACACCCTCGCAGTCATGTCATCGATGTTTCATAGTGCTCATTGAATTCTGAAAGGAGGACAATTTTGGCGACAGTGCGACATCTCGAGGTTAGTAAACACAAATACTCAAATGAACATGTGAAATATGGATGCATTGGTTTGTTTGTTTGTTTTTGTGTATTTGTTGATGCATATTTGCTGCCTGGTGTCCTATAAACCTCCCAAAAGAGCGATTGAAACTTGTGCATCGCAATTAACTCTCTAAGCCGGAGCTATAAATCAAGACGATAGCTGGAAATGGCGAATCTGTTTCCATATCACACATATACACGTTCCTCCATCTGTAAGAGTCTGTGAGTAAACTCTGCGGGAGACAGAGAGACGTCTTTTGGAAAATTATTTTTCATTCTTCATCCCAGACTCTGCTGACAAATAGACTCAATTTTCTCTTCATGTTTATGAAGCGAGAGAGAGAGAGAGAGAGATGATGAGATAGAGAGAGAGAGAAAAGAGAGAGAGAGAGGAGACTTCTTTCAAAAACTATAATTTTGGTGGTAAATACAAAATTATAATCTCACACTGATGAGTTGTAGTGATGCATTTAACTGATGGAAACTAATGCTTTAGTATTCAGTATGAGAGTTACAATAACTTAATTTGATTGTATAACAAAAGAGATTTTATTTACACTTGTAAAATGTCTAAACAAATTCAATCAAGCTTTATGTGCAATAACATGGAAAACATCTAACACACAAACAAATCTTTGCAGCAACTGTTATTTAGATCTATAAATGAAACATTTCAATGAAGGATGCTTTTTCCTTCCTCAAAAGCCTTTAGAGAAAATTGATTTGCTCACTAAAATCTGAGTCCAACTTTAAGAGTTTGAAAAGAGTTTGAAACAAGTTCAACTGGTGTCTATATATTTATTCATTGTTAATAAATAAATAAATAAAAGGTCAATAATAGCCAAGAGAAGTGTTGTTGAAGTCTTTTACTGTACATTTAAAGTAGTCTACATGTACATGCTGAGAATTTATAGAGAAAATCATGATGAACAAATAACAATCTACTAGAACTAGAATTTAAAAACTAAATTCCACAACTATCACACAACTATCAGCCTGTGCCAAACCAACCAGATGTTAGACTAATGTTTTCATTTAAGTTCTGGAATGTTTTGCATTAAAACTTGCCTTTTTCACATGGCAAGTTTAGCTCTGGAATGGGTTTGCATTAAAACTTGCCTTTTCACTGAGTTATCTCTGTAGTCATGGAGACTATTATCACGACTGCAGTCATAATCCTACATGACCATTTTCAAATCATAGAACACATTCAAAATATTCATCATTTGAACAAATATTTTTGTTTCACCGGCCAGAAAGAAAAAAATTACCTTCGTGTCTGCAAAATGTTAAGATGTTTGGCCTCACATACACAGACTGTGATATTAGGAAAAACTTGAAATGTCTCATGTGTTGTGCATGCATGTGATGCAGGGCAAGCTTTTTAACGTTATTATGGTTACTACAAGTGCCCTTGTCATGATGTAATAAGGGAAATGGTCAATGCTGTCCCATACACTAGTCTGTGCTGCTAGACGTAACGCCACGAAAAAAACTAAATTAACACCTTTTTTTAAAAGTGTTAATTATGACAAACTTGTTTTTTTTGTGTAAATGTCAGGTTATAAGATATGCGTGTGCCCATTAATAGACTGAGAACTTTATTTACTTAATTAGCTAGTTACTTGTATCTTGTTCGTATACTAGTATCTTGTTTTATGTACACTTCTACAGTCTTAAACTGGAATTTTGCTTTTAAACTAAATCTGAATCAGAATTCTTTAAGCTTCTTTGTGTTTTTAATTAGGATATTGTCAATACCTTTTTTTGGACCTCAGATCTATATATGCTCTTAAGCCATCCTTGAGTTGATTCAAATCACACTTAATTTAAATCATTATTTTGGTTATTAAGGTAACACCTTTATCGGTGAATCAAAACCTCCTGCTATCTTTGTTTGTTTATTTGTTCTACTTGTTTAGTACTATCCCTCTCTGATTAGTGGTGAGTCTGATTTTGTGTGTATGAGCACAGAGCAGCAAACATCTTCAAAAGAACCGACCTCATTTGCATATTCATGACGTTTTTCCCGCATTTGTCTGCATATGCAAGTTATTTCTCATCCTTACTTGCTCGCAGACATGCTTCAGATAAAAATAATGCTGTTTGTGTGTGTGCCCTCTCTGTGCTAATACACCTATTATAGCAACCGAAGCAGAGACCTAGTGACCAAACATGAGTCGCATGCTCGGTGGGCTTAAATTTGTCGAATAATGTCCTCGTCTCCAAGAAAGTCAATTGTGGCAGAACTATCAGTTTTAAATACTCTCACCCCTGGCCTATTTAGGGATGTCGGAGGGGGCAAAAGTGAGGCTCACATATTCAAAACTTCACAGTTGTGAATTTAAAATGTACCAAAAAATTTCTTTAAATATTGTTGCCAGTTCACTGAAGAATGAGAAATTGAAAACATTTGGTACCTGCTTACTGGCTGGGATAGTATAAACCTTTGGAGGCAACTGGTGAAAATGTCTCATGCTAACAGTTATTACCAGAATTGCTTCAGTCTGCCTTCCAAGAGAGAAACAGAAACTTGAGCATATTAGATCTGTATTTTATCACACTTATTCATCTGATTAGTAGGTGTATCAACTACAAAGTCTTGCCATTTGTTTATACAATTTATTGTGGAACCAGGCATTAGAGTGCCCTTCTGAATTGCTCCAGCGCCCTTGACACTCTAAATCTTTTCAAGTGAGTGACGGGGAGTAAAACAGGGGGTGATAATGGTTTCTAGGTGATTATGGGCAGCCTTCTTGCCCATAAAAGATCAAATCTTTAAATTGTACATTTATTTTATTTTATTGTGTACAGCATATTATATTGTACCTGTGCACTAAATAATTTGAGAAATAAAAAAGTTGAATTGTATATTGTATTTGGGGTATTCTGTTAATGTCCAGACTTTGATTTGATTTAATTTACCACATTAAAGACATTGCTTATATTTTTTATTTTTAACTGTTCACAAACTAGAAATATGTACTTCTGTGCGTGAATGAGTTAAAAGCATGTGTTTCTGTAGGTCTGTCAGTGTTTGTATGTGTGGACCGCATCTGCCTCTCTTCAGGGATTCTAATCTGCCCCAGTTTTGCTGTGTTCCATCTGATGGGCTCTCACACAACAAATTTGGCTTCTGGCTCTTGTGCCAATGACAAACTCTGGCCAACACACTCATAGGCCACTGAGTGCTAACGAGGAAGGACATTTTAATTAGTCCCTGACTTAGAAAGAATAATGTCATCTACCTTGGTAAACTATTTTTCTCCTTAAAGTCATCAATTCCTTCACATGAGGTTTTGATGTTTTATTTTGGGGAGTAAAACAGCTATTTGAATTAAAACAAATGATTAGCGTAGGACATTTCCACTTCTTTATAAAAGTGTTCAATACTCAGTAATCAATGCTCCTTAAAGACAGCGACAACATATTCATCAAGCATTATGATAATTAGGTAGTATGAGATTAATTTAAAAAAGGCTAAAACCACAAGAAATTAATTATATAATGTAATTCTCCAACATGCTTCATTTATTTAATCATGATCACACCTGAAGATACTACTCTGTGACAAATTTACAGTGCGGTGCTCCTATTTAACTGGTATTGTATTAGATTTTCTTTTTAAATTGTATTGTTAATGAACATGGATAAAGGAGGGTTCAACTTGAGCTTTGCACATAAAGGACACTGTTGCTTTTTTTCTGTAAGATTAAATTGTGTTCAGATTTGGAGAAACCTAAAAATACAGAAGGCTAAAAAAAGCCAATGGCTCGTTAATATGGTTAAAGAAACATCAGAAAGAATATGTAATCTAGAATACAAAAAGAATGCGTAATTGAGAATGCACAGACCCAAGCGGCCAAATTATTTATGCCTAATGAAACAGGGACTGCATACTCCTTGCAATTAAAAGTATGTTTTTATTTTATACCTGTCCCAGGCTTTGCTTTCTGTAGCGATATATACATAAAAGATCATTCCCGTTCATGCAAGCAGGTCTGGGCAGTGCATTAGCAATACTAAACAAGCAGACTGTCTGGGGAAAACATGATCTGCTTGTAATTAAAGGGGGTGGCTTACTAAATAGCTTCTGGCTCACCGTGTCAAATACAAACTTTACAGTAGTTATTTACAATACTTTATGAAACAGTTATTTAAACAGATTATAAAAATAAAATAGGTAAAGTCAAATATTCACATAAATGTGTGGGCTGATTTTCCACTTCAATCAAAGTTCTGTATAAATTCGTTGGATTTATTATTTCCTTTTTAATGATGGGCCATTTAGTTGTAAAGGTCCACTTTCCGCTGTACTTGGTTATAGTGTTATAGGAAACTGAATAAGCTTAATTTAGAGTGATTGGTATTGCATGACTTACAAACCTCTCTCCATTTGTAAATGTTCAAACATCAATGTGGATTGTATTTGCAGGTTACCTTAAATGCATTGAATCTTATTTTCGCTAAGATATCTCTATAATCATCAGGTTAACAGAGAATCTTCAGGAAATGTCCAGTAATTGCATAAATGACTCTGTTTGTTTGATGATTATCTAAAGCCTTTGTTTGTGTTTATTATAATGAGTCTAAAAAGATTAATTTAGGCTGCGGAACTTTTTTATGAGTAAGAGGAAATAAACAGACCCAGCACAGGAGTTGTCTGAATAGCACATATTAAACTAAACAGAATGAAAAATACAGAAAAAATTGTGTTATTTCAGGAATAATTGAATGAGCAGCTAATATAATATTAGTATATCAAGAAAAAGAAAAAAGAAGAAGAAACTTTTCATACTCGCTCTTGGGAAAGGACAGTTGTATTCTCTTATGTTCAACCAAAAACTTCTCAGGAAAATTAGGAATTAACGATGATAATTTTTTGGCCAAACAATCCCTTTAATGGGTTGGTTTATGCAATGTCTGAGGGTCAGTTCGGGAGAGTTTTCAGAACACAACACACACAACAACAGTTGAAACAGACTAATTATAAAGAGTTTTTAAATGCAAAAACATAAACAAATTATAAATAGAGTTGCAATGAACAAGAAGAGTTCATTGCTCTGTTGTGACCTGGTGGACGAGGCTTTGATCGCCAGAAAAAACAACTGTTTGTTTGAAAGAAATAAACCTGCTCGTGGCTCACTTGACTTTAATTATAGAGGATAGATAGCATCCCAATTAGTCGCTCCCCTTCTTCCTCCTCATCCTTAGCAACAGATTATTTAGCTGCGCTATTAATTAAAGTGGCTACATTGGGAATAGGTTGATTTTCAGGGGTGTTTTGAGAGGAACGCTGGCCTAATTTGGCTTCTGTTGATAAAAGCCATGGAAAAATGAAACCGTAATCACCTGATAGAAAGGAGGCTTCCTTTGAGCCCTTGTTTGATTTTTTTATCCGTTCGCATACTTTCCTTTCTTTTTTTCTAATCTGTTGTTTGGTTAAAGTGGGTCACAGTTTTTCTGAGCTAACTTTGTGTTTTCTTTCCTTGGTTAAATGTTCTTGCTTGCTGACTCTCCCACGTGTCTTCAGCTCATTAAAAATGTTTAACAACATTTTAATTGAAGAATTAATTACCTTCTGCTTGGCAAAGTCTTGCTAAACTACAACTGGGGAGTCTTCACAGAAAACAAGAGATAGTGAAATCATTCACCTTTACAAATGACATCACCAGCAGCCAGAGCCAATCAGATGCTATTTAGATTAGGTTAGGGTAAGACGATTAAAAGAATAACACGTATCAGATATCGAAGGAAGTATTTGTAGAATAATATTAATGCAAAGATAGTCTAGGTCCTGAAGGATTTTTTTTAGCACTTAATCCCTAGGCAGAATTGTAAAATAATTCTCTCTGGCTCTTGTAAGAGCCGATTACTATCCAAATAATTTCGATGTACTTTCTTCAGGCAGTTGCAACTTTCAAGTTTTATTTTCAGCTAAATTTACATAAGAAAACTACTAATAAATCTATCCATTCTTTCAATTTATTATATATTTAAGTATCTTTGTCTCTTAATACTGATCGCAATGGGGACATATATTTTCACTACTATACTTTAAAAGGACAACTGAGATCGGGCCCGTGAATGTTTTATCTATGGGCGCATGTTGCTATTTTGCACGCACCAACACTACATTATTCCACAATGCAACAGTATCTCACAAATTTTAATGATACAACTGATCACATCTTTTTTATTTTCTCATTTTACTATTTGAAAGCAGTATTGTGTAAGAGCATTGATCAGCACATTAATTTCAGTTTACAATGCATTCAACTTAGTTTATGAATTTTTCTTGATGTTAAGGAACATATTTTGTTTTTAAAGTATGTTATCTTTTTTGCTATTTGCATGTTACAAGAGTTTGCAATTACAGACAGAGCAAAGAGAAAGTATTGCTTTATTCATTTAATCATCAAAAAATATACATAATAATATTAGGTTTTGGTTCAATATGCTATGTGCAGTCAGTTTAAATAAAAAATTAATCAGGCCAACCTTTGGCTTGTAGCAAATTTGTGTTTTTGGTCCTCTGTGATTTATGACTTTGACAACAGATGCAGTCGCCTCAGGAGAAATGTCTTTTAACTGCTGAACTTGTCATGATTTTTAAAATAAATTTTCTGTTACAATCTGCAGCCTTCTGCGTGGATATTCACTGTGAAAGTCGCTTTGGCCACAACCTTGTACCTGTACTTTTTGCACCTGAGGAATAAAACATATGAAATCGGTGATCCAGACAAAAAGAGATGTCTGTGCACAGAACAACAAAATCACACAAACAACAATTAATGTCATCATGTGATCATTTCAAGTGAGTTATTTCATTGTTCAAGTGAGAGTTTCATTACTATTACATTTAGAGCAATTAAAAGGGCAAGGTTGAATATAAAACCATGAGTTTGACCTAAATCTGAATACCAATGAATGAGAGAGTTTTTGTCATTTTTCTGCAAAGGGAAATGCAAAGTTTTTGACCTATAGATGGATTGGAAATGATAAAGCTGGCAGTTTCCCTTTTTTAGTCCTTCATCCCAGGCCCTGTTCAATGAAAATAAAATCAATAATAATTTAAAAAAGGTTACATTGCTATTTGATTGAGTTGTATTATGATTTGTGCATTTTTGCAAACACGTCTTAATTGCTTTTACACACTCTACATCTGTCTACACACACATTTCAGAGTATTCATGTGTGTATATACCAGTCAATGTCCACTTTCTTGTTTGCATGCTTGCACCTGTTTGTGTGGCCTTGTCTGCTTGTGTGTCTAATTGTGAGTGCAATTGTGTTTGAATATGTGCTCCTGTCAGGCCAGGAGCAGTTAACCATCCTCCTCTGCTCTTTGTCTGAATCACTTTCGTTTCTCTGGCACGTTTGATTAGTTAATCGGCCTCTGTCCTCAGGTTGTGCATGTGTGCCTGTGCATGTGTGTCTGTGAGGCCGAGCTGTTCTCTTGGACCGGAGCTTGAGCAGCTGTGTTTACTGGCATGCGTTTAGCAGAATCTATTATTCATATTGAACACTATTAGAGGAAAGATCTCCTGCCACCTGTCTCACACACATTGAGAGAGAGAGAGAGAGAGAGAGAGAGAGAGAGAGAGAGAGAGAGAGAGAGAGAGAGTGAAAGAGAGGGAGGGGAAAGGGAGAGAAATGGACAGGGTCTAACAACGAAAGCTCATGTTTGCCTCTCCTTACTGCTTAATCAAAGTATCAAGCTTTTGCTGTACTAAATGTACAAGCTCCTCCCTCCTCTACCATGTTCCACCAGACTGATTTAACTTGACTCCGTCCCCTTATTCTTGCTAATGACACATTGGGACACCATTTTTCAAAGTATTTATCAAATATACAAAATATTTTACCCCTTACACCACAGAACAGTTGCTGCTTGATCAGTCATTTGGAATGATCTGTTTATTCAATAGTGCGATGTCAATGCTAAGCTCAATCTGTTTGTTGCTGGTGCATAAATAACTGATAATGTTCCGCGCAGCTGACAGTTATTCTCTTTGCAAATGAACAACATTTACAAACAGTTAAAATATTGTTTGTTCAAATCAATTGTTTTTGATGATCTGTCAGCACATCTAATGTGTCTAAAGTGCTGTAGTCAATTTTTTATCTAGAAGATGTATGACGTTATATATCCTGCTCTTAATTTTCCTGTGTGTAGATATTTAACTTTCGAATCCTTTACACAATGCTGAGTAACTTCACAGGCTTAACATTTTCATAGTGTGTGTGATTTTACACTCATGATAATGCTGTTGGTGTTTGGTAGCAAATTCAACTGCTTTGACTTAATGCTCTTCATAAATGTCCAGAACCATGACATATACTGTATGTAGAAACCCTTTTTAAATGTAAAAATTTAAATTTGTATGATTTTTTTAAATTAAGTGTTTTATGTTCATACTGGAGTTTGAATTAAAAAAATGAATACAAATTTTTAAATCGCATAGAAAATGATATGTTATTTTTTAAGTGTGTACCAGACCAAGACCAGAATTTGCATAGTTTTATTTTGAGACAGTGAAACTCTTCTGGTGTTGCAACAACTTTCTATCTCAATGAAAACATGATTTCTGAGTCATCCAAACATTAGCCAGAGTTAGCAACGTGCGATTCTTGGTGGACGTGTGTTGCAAGAGGCAACCTGAACTTACACCATGAGATCTTACTTACATCTCATGTTAACTTTAATGGTATAACACAAACAGTGACATTAACATGTCTAAGATGAATATTTGTGAATAAAGTGAATATTCCCATAAAACTCTCAAAGTCTCTAAAAACGTAATTTACAATTTAGATGTCTGTGGGAAATTACGTCTACACTATATCAATTATAGTCATTTTGTTGGCTTTAATAGTAACGATGAGTCTAAAATCTACCGTTACAAAGTCGGAGATTGAAACAAAGACCAAGTTGCCCCTTTTATATTTACCCAGTTTATTTAGTAACTTTTCCAATTCTTATTTAAAAAATTTAATCAATATACAAATTTTCTTTGTTGCAAAGAGGTTTGAATTGTATGCTGTAAGGTCATTTTTATGTTTACATTACATTTATTATAAAAGCTATATTAACTAATTATATGGAAATAAAATTTCACTGGACACTCACAGGTTTGAATTTAATCACAAGTAGTGAACAAAATATGATGCCTATGAACGTGTGATTAAATATGATTAATTTGATTCATTATTATGAATACTATGCTATGAGTTGTGATTATTTTTGCATTACTAATGTTAATTAGAATGTATTCATTAGTTTATTTTGTTAAACATACTATTTTGCTTAGATGGGGCAGATCTTTCTGACTATTCCATTTGATTGAACTCTGTTATACTTAAGAGGTTTAAGAGGATCAATATAACATTCAATCTCAATCAAGCTAACTCTCTAGCCTCACCCTGACACCGAAGCTCCTCCCATTACTCATTCTACCTGATTAAACCATTGAATAGACTTTCAAGCATATTCATTTTTAATCATGCTAGGTGCATTAACTCCACACAAGGCACAGAACATATAACATAATTCATAATTGATCAAGCTTTGACTTTCATCTTCAGCACTAATTTACATAAAACTAATTACTCAGTAAATGCTATTCAGGGGAAACTCCTCACTTGCAAGGCTTTACCTGATTTTCTTGACACTATTATAATCCTGCATGATCATAAAGTATTTATTCATGCTCCGAAACACTGCAAATAACAGATTCATAACACAACTGCTTTCATGCTAATTCAGTGTATTGAATTATTTTGAGCTTCAAAGGCTGATTTTTAACTTAAAATGTTATTTTTGGCAAAGACAAATGCAAGGAGTGACATTAAGCAAATATCTTTTTATCATCAGAGAGGACCAAAGCATTATAGTATTCACGTTCAAACACGGAAACTCTTGGAAAATATTGTCTACAAATCTTGACCTAATTTACATGCACGCTGGATTCTTTGAAATGCAAAACATATCTCACTTCTATATTTCATCAAGGCCCTTTTCATGTTTAATAAATTAATACTAAGATCCTCCAAGACTTTGTTTTTCATTAGCTAAAAGTCCCAAAAAGACACATTTAAAATCTTAATTACAACCTGCGTGGTTATTTTTGCATATTTGTTCAGATTTGGCTCGACAGGAGAGCCGAGCCATGAGAGAATGACGTCTGATGTGTTTGGTGTTTTCTGACAAACTTTGGAAAATCTTTTATCTGAAAAGAGAATCATTAATATGATCATTTCCACTCACAAGATCTTGAAGTTAATATTAGAAGACTTAGCAAAAACAAAAACTGAGCTTTAATAAAAAATGAAGACAACACAGTGAATGGAAAGGAGACACTGACTTTCTGACATCTCCGCTTGAATAATAACTTAATTATCTGAGGTCTCATTTACGGAATTTGCATGTTGCATTTAATATCTAATACATCTCCAAAATAAAACATATCCAAGCCACTTCAGGAACTATATATTTGAAAGCTTAGCTCTTTTTCCTTCTTTATCCATATATTGTTTATGTACATTAACACGTCTTCGAAATCAATATGTTTGAAAGCTTTTAACAAAGGAGATAGCTTATCAATAAAATATCTCTAAAAATCTTGATATTTTCTCTGTAATATTGATTTAGGAACTTGATTCTCAATCACTGTAGAAGTGTTGCTACCTAGTGGATGGAGGAATGGTAGTTAAACCTAAAGATAACCCACAGTTTTAAGCATATTAAACAATCTCTCATTGTCTAAATCACACTATAATTATGTCATGTCTAATATTCACGATTTTGGAATGTAATTTAACACTGGCTCCATATAAATAAAACATTATGTGTTAAAAAACATTACTTTACACAATTGTTAAGATATTACCCGATTACCAGATAAACATTCCCAGTTGCTTCACTTTCTGTTGTTGCACCTTACTTTTACTTTACGCTTTGGTCTACACATTACCTCCAAAGCACATCTCTTAAGTACCTTGGACTTCTGATATAGTTATAGTTCTATTACTTTATATTTTTACTACCTCTATTTATAGAATATTACTATATTCTACTTACTTTTAACTTGAGCAATTTACTTATATAGCCTGTATTACTGTGCTACGTTATGGTGTCATTTTTGTACCAACATAGGAGAGTACCCCTGTACCACAAACAAATTATTTGTGTGTGTGTGTGCACATGCACACTTGGCAATAAACATTTTTCTTATTCTGATCTCAAATTGTGAAGATGTGTTGATATCTTGCAATGTTTTATAGAAAAGAAAATATGTTCTTATTTCCTTATTGGGTATTTTTGTGCGTATACAATGTTTAGAAATTCTCATAATCAATTATCATAATACCTCATAATTATCAACATTCAAGGTTTTCTTTTCATTTATCGCTGTAAATCTTGATCACCCTTTTAAAAGGAATCAATATAAAACTATGTTGATACCGGAAAAAGGAAAAGCATGGATCTAGCACTATAGAAACAGTTTCCTCACTCACCTGTAGCCACTATTGCTGGTTTCCGTGTGTCCTTCACATGACTACTGTAGGAAGCTCCCGATTGGTTGGTATGTCCGCAAAATTGTGGAAAAATAAACAAATTTGACTTCATTAACAAGTAGGACAATGTGTGTTCTCTGTACTACCACTCTGGGCCATTCGTCTAGCAGTACTCGTGCAATCACTCTGTTGTCTTGTATTCCATACCACGGCTTGACTTAGCAAGTGAATCAATTTCCGGTCTTGCTTTGAAGGTCCTGTCAAATTGATGATCAGGCCTGTGACTCTTGACAACACAAAACAATTATATTATTTGCTAGTAATGATGTGCTGCATTTGGTTTAAGTGTTAAGATGAACAAATAATAAACATTTATTATCAAAGTTCTTCTTAGAGCTAATTAATGTAGATATACTGTATGATTTCCACTCAATTTCATCAGGGAATGGTCTCTAAAAATGTGCATATGGTAATTTATGGTTAGACTAAAGTCCACCACACACCTCTGCATAGAATCCATGTGTAAATATATCAAGCCCAAATAATGGGTCGATGGTGAGTTTCATTGACTTGAACTTTGACGTTTTGCTGTAGACCCCTGAGCACCAAACAAGGGCAATGCGTGTCATTGTGTTAACAGAGGTGTGAAAGCCCCTGCAGAGAAGTTTACGTTCACATAGGTGTGTGGTGACCTTCAAGCTATTTTGACTGGGAAAAAAGCGTGTAGTTTTAATATACACTTGACAAATCTAACTTTAGTATGTTGGGTACCTTTCAAAAATACCTTAGAGATTAAGCTAAGGAATTTTCCATCTGATGTCACCTCTAAAAACAGGATAGTGTAGGAGTCTATCTGGAGAGTAAATCTGCATATTTCAAGGAATAATATCAGAAAGTTTGAGAATAAATTTGGATACCTTGTGGATTAATGTCGGATATTCATGGACTTTAGGGATTGAATGACCTGAGCATTTGTGAGCTGATTGATATAAATCTGAGTGTCCTCAGTGCCATCTGTGCAGACAGCAACCACCTCTCTTTCTCTCTCTCTCTCTCTCTCTCTTCCTCCCTCTCTCTCTCTCTCTCTCCTTCTCTCCTCTCCTCTCTCTCTCTTCTTCCTCTCTCTCTCTCTCTCTCTCTCTCTCTCCTCTCTCTCTCTCTCTCTTTCTCTTTCTCTCTCTCCTCTCCCTCTCCTTCTCTCTCCTCTCTCTCTTATCTCTCTCTCTCTCTCTCTCCCCTCTCCTCCTCCCTCTCTCCTCTTCTCTCTCTCTTTCTCTCCCCTCCACTGTAATTAATGAATGCTGTCCTTTGTGCAGCTAATAAAGACAAGACAAACGATGTTATAATCCAACTGCTGCTCGTTTGTCTCCGCCAAATAAAATGTCACATGAAAGACAGATTTAATGGAGTCGAGCAGATACCTGCATTTTATTTTCAGGGTCAAATCAGCTCACACTCTGTTAAATGTCTGTACAAATATTGCTTACTTATGTTGCTCATATCAGTACTGTCTACACTTTGTCTATACTCACTGATTATCTGGGCTTATTTAATTCAATTACTTGCTTCATCATCATACACTACTTGTGTAGTACATTTTTACGGTGTACAAAGTCCCCTGAAGTACAGCTGCAGTATATGTTTTATACAGTATACTTTTATACAGTATGTGTTTTATAAATTTTTCATGTAAGTAAACCAAACCAAATAAACCAAACACTCAAAAACAGTTCCTCTTCATTGAAAATTAAAAGATGTTGCATGATTTGTGAGTGATTTAGATGATAAGTCAATGGAAAAATGCAATTCTTGAATTCCTGTGGAGGAAGTGGAGTGGGTGTTGTTGTCTCTGTGTGTAGATAGTGTGTTGTAGTGGTGCAGATACGTATTTAAAACCTGATTAGATTTTTATTTGAAACCTTATATTATATATATATATATATATATATATATATATATATATATATATATATATATATATATATATATATATATATATATATATATATATTACAATCAATGCTTTGCAAACACATTACATAATCCAAATATGAATCAAACAGATTCATGAGAAAGGGTTCATAGACAGAAGGCCTTATATAATTTGCAGTCATATTGTTACTCGTATTAAGCAGTTACCAGCATTTAATAGTTTACAGCAGTTTGACGATTACCCCAGGACCACTATTGGTTCGTATACAGCATTTATTGATTGATGGAGTACTATTATTTTGTCATTAGGTTCTGTTTTTTGTGGCATACTTAACATTAATCACCAGTACTCCGATGATGATACTGATTCAGTGTTCTGCGTTCTCTCCTCTGAGCTTCGATTAAATCTATGCTGTCTCTTTCTCTATCGGTCGTTGGTGTTTTTCTGTTCATAATAATCAGAGCTGGTGAAGTTGATGAAGATGATGATGATGAAGGTGTCTGGGTTGCGTAGTTCTGTTCATATTAATCAGAGTGGTTGTTTCCCTGGTGTTTGGTTTCATTAGCTTCATCTCTGATCTCTGTTTCAATCCCTGAGGCTTGGCCACCGTTAATAAAACACACCACACCTTTGTGACTCCTTCACTTCTTCCTTGTTTTCATCACATGATATTTAACACACTTCAAGCTCAGGTCGCACGTGGGCTGAATTCTTAGGCATTTTAAATGAGCTTAACTTTTCTCTTAACTTTCTCTTAAAACAATTTCTATAAGGAAATATTGCAGTCTTGAGAAAATGCTTTTGTTATTAGTCGCTTTGACTAATAATTGTTAAATCCCCAGACTTTTAACAATACCTATAAATCAACAAAACAATATAAACGTACATTGACAATTGATTGTTGAAAATACAATCAAGCAGAAAATGGTAGAATTCAATTTAGAGTGGCTAAAAGAGCATTTCCTGAATACTTTTTATTCCAAGATTACCTTCCATTACTGTAATAAAATACAAAAAAAAATACAAAAATTAAGTTATCCAGCCAAGTTATCTTTTTTGTGTATCTGCTGTTATGTGAACTGAATTTATACTGCTTCGTCTTTGCCCTTAAAAAACAGTAGCGTCCATGTACCCGGCATTAACACCATGTCTTCGGTGTTTCTTTAAGCCATAACAGAAGCTTTAAATCTACTGCTAGTATATTACACATTTTCCAGAATTTGTCAGCTTTATCCCATGAAATGGTTGGATTTTACTAGAGAAAAGTGATTTATTCAATTTTTTTGCACCTTAGTGTTGTCTTATGAATAAATGAGTAAAATGATTGACAGTTATGATTTTTTAATCTGATAAAATGAAAAAGAAAGCGATTGACTGCTTTGACTAATATACTATGTGTAAGTATGAATTGATTAATTGATTCATTATTTTACCTTGTCTTACCTAAGCGACTGTACAAAGCAGTTGATCTACTCCACTGCTCCTCTTCCTTAATGCTTCTGCCTGAGACAGATTGATGTTTCAGCTGCAGGAATAGATACACACGTAAATAACTGCAATAAGCCTTGGCAAACGCACCTCTGTCTGATGATGCCCAACACACACCGTCTGTGCCCTCTGCGGCCTGGCAGGGGTTCAGGCATCTGCCTCGATGCTTCTGCCAAAAGCTAACCCTGAACATGCTTCTAAACATCTGCCTGGTGCACAGAGGGCTTCGATGACAGCTCAGCTAAAAAACAACAACACAAAAGTCTTAATGTTTCCGGAGAATCCATTAACGCTGATAGGACCTGCTCATGCTCTGTGTGTGTTTGTGTGTCTGCACCTGTGAGAAAGGGACTCATTTGTTTCCTTAAAACTCCACTTAATGTCGTCCTAAACAGATTATTTCAGGAAATGTCCGGCAATTTCCTCCAGGCCAGAAAAATCTGGCAGGAGCGCCTGAACATTCGGGAGGGGGAGCAGCTCATGGGTCAGTGTGTCTGTGTGTGAACGGGTCTGTGTGGATGTGTGGGTGTATTTCAGATCCATGTTTTGTTGAGGAGGATCAGGTTATTAATCTGTGGGTGGATGCGTACATGTACGTTTATGTATGTGTAAATGCGACCCTCACTAACGAGCAGGTTAGGGTTCACAATTTAGCCTTTTCTGGATTTCTGAACTAATTAGAAATAGCATTTATTATTTCTTGTGTTTAGCCTAAAACGTTCAGCTTTTTGTCTCCTTAGTGGATATTCAAATTTTCTGATCTGATTGGCTGCTGCTCTGGATCATAATGGTGGATTGTGAAGTTCCCTGGACTCATTGGCTCTTGCCATTGATTTTATCTCCTGTTGCTGAAACCCCCAGTACTGATTGGCACTCTGATTATACAATTGTATTTTTTTTACATCTGCAGATGCTAATATTGTTCACTTTATAAATAAACTATGGATATAGTATCCCCACTGAATTCTGTACAACGCAAATGAGACTCACGTCTGACATGGTCAGTCTTTTGCTCTTGGCAGTATGTTATTTTTGATAATTAAAAAAAAAGACTAAACATGATTTTGAGTAATAAACAATATACCCCTTTCAGGGTTATCATGCTTTTGAAAAATTGTGATATGTATCAAATGGATCTTGAAGTATAAATGTTTGTCAAAATTTGTCATTTGTCAATAGTGTTTTAAATCTAAACTCTCTTGATAATTAAGTCAAAACAGCTTTCTGGATCATTTAAGATGAAATATTCAAGTTTTTCGAAACCATGCCTGAGTTGCCTTCATTTAAGACATGCAGCCAATCAGGAGGTCACTGCTTTGCTATTATCACTTGTTCTGATTGGCTACTTCGAAATTTAGTTTGAATGTTTGCTGAATCCACTTTCACTTATTATCTAGCTCTGGGTTACCATCATGTAATTTCATGGCTAGAAAATCTATTGTACTAGTTAGCTGCTGTCATGTATGGCTTCAGTGAATAATAAAATTGTATGTGCTACTGTGTAACGTTATTGTGTTGTTATTTGTACCAACACTGGAGAGTACCCCTGTACAACATTCCGTGTGTGTGTGTGCACATGCACACTTGACAATAAAGATCTCTCTGATTCTGTTTTCTGATTCTGGTACTGACTCTCCTAATATCTTGTGTTAAAGGTGCCAAACCATGCCTCTTTTTAATAATTTATAATACAGTTTTGACCCCTCTTGACTAGAAGGAGTTGTGCATTTCATGTTCCTCCCACTGTGTATTCTGCCATGTCCCCTGCTGGGTTTTGACTAGAGGTGTACAAAAAACCCCACTAGTTTCCAATAAATACATGCATTATTTGGTAAGCCATAAAACACTTTTGGCCCAGTACCAGTCCCAGACTTTGTTTTCATTTTTATCTGAAGCAGGTCCGCTGCGGTCAGCCAATGCATTCTTCATTGAGATGCATTAGCGCTTCATCTGATTGGTTAATGGGCGGTGCTATGGTAAATTGGCATGGCTACGGCCATCAAGTTGTTTTGAGCTTCCACAAAAATAAAATAGGATTACACAAACATGAATGAACCAATCAAAAATTAAGTTACAAGATACAGTACCTTTAAGGTGTGGACATAATGGCATCAATGCATGTCTTGATTCATGACAATGAAACTGCTATGGCCCAGCCCACCAGGCAGTGCATAAATAATTTTTGATAATTCATCATTGAGCAGCATTGTTTCTAAGGATGTGACTTCACAGCTCAAATTTTCCGTTGGAGCAGCATTTGATGACTTACGTTTATGGTCTTGAACTGTTGAACGTCTCCATAGTCATCACATTTTACACTGATTATTGTGGAAATCCCTTTTACTGATTGGCTGCTCACTTGTTATACAACCACTTTGACTACATTTCTCAAAGTAAATGCTTCTAACAATAATAAAAATTAAAAAACTGTGGCTGGTAGTTTTAAAACAAAATCATAGCAGACATTGTTTGGTGTTCAGATGAGGACAATATTATTTAAACATCACTTTGTAACATTTAGCATCAAATTAATACTACTTTCTTAAAGGATTTTACTTGTATGTGATCAGTTAGCAAAAAAAAGAATCATTAGGAATGCCATTATATCTTTGTATTGTATTGAAGAGATAGCTGTACAAGTGTGTGTTACACAAGGAGTCATGTTTCAGCTGTGTTTCATTCCTCAGGAGATAACTCTGGTCAGGCAGGTCAAGAGAAAACAGATGGGTGGTTAACAGCATAAAAGAGAGTGTGCATGTTAACAGCCATAACCTGCGAACAACTGAACCTCTGCGAGCCCACTTAACCTCTGTGTGTTCCACTGGAGGAGAAAGCACACCTGTGTTCACCTTGTGCTGTGTGTGTGTTTGAGAGAGAGATTGCGCGTACACTTGTGTGGTTGTCTGTCGTGTTTGGAGCAGGGAATGGAGTGACACTGGTTTGGCTGATACTCTTCCTCCTAATGAGGCACGTTTGTGTCCTCTGTTTGCCCCTCTTGCATCTGTCTATCACTTCACCTTTTAATTTAGTTCAAAACAGGGGCAAAAAGTGGAACAGGATAAAACCTTTTCTTGGTTCAATTTGGTTGAATTGATATGGCACAGCTACTGAACCACACAACCTGAGCAGCATGGAGTAAAAAATAATGAGAAAAGAGTAACTTATCTGAGTTGATTTCAACTAGTGCATTGCTATTTTTTCAATGTTTCCCATTGTACACAGAACTGGATGTGGTAAAGAGCTAGTTCTGAGTTATTTGTTCATTGAACTTTTTCACAGAAGAGAGTAGATCTTTTGATTCACTCTTGATCAGCATTCACCACAATGACATTTCATGCAGTTTTTTTCCTGATATTTTTTTCACAAGTCTTGCTAAAGTTTACTATGATGTTCATATTTCACTTTATCATTATAGCCGTTCTGTTATTGACATTATTGAAAGAAATGACCTTATGCTGATGTTTTAGAAGTATAAGAAGAGCTGTCCCGTTAGTTTTTGAAGGTACATGTAAGTAAGATCATTTATCCAGGTCTTGTATTCAGATCTATTTTTTTGTGTTTGGTATAACAGTTTGCAAGTAGATAAAAAACTTTCTCAACAATACATATCATTCAAATTATTATCATTATTTTTTAGTAAAGGACAATTTTATTTATAATTACATTTAATACATATATTTTAAATTTATTTAGTCATTTTATTGGGCTCCTCATTAGGTTCTGTTGTTTTCCTTTGTCACGTTTAATTGGTATTGTCAATTCTTACATTAACATTTGGCTCCATTCTTTCACTTTTACTCTCTCTCTCTCTCTCTCTCGCTCTCTCAATCTCTCTCTCTCTCTCTCTCTCGGATGGTAAGTGATCAGTGGTTGTAACTGGAGACGTTCATGTTCCTGTAATTACTGCCGATTTAGCAGCTCAATTCTTTTCAATCTCATATAATATAACACACTTAGGTATAAATACAACACACGCACACACGCATTCACACACATGCACACACATACACACAATCCTGGCTATCTGTTCTTTCTTTAGTCATACATTTATATTATGCCACTTTCCCAGATGAACATCCCAACCTAGAGCTCTTAAGTATTATTCAAGAGGCCGTATAGGGCCTTTCTAAGCTGCTGTAATGTTTTACATTTAAAAATGGATCATGTTCTGTCATTTATCTGTTGGTTAACCTCCTCAACTGCTTTCTTTGTGTTTCTTTTATTGTGTGTTGTGTGAAAAAACTGCTGCCCTGAGAGAAAGCTACTAATGACTGTTAGAGAAATGCTGAATCTGCAATAAACCCTTACACAGATAAAATCACAAACTGAGCCAAGCTATTGCCGTTACAAAGCAAGACAATTCTTACTTCTACAATCTTTATAGTAAACAAATCATTACAGTAAACATTTTTGGATCTGATTTTTTTGCAGAATATTTAATAATGATTGTGGTTTGTCTCCAAACAAACTGTAAAGCTATACCTTGTACATGAAGCAACCAGTGTTGCAGACACAGTGCAATCCAGTTAACTGCTGTCCTGTCCTCCAGGATCAGTTTGGACTGCTGAATATGTTCCTGTTGTCATCTCTGTAAAGCGTATGGGAATAACTCTGAGTGTTTGATCATCTTTCATCCCTGTGTGAGAGAGAGATGAAACAAGCGCTTCTCCACCTCACGCCGTGTCTGATAAACACACTCATTACCTGTTTAATGTCTGGCTCTCCTCCAGCCTGCACAGCCCATGAATAAAACACACACACCGACACTTTAATAAATCATAGAGCAGAACACAGCACTAGAGCTGCAGCATCCTGTTACCTGTCAAGCAAAAATGAATTCATCACTCTCTTTATTCATGTTGATTTTGAGGTTTAGAGAAATTTTCTTTTGGTCTGATCTAAGACTACTTTAAACGTTCTTATGCCATAAAGACTTTCCGTCACAGATTTTCAAATCAACAAAGTTTTGATGTGTGAAATAATAAAATAATGCCCTGTTTGGTTTGGTTTGATGCCGTATAGCATAATTTCACATTCTGTTATCGCTGGGTGTGATTGGATGACGATAACCTGCTCTTGAATCCTAGACTCACCCAGAAAGGTACTTTTTATATCTAATTAAGATCTGTAACATTAGTAGATAACTAATAAAATAATATAATTTAGAGCAATATCAAATTTCAAGGAATGCGTTATATTGAAATCTGAAGTAGTCAAATGAAATTTTTTTTATACAGTCAACAAACTAAAGTAGACATTGTGCAATAAAAACGTACTTTTGATTGAACTAGTATTTGCTACCTCAGTGGCAGTAGAAGCAAAGGCATTAGGTGTTGGCTAGGTGTAATATAGCTAGATCTTTTTTAGCTTAAAAAAAAGTACAGTTAATTTCAAAGAATAAATCTTTATAAAATACTATAAAAATGGAAATACCTACATGTATATCTATCTGTTAAACAAAAAGTTGCACAGTAAATTCTACTGTTGCAGAAAATTTTAGAAAAAATGTGGAATCATTATCTGTCCTTTGTGCTTTTTCATTAATTAGCTTTGTCTAGAACCCAATTGAAAAGATTAGTATAAAATAGTGGAGGACACCTATAACACGTCAAATCAGTCCACAGTATGTCTCCTGTTCTCCAACAGCATTTTTGAAGTAATGGGGATTATATTGTGCCAGGAAAACTAATTACTGTACATTAAACCAAACTGTCTAAGCATGTCTGTCCTGGCTGCAGTGTGCGTGTGTATCTCCACTCCAGTCAGCAGTCCTCCTCCAGTAGCTGCCATGTGATTTATTGCTTTTGCTGCTCACCAGAAAAGTACAATTTTCCATCCACTGTGAAACAATAATTCATTACATGCAGGTCTCAGTGTGTGTGTTTCACTGCCACTAAAGTGATCTTGATAAATGTGCGAACGGCGCAGGTAACCGTTTTAACACTCGTCTGCTCCCGCTGCGCTCGACATATTACACACACACATACACACGCACATGCACGCACACACACACTACAACCCAGTGGTAAAGAGATTACTTACAGCCCCTCCGCTGCATGTCTTTGTGTGTGTTGCTCACCTGTGAGTGTCTGCTACTGAAGTGAACTTGATAAATGTGTGGTCATTGCAGGGAACTGCTTTAACACCGGCCTCATGCTGTGCTTGACACATCCCACTCAACAGTGATAAAGAGATTACTGACAGTTCCTCCGCTCCATGCTTTTGTGTGCGAGAGTGTGCTGTGGGATCACCTTCAGCTTCTAAAAAGTTGTTTATATAGCATTTTTTTTCTGTGCTAACCAGATATAATCTGGCTCGGATTACTGCTAATTTTACTAGTTAAATTTGACTGTGTAGTATTGCAAGGGATGTGACAAGCAATAAGCCAAAGAATTACGATTATGGTGATGCTGACTTACAAGACAATCTCCAGATCAGCCTCTGTCCATCTTCACAAGCTCATATGTTCCTACATGTCCTCTAGAAGCCTGCGCTAACAGCAGAAACATTAACAACTTTCTCTCAGCAACTAAAACTCTTCTCTTCAAGAAGCACTTGCAATCTTAAAAAAATAAATAAATGCTTATTTCTTTTATTCACTTTTATTTCCTTACTGTTATGGTTGATTGATCAGTTGATATAACTTCTATTATGAGCAAGCTGAGTTAGACTTTGACTGTGTAACAAATTGCATATTGTCTCTCCCCTACTGTAAGTCGCTTTAAACAAAAGCCAAATGCATAAATGTAAATGTAAATAATTATAAAGGAGTCTGGGACCAGGAATCGAGTTGGACCCAGTGCCATCCCCCCAGAGTGTTATGCTTCTATACTAAATTAGTAAGTAGTTGAAGTGGAAACACCTGGTTATGTTATAGTAGCCAATCATGAAGGCTTCTACACATTTATCCTAATTTTTGCGGTGAAGTTTCATGGGAGAACACACCTCAATCCAAAGCCAATGGCACCAACGGAAGCGCATAAATGTGTCTGAACGATTGTTGCGAATGAAAAGAGTTTGGCTCTGTCATGTCAGATTGGTTTTTCACAAGGAGAACGACCAATGAAAGTTTGCTCTTTTGGATTACACTTGATGCACACTCACTTTGATTTCATGACAGGAGACCATGGCAGAGAACAACAAAATGAAAAGCAGAGGAAGAGATTGCGAAACAGGAGAAAATAAATATTTAGAGGCTTCAATTGCTGGTTTCAACCATCAAAAGTTGTTTAACTAATCCCTCAAAGATTATGAAACAGCCCAGTGTGTGGTAGAGATGGGAAGTGTTCATTTTGGTGTTTCGTCCTTTTAACTTTCGTTCATTTAAAAGAATGAATAATTTGAATGATTAATTTATATTGTTCATCTTGAAAAAAATATATGATATGCTACAAACTGTTACTACAAAGACCCAAATTAAAGCAAAATACAAGAATCTGAGTAAATGAACTCGCTCACCTGTGTGTTCTGATGATTAACAGTGTAACTAAAACTTTCTAAATTTAACATGGGTTTCAGTTTGAGGGGGAAAAAAAATGTTTTAGCAAACAATAAATAGTATGATAAAATAAAATATTTTTAACACACTTTCTTGCAAAAAAAACAGAAGAAAAAAATCGGAGCTTACTAATATTTTTCTTGATGCAAAATATTTTATAATAATACTTTGCACAGAAAACACATTGAAACTATTGGGTTTTTCAATATAAAATACATGTTCATAAACAAATAAAATATATTTATTTTAGTTATTTAATAACTATACAGTTTTTTGTGGTTTACAACTGTGAATTTTGACAATAAATATAAAGTTAGTAAGAATTAATGTATTGACCAGTTTACATTATAATTTAACTTAACTGAAATGGAAACACTTGTTTAATTATATTTAAGCAAAGTAAAGTCTGAATGTAATAATGAACTATTTTCTTGATTTCTCTATTATTGTTCTCGTGCTTTCTGTTTACTTAATCAAAAGTAGCATAGTTTGAAAAGACCAATAATTACATTTTCCTTAGTTTTCTATTTTTTCTATTTATATTTCACTGACATAATTATTCTTCTGTGTTAGAGTTTTTGTGTATTTTGATTAACTTAATGGTAAAACTGTGTGTTATTTCACATGTTTGTGTGGGTGGGTGTGTGCACATGAAATGTAGGCGACACATCGTTAAAAAAAGAACTTTTGAGCTCATTATTTCAGGCAAACTCTGTGATAGAATGACAGAAAGGCTGATGTTTTAGTTTTAGGTTTGACTTTAATAACAAATTAAAGCACTTCTGTTACAACTTTCACATTTACATTTCAACTCAGCTTAATTGTAGTTGAGCAGTCACAGTTTAAACAAAGGACACAGATACAACACTTTAGTTGTCCAGATTTTAGCAAAACACCTTTTGCTACAATCAAAGTAAGGCATACACTGTAATATTTTTGTCATTTTGAGACAATTGTTCAGCTGTGTGACTATTTTGGTAATCGGCTCAAGTGTAAACTTTACTATATGTTGAATACATACAATAAATGCAGGGTACTAGGTGTCATTGGTGAGAAGCTGAAGGTGAGGTTTCAACTAAAGGGGTTGTATATGAGGTGTGTAATTATTGTATTTATTATACACCGTAATAAAGAAAATGAAAATCCCAGAAATGATTCTTGTGTGCATTCTTTGGTTTTCACCTTCTAGGTGCAAGTGAAGGGTGCTCCTGAAAGGCATGCCAGTGATTCCTGATATGCAGTTTGTGATCCGCTGAGTATAGAATGTTTCTTTTACAGTTCAGCTAAGCCTCTGTAAATCTGCAATCTCTGACGGAAGAAGTCGCAAAAAAACAAAAACAAATGTTGTTTAAGATCTTACTTGCCCCTCATGAGTTTATATACATATATAAATGTGTGTTTGCGTGTGCATGTCAGTGCGTGTGTGTATATATATATTTACTTCAAATGTGTTTAAAGTTATTTTCAAGTTAAACTAAAAACAATTGGTAGCACTTTATAATAACTACACACTACTAATAATTTATCAGCAAAAAGTTAATTAAACGTTAAACAAATTAATTTTAGTTTTGTTTATAAGCAGTTATACAAAATACTTAATAATGTTAATTTCATGCTTTATTGGGAATCCGTTAATCGTTAAATTAAACATTTCACAATTTAAACAGTTAACTATTGTTAATAGTGGTACAACTGAGACAATTTAGAACATGTTAATAAATGATTATTAAACTACTTAAAGGCAAATATATTGTTACAGAAACAGTTAACTAGCAGCTAGTTAATGATTTATAACCAGCTGATTTAATCATGAGTTACCGTATAAACAGGTGTTGATAAAGCATTTATTATCACTGTTAGTAACTGTTGCCATATGTCTAAATAAGATGTCAAACAAGATTTAAAATAATTTAATAATAATTATTAAAAATGATGTCATGAATCTTTTACAACTACTATCTAGCTGATTTTTAAATGTTGAAAAGTTTCATTTATAAATTAAATTAATGTCATTTAGCATATTAATTAAATGCTTATAAACCAAATATAAGTGTTTAAACAATTTTTATAAACATCTTGCTAATGTGTATTTACATAGAAACAATGGTTTGCACATTATTATACATTAACTTAATGTATAGTGTAGTTACCACACGAAGAATTTTGTTTTTGAACAAATATGTTCTAAAGATTGCATATTGTTTATTATGTTAATGAGACTTGCCTTCAAAGTAGCTTTCGATCTTTTTAAACCTTTTGCTAGTTCAGCAGTGCACACACCACTTTTTATCATTTCTGACCATCTCTCTCTCAAACACACACAAACACACTTGCATACTTATACACACTTACACACATGAATACATCTTCTGTATGTAATAAGATTTAATAATGCACAGATAATACGAAAACAGAATCACATGTACACAGCTTCAATTCTAAAAAGTTTTCATTCATCATTATTGCTCTCTATACTCGTAAACACATTCTGTACACGCTTCCCCTCGTCCATCTATTCCTCCACTCCTCATAAACACTTTGGATCCATTTGGATGCTTTTACCAAAGTGCTTGTAACTTTACTATAAAACTACACTTCAATTTACGCATCCATAACAAACAATCATGGGTAGAGAGATAGATCTGAAATGGAAACCTTCACAAGTGTCTGTTGAAATCTGTGTGTGTTAAAGTTTGCATTGTATTTCTACTTTTATGGTCTGAGTAGAAGGATTGACATTGTCACCAAACACACAATTTCTTATTGTCTTCAGTTCAAAGGAAAGACAGAATGGTGGCGCAGTGGTTGAGTTGGTCGTCCTGTAACCAGAAGCATTTTCATCAAATAAAACAATATTACAGGCTAATTTTTTTCATGCCATTTTTCAAATATACCCAATCAGCAGCATATTTTGTAAAAACTAACAATATTCCTAACTTTTCATTAATTTAATTAACATAAATTTTCATTAAGTAGAAATACACTTAAATAGGTTTCCCCAGTACTCTGTCGCCAAAATGGTCATTGGTGAGCACAGCTTATAGTATTATTTATAAGTACTTAGTTGAGTTAGTGTTGAATTCAGTGAATGTAGGCCTGGGGTATTAATGGTACAAGTTTTTTTTTTAATATTATTATTGCTTAATAGACAAAATCACAAAAAAAGAATGAACTTCTAAAGTTACAGCAACATCTGTTGTTTGCAAAAAAGGAAAATAATTCTCATTCTCTGTCTTGACTTAGCATGCCTTAGTTTTGTCTTGGTCTCGATACTCTCCGATCTCGGCTGGGTCTCGGTCTCAATCGAGGTGGTCTTGACTACAAGACTATTCACTTCTAGCAACTGTGAAACACTGTAATCTTGAAATCGGAAATGTTGCTAATATACCTCAATGGTGCATCTTAAGGATAAGTGATCCTCTAAATCCTGCTTCCAAATTTAGGCCTTGTGTGTTAGAGGTGCAACCCTGTCTTACACTCAAAAATTGCTGGGATAGGCTCCAGTAAACGTAGTCAACCTATAAAGAGAATAACCTGCAATAAGTAAGGGACGGATGATTGGATTAGCACCGTTTTAGTCTTTTAAACTTTTGAAGTATGCCGATGCAGCACTGGCACCCTGCGTTTAGAGTGGGCACTCTGTACTTTTCTCATCTCTGAGTTTGACAAAACAGAAGCAGAAGCTGGAAAGACTACAACTCTGCCCTGTGTGTGTCATGTTATCTCCTCTGAAGGCCTTGCTGTGTTTCTGGTCCATGTGAATCCTATGGCTGTAATTGCTGGACCCGAGGGACTCCAGTGTGTATTTGTGTATGAGGCATAAACCAGGTTTGACAGCGGATTAGAGGTGTTTGGCGAGGGTTCGTGTGTGTCTGAGTGTGTCAGGTACAATAAGAGCAGTGGATTGCTCCTGGACATGCAGATAAAGCCTTTTAAGAAGCTTCAGATTTGTTTTTATGTTCTGGCGACAGTTTTTCTTCCTGCCATGAATCAAGCTTTTTAACCTCTTTTCAGTGTATTAATTCAACACTAAAGCAAACAATGAAAGATATACTAATCACTCAATTGTTCAGAGTGGACAGATTTAACACATTTTATTTTACCCATTTATGTCAGGGATGTTGCTCTTTAAATAGAAAAAACCTACATTAATGAAACGTTGGTGATACAAAACAATTCATGAATAAATGCAGCTCTGTAGACTTTGAGCAGGAGTCATTTCCATATAAATTACTGAAAGTGGGTGGAGCAAATCCTTGTTTGCAGCTTGATGCTTCCTGATACGTACCAGACTACTCCAGGTGTGTTACTATCTCTGTGATTTATTTTACTTGCTTGATGCATTAATAGATTTGATTTACACAACTATTAACAGTTAAAAACACACTTACAAAAACAACTATAACAAATATGAGCTTATGCTGTTTTAAATGTGCATGCGTTTCACGTGCGTGCATGTGTATGTGTGTGTGGTTGTTGAAATCCCAATATCTGGGATTCCTCATATTGTATAACATTTTTTATTCAAATGCTATTTATGACCAACATTTAATGCATATATACATTCAAAGCAGTATTCTTTTGACAGGTCAATGCAGAAAAGAGTTATAATTACATTTCATTTGATCATTGTGGATACAGTTATAACTAAGTATTTACAATAATAATTATAAGCGGTAAGGTATAAATGCATGCACAATTATTATATCAAACTTTTTATTTAACACTTGTGTGTGCTTCGTGTCAAATTGACCCATTTCCAATTTTTACAAGAATAAAAATGTTACAAGTGTATGTTCTTTTCTAGTAGGGACTGGTTGCAATAATTTGAGATAATTCATATATGTTAATGTGTTATGGAGTAAAATTTTTATTTTTTATTGCTTTTAAAATGGGAATACCCTACAAAGGATGAGTAAATTGAAATATCTGCACGATAAAAAGTTTCTCCTTTTGATCTAAAAGCAAAATAACTAGAGCAACTCAAAACTGTATGTGAAGTAAGCATTTGACAAATTAAAATTCTAAAACATTCTTTAAAAAAGTATATGGGTTTAGTCAGAAGACCGAAATGAATTATGAGGGGACTTCAGGGGTAAAATATTCCATTTGTCTTATACTCAATTTCTTCTTTCTTGAAATATATTTGCGTTCTTATAATGTGAGTGAAAAAGTATGAAGGTGATAAGAAGTATTTTTCACATGCATGTTTTTGAAAATGCGTCCTCTTTTAAGGTGAGTGTTAACACAAAAGTCTGTTCTTCTCTCATGTGCACCTCAATTGTTTTTTAGTAACAAAACTGTGAAATTTCCTGTAATTTCAGAAACTATTCAAAGTTCACGCAGTCCCAATTTAATTAGGATGCTTGGCAACGATTGAATATTCTTGACTGAAAATAACTAAAGTTCTGGCAGCAATATTATAGAAATATGAGAATCTGTTCCTTGCAGTTGTTCATTTTTAAAGAACCCGAGGGCTGTTCTTGCCATTTTTGCTTTACAACTGTTAAAATGATAAACTGAATTTCCAGCTGTGTGCGTTGTAGCAATAGTTTACATAACACAGTGCATTTAAAACAGTTGCATTTGTTGCATGAATTGCAAGAGGTGCCAAATGAATTCTAAAAGGATTAAAGGCATAGGTCTCCCCGAATCAGGAAAAATAAGCACAAGCTACTGGTTTCAAACGTTAATCAAACTATTGTGTTATGTTCATGTGGAGAAACTAGTTTAAAGGCAGTTTCTAAGAAATTAAACACATGTAATTATAAAATGCCAAGAGATGAATGGTGAATGAATTATACTTTAAAAAATTGAATCATTCGATGAAAGACACTGGCCTTTTTTTTTTAATTCTAACAGAAATTCTACTTATTGGCTCAAAAAACATACAATGGATGCTGCTTTGTTTAAGACTATTGACATTATTATAGATTGCAAAACTGACTTTTTTAAATCATGTTTTCTAAAATATTGATGTTACCAAAGCTACCCTTTTACATGTTTTTAACTTCCACAAAGTACAGAACGTGTTGTCTACTTCATTTACTGCAATGCTCTATTAGAGCGCGATTAAGGGATAACTTTACATAAACTATTGTTATTTCAGAACCTAGCTGCTTGTCTCTAGACCTCTCAAGAAGGATTAAATTAAAACATGATACCAAAAGAAATGCTGATGAAAACTGAACCTGTTTTCAATTTAAACATTTTTAACATTGAAATTATGTTTAGAAATTTAGTGCAATTTTAGAGATAATAAACATGTGTGTTGTTGAAATGCCCAGTTGAACAAAATGTTGAAATTGATGAATTTTTTTTTGTTTGTGTCTATGTTTTATGTTCATGTGAATCTGTGAGCGGGTCCATACAGGCCCTGACATCCATCAAATACTGACTTCACACATCTGACTCTGTAGAGATGAACCTGGCTGAGATAAGATATCAATTCTATACCTTCAGCTCTAAAAAAAAATTATAAAAAAATAAAAATCTTCCAGGTGTTTGAGAGCTGTCTATGCTGGTTTCAGGATTAATCATGAGTGCCGTCAGGTCTGGTTTTCCTCCTGTGGTTTTCTGTGTTTTTCTACATGCTCAAACAGGAGCTTTCTCCATGAAGCGCAAACACACTCTCGGCGAAGAAATGAGTGTGTGAGAGTCAATCCAGCACAGAAATGAGCCAGTGTTGTGTGCAGTGGATGTGTGTCGATATGCAGGTCCCTGCACATAATCACTTCAGCCTGGCTCTTCAGACACAAGTAATGGCCGATATCTCCATCCTAATGAAATAGATGCAGCTCTTTTAGGGAAGTGTTGAGCATTTTAAGCACATTTAAAGCATGTGCAGGTATTTCCAGGCCATTTTCATCAGCAACTGTGATTTAGTTGCATAAAGTGTGTGAAATAAGCTGCAGATTGCAGAAATGAGGCTGTTATTGACGGGAAAGATTTAACTGCATACTTCAACTTCACTTCACTTTTTCCATAAAAAAAAGCCATTGAGACTTCTAGTGCTTGGTGGTGATTCTTTATTGTAAAACTCAGAAGAGACAGCTATACAAAACATTCATAAACAAATAACATTTAGATAAAACAATTTATGGACTGTGAACCTTGAAATAATTTAAGTAAATTACTGCTTTTAGTGAATTATTGTCTTAAATAGTTTCTCATTATAAAAATATCTACAGTCAAGGAATTTTGATTCCGTGATGACTCTGAAGTTTAAAATCAGAGTCGGCCGAAGAGAAAGTCCTAAATTGTTTTCGAATATTGCTAGTGCCTGTGCTGTAACACAGAAAAGGCCATATGCATAAACTATAACAGTCTGATGTGGTTTTACCAGTGCAATACAACAGTTTGATAAAAATTATAAAAAATCTGTAAAGTCTGTTAACAGTCTCTCTAAGAACTAGCAGCAACACATTTAGCTCTTCTAAACATGGAGCAAATTGTTACCTAATGCAAATTTTCTTTTATCCGGTGCACTATTTATTATGTTACTCAATGTCAACTGGAAAATATGTAAAAACTGGATTATTTCACATTGTTTTAAATCAGATTTACATGCGCAAAAACATATAAATCAGATTATATCAAGCATTTCAGTCTCTACATTACAACAATAAAACCGCATTACTTTGTTTGCGGCAGTGTTGCTGTTTTCAGCGACATCAAATGAAAACTTTTTAAACATTGGCTACTGAAGCAATGAAGTTACAAGTAATGTTGAACAAAAAGTAATACCTGCCTTCTTCGAGGGAAAGAATATCTAAGATTTAGCATCTGAACGTTTCAGAATGTTTGCAAACATTGCACTTCATTCTAAGCTAACATATTGACAAATTTAGTATTTGTATGGCTACCGACAAGAGTATTTACACTGTTGTATCAGGAACTTCAAAGTTAATAGAAGAAGAACCTGGAAGTGGGGAGACAGTGACCAGAGAATTTGACAATGTGCACCACAGAGAAAAGTGCTGTCTTGCTCATTTGTTCCATACTGTGAACAAAAAAAAGAAAGAATGATGATGTGTATGGACAACAGAATGGTTGAGTATATGTGGGCAGTACTGTCTGTCAATTTTACAACGAGAACCAGAAATAAAGAGCTTCTCCATGCACACAACTTTTTATTGAGTTTGGTTCATGATAGTTTTGAACCGCCTTATTGAAAAATACATGGATTAGCTTCACAAAGCTCTGAAAAGTTGGGCCTCCATTGTCTTTTTATAAATTGCTACACTAAATAATACTCTTCTCTTCTGTATGTAACTGGCTCGTGTGATACCTTCACTCTGTGTGCCCATGATTGGAAACAGGTCTGATTTCTTGCAATCAAATGTTTGCTGATCTGTAGCTGATAGTGTTAACCCCCTCTGTATATCATACTACACAACACACTCAGTAAAAGGCAATTATTAACATATGCACAATGTTTCAGAGTCTAAAAATGCAAACACAAAAATACGATTTAGGTCACATGCACATGTTATATCAAAAATATGAGATAGGCAACACATCAGAGTTGGTATTGTAGAAGTGCTTTGTAAACAAGATATGTTGACCTGAACACTGATCAAAAGAGGAAGTCTTGATTGTCTTTCCAACATTTCCAAGATCAGTTGATCCTGTGTTGGTCAATAACACATTCTGTACACACAAACTTGCATTTTTGAGTAACGTTTAGGTTTGTTCATCTTTTGTGTGCTGCCAAAGCGGTGAGCAAAGATTCTCGTAAAGTCAATTTCAATCCAGAAACAGCACGAGTGTGTTTGGATGCCTCAATGTGTTATCTGTAATTTAGCCAACGTGTTGGAACAATTAAGAGTGTTTGAACGGTGAGGCGGAGACGCTCAGATTAATGATTCCATTACGAACGTGCATGGGGGAAAAAATCAAAGCAAAAAAAGAGCTTCAGTAAACACGGTTACACAAAGATAGACGGTTTTAAAGAGTAATGAAGCGGGAAACCTTTAAACCCTCTCCTGAGATTCATTAGACACTGGCAAATCTGCATTTTTAATGATTGAATTCATCCCATGTTTGTTGAAAGTGCAGATTTGTGAGTCTGTTATTTGTTTGATTAGATTTGCACAGACGTGATATGGAAAATGGAGACATGAAAGCACATCAGTGTGGGCTTTTCTCTCTCTGTATCATGAGAAGTCAAGGTGCTTCAATGAAAAGCCTTGGCTGATATGGTTTTCTCTGTTCGAGAGCTCCATCAATGCTTCTCTTTGCTATTTTGTGAAACAAAGTCCTTCAAAGAAAGAATGAAAGAATCGAGCTCAAAATGGCTCGTCTGAAGAACAAGAGAGCAACTTCAGGCTTTGGTGTCTAATCATGATCTTAAATACTGTTTTAAGAGTCTGCATTGGGTCACAGGCAATTAAAACACCCGCATGCACACGCACACATACTTTCACCAAGCGAAATGCATTGAGAAAATCAAGGTCTGAAAGACAAATGCCCACCTCAATCTTATACATGTTTTAAAACGAATCTTGGAAATATTCACACTTATATTTGTAACTTAGTCTTCTGTCCAGTTTATCACAGGTTCACTTGTTAAGTGTAGTAAAAGTAACAAAAGTAAGTGTAACAGTGAACATCTTTTTAATCTAATTAATATTTCTTAGTAGTTTATAATTTCCCCAGATGATATTTTGATATCATGGCTCTAATCAGATCTGATGATTTTAGATTCTGTTTGTAACACATTAACCCTTTAACTGCCACACCAAGAAAAAAAACTATTGAAAATAAGGATTTGTTTGATAGATATTTCTTAGCTCTTCATATCACTATTCTCTACACAATTTATTTTATACATCCAATCATTTCTTAAATATTTATGAATACCACATGGTTAATATAGCTGAAATTATTGTACACTACAATTAACGAAATTAACGGTAATATTAAAATCACTTTAAATATTTCAGCTTTCCATTTTGCACATATTTTTTATGTTTTGATTTTCAATCTGTAAATAAAAGAAGTTAACTGAAATATAGTGAATCAAAATATGCTCAGCTGTTTGAGTTAAAGTGTTTGAGTAAAAAAAAATTGATAATGGACACAATTCAAGATACACCAGAGTAACCAAAGAAATGCACATGTAGTGACATTATCTATAGATTGATGAGATATGTTATGTCGCTAGTGGAGAATTAAACATTGATCTACTTACTATGCTTTGCCAGTTAAATTCATATTGAAAAAAAACAACAACAATTATGATCTGAGTGTTTGGCTTTCCAGCGTTGAAAATGGTGATTTGTTTTTGTTTTAAGACATTTTATATACTTGAAAAATCTCATTTATTTAGAAGAGACCATTTAGATTTTTTTCTCCATAAGCTTAAAAGCAACAGGTGGTTCTTTTTAACAATTTTTGTACTTTTTAATAACTTTTTAAGCTGTACTTTAGATTAGTTAACCTGTGATGAGAAGAAGTCACACTATTGAACCTACAAGTGGTAAAAAAAGAAAAACTATCTGCCATATTTCTTTGTGTGTTGTGCGAGAAAGGTATTTCGTCAGATACGTTTTTTTTTTGTTATCCCGTACATGTCGCGACTGATTCTCTTTGTATGTGTATGTGAGTTTGTTTGCCTGTCTGGATGTTTGCATCCCCTGGCTGGAGAACCTTCTCCCCTCTCTCAGTGAGTGTGTACAGCTCAATCTCCTCTTAGAGCTTCAATCAGAGCAAAGGCTGATTCTGGTGTGTTTGAGTGAGCATTAGCATGACAAGCGGGGACTCGCCACTGATTGGCCTCAGGAGCGGCCGAGTTTCACACACACACTAACGCACACTCACAGCTCTCCAGAGTGTAATTGGGTTATCAGAGAGGAACAGTTCGAGGACCAGGCACACATTTGCATCATACTCACAGACATTCGCTTACACACACACAAGAACCCCCCACCATGCATGCATTTAGTTGTTTTCGAGAATTTTAAACTGACTTTAGTTAATTTGCAATTGAAAAGGTATGTTTTATCTTCACAAACTTGACT